>CANTUT010000048.1:2125000-2725000 GCA_947687605.1 Reutealis trisperma
AATGAACTAATATTGTGCTTCCATTCTCGCTACTTCACACAATATCTTAAATCATGCAATTAATGGCCAGTTAATTACAAGCATTAAATTCTAAGATAAAAGATTAATTATAACAATCAAATCCAATCAATTAAATATAAATAATTATATGCAAATCAAAAAATTACATCTAAATCCTAGAAAAATAAATTTAGCTATTCATAATTAAAAAGAAAGAAACAATTAAATTAACAATAAACATAATAAAAATAATAATAACTTATAATTAAATTCAATAATAGAGTTTAGAGAGAACTTGTTTTGGGATACAATCTTTGATGAACTCAAGCTTCCAAAAACTTCTCCTCTTGATCAAAATAAAAAATAAAACTAATCTACTCTAAGAAAACATATAAAAATCTCTCTACATATTTTTTTTATGGATTTTCTTTGATGCCATTTCCCTTTGCCAAGCATGGTATTTATAGACATATTTTGTGGAATAATTCAAGTTCCATTAAAACTCTTACATCAAAAATTCAACATTGATGGTTAGGTTGGCCACCAACCATTGAATTCTTTTATCAATATTCAAAAATAGTTAGGTTGGCTACCAACCATTGAATTTTGGCCACCAACCATTGAATTCCTTTATCAATATTCAAAAATGGTTAGGTTGGCCACCAACCATTGAATTTTGGGCACCAACCATTGAATTTATTTCTCATGGATTGAAAATTTGAATCATTGCTTGCATCTTTATTTTTGGTGCATCATTTTGATCTGCAAAAATAAAATAAAAATACTTAAAATATGTTATAATTTATTTATAAATTGTAAAACTATTTATTTCTAAAAATAAGTAATAATATTATTGCATTCTTGAGAATTTGGCTAAAATTTAAGTTTAAACAATTAAAATAACTCTAAAAATATATAGTTATCAAATATATCTGAAAAATTATAAAATTTAAAATAGATAGTGAAATTAACTCTCTAAAATATAGAGAGTCAAAATCCTTATCTACTTTAAATTTAAATAATAAATAATTCATTAGAGTCTTGTTTTAGTATGTTGACTTTTTATTACATAGAGTTTGATCATATAAAAAGTCTATTAGAGATGCACTAACAATCTTTCTTCCTTGCAAAAAATCAAACATATCCACCAAGTAACTTTTTGCATACTTTAATAGGTTATCAAGAGCTTGATAAATAGAACTTGAAATTAAATGAATGACTAGATTTTCATAAAAACATAAACTTTAATCTTGAAAAGCTTTTTCAGACTAGTAACCAAACTTGAATTAGAGATAACTACGGATAAATTTAATCGATGATCGGCGGCGAATATTGGATAAGAAATAGCGAATGAAATTAGCTTGTATCCATGCAAACAGGTGAGCTTCTTTTTTTTTTCATTTCTATACATATTTTTGTTTTTCCATGTCGCTTCTCAACAAAATGAAGAGGACACCAAATCATAAAATTATTTTATTTTTTATGAAATTTAAGATTTGTCAGAGGAAGTAAGAAATTGACATAAGTTTTGGGAGAACTGATAATAGAGGTAGGGGATGTGGCTAGCTCGGGTATAATATTTATTATTATTAATTTTTTAATGATAAAAAGTAAAAAAGAAAAAAAAAAGATAGAAGGATTAAAATATTAGGTGTCATTTGTTTGTTATAGTTTATTTCTTTGGAAGTGTGTTTTTTGAGAAACTAATATTACGACAAGTTGTTTTTTAGAAAACATAATTTATGAAGTGTTTAATTTATGTAATAACTTTTTGAAAAGTTAATTTTTTTATTTGGCATATATATATATATTTTTAAGGAGATATCTATTATAAAAGGTTATATTACCATCGCAATTAATTTATAAATACAATTAGATTTTTGGTTTAATATAACAAATTTATATATGCAATTGTATTTTGATGTAATTATATTTTAGGTAAATGAAAGAAGGAAGAATTGTGATTAAGAATATTTTGAGGGTATAAGGGGGCCACAGTGTACCTCTTATTTTTTCACATGATCATTGAGGATTGTAAGTCACTGTTAACATATTTCAGGCAAATGCATTTGAGATTTGTCCATCCACATACGAATAGCACTGCGCATTTATTGCTCATGCAATCTTTTTTTTTTCGTCACTGCAATTTGTTCTAAGTTTTTCTTTTAATTATATTAATGGTTGGACTTCAAAAAAATTAAGAATATTTTCATAATGATAAAGTTATTTATTTTGCGATGAAAAAATAAATAATCTATTTTTTGATTTTTTTTATAATATATATAAATTAAATATTCTCAAAATGTCTTTTTTTTTTTTTTTTTTTAAAGAAATGTCTAATTCATAGGAAGTAATATTTTCTTTTTATTTATTTCATACCAAAGGAAGGAAAAAAAACAGGACTTGGTTAATTTGATAAAAGCTCAGGGTCGATGTAGTAATTTAATCTCACGTATGCTCTTCGCTCTACCCTGCTGGAAATCTGGAAATCTATAGAGAGCCCACGAACTCCATTTGATGCTGAGGTCAGGGGAGCTCTGAACCTAGATCGATCTCTTTCAAACGTATTGCTTCAACGAATCCGAGTCCACAGAGTAGAACAAAAAGATCTCAAAAGTCATTTTCGTTCTTAATTTTGGAGTTTTGAGGTTCCAAATTACAAAATTGATGAGGATTTTGCAGTTTGGTCTTTTAGTTGCTTTGGCATCTGGCATCTCGGCGATCCTGATTTATGTCACCGGCATCTCCAATCTAAGTACGTTTATAATTCATATATATATATATATATATATATATATATATTCGTTGTTAATTTGGATTTTATATTATTTGGTAGATTCGATCCACAAGCTATCTCATGAAGATGTGAAAGCATTGGAATCTCTACAGAGCAGTTTTCAGAAGTGCGTGGTAATTCTTTGCTTCCCCTGCTTTATTTATTTTTAAATGTATTTAATTGAGTCTAATTTTTCTTGTGAATTAACAGTGTTTCATTTGCTGCATTTTGTATTTATATGCAGAGTGCAAATGGATTAGGTTTACAAGCTGTGACTGGTAGTGATTATTGCCAAGTTATCATAGAATTTCCTAGTGACACTGTCCCTAAATGGGTATGCTTCTGCTTTCAGTATATAATTGGTTTACTCTTTATATTTTTGTTTTAATTTTAATCTTGTGATTTAATTTTATTTGTAAACAGAGAGATCCTAAAACTGGAGAACTTGAACCCTTATCATTTGAATTTAATCTTTGTGAAGCTGTTGCTACATGGGAGCAGGTGAGCTTGCTGTGTTGCTTTCTATGATCTCCTTGTTGTATATGGTTCTTGAAGCAAGAGCTTTGATTTTGAGCCCATGATCTCTGCCCTCCCCATATTTCCCTCAAGTGTACCAGCTGAGGGCCAATATTGATTGGTTGCTTTCTCATGTATTGAATTCTGCAAATGATATAATTGTCTCCCACTTTCTTTTTTACTAAATTGATTGCTAAGTCCAATGGTTTTTTTCCACCCCATTTTATACTCTTTTTTTAAAGTTTCCTTATGCTTTACAATTGATTTATTATTCAGTGAGTTGATTGTCAGGTGCGGAATAGCACTACTATACTCACAAGGGAGTTCATTGATGCTTTACCAAATGGATGGGAGGACTATGCATGGCGTAGGATTAACAAGGGAATACTTCTGTATGTATTTACTTGAGACTTACTAGTAAAATAAATTATTATGTTTGTGTGGAAGAATAATAGCCAAAGGAAAAAATGGAATGGGAAAAGATGTTTACAAATTTCATGCATAAAGCAGATAAAGTTGATGTAGTTCATATTATATCTTCCAAGGGAGAGCGTATAGTGAAAATTTCAGGTCCTGCCTGTAGCAATAAACTTTTAGTCATTAAAGAAGTAACATTTGTCTTGAAGTAAACTAAAAGTAGACAATAATATAA
This sequence comes from Reutealis trisperma, assembly GCA_947687605.1. NCBI lineage: Eukaryota > Viridiplantae > Streptophyta > Magnoliopsida > Malpighiales > Euphorbiaceae > Reutealis > Reutealis trisperma. The sequence continues at coordinate 2,128,945 of CANTUT010000048.1, forward strand.
ATTTTTAGTTGTTAAAGAAGTACAGCATTTTTGGGATTTTCAGATAAAAGTTTATCTTGGTAGTGGATATATCCTTCTGAATATGACACTTCTGGAAAAGGAAAAATTGTAATAACTCCTAAGGGAGCAGAGTTTTTATTTTTTATTTTTTATTTTTTTTTATTTTTTAAATTTCCATTTGTTGAGGAAAATTCTGGAGAAGTCAGCAGTTAGTACGGTTTTTCTGTTTTCACTTGTAAAATTGGATTATTTTGAGCTGCTAAGGACTATCAACATGTAGCTGCAGTTTGATATACTCCATTTGTGTACTGCAGTAACCACTGTCAGAATAAAACTTTATGCATGGAGAAACTCTCATTGGTACTCCCTGAAACACCACCATATTTTCCGAGGCAGTTTGACCGATGTGCTGTAATTGGTAATTCGGGGGATCTTTTAAAGACAAGGTTTGGGAAGGAAATAGATGGTTATGATGCTGTTATCAGAGAAAATGGTGCCCCCATACAGGTTAAACAATGCTGTCTTGAATCCTAGCCTTTATTATTTTCAGTTTAAAGATCTTTTTAACCTTTTCTTTTGTGCTGTATGGCAGAACTATACAGAATATGTAGGCAAGAAAAGTACATTTCGTCTTCTTAACAGAGGATCTGCCAAAGCCCTCGATAAAGTTGTAGAGTTAGATGGTATGATGCACCCTCTTTCTTATAAGCTTGTCACATGTTACTAGAATAGGCACTGATTGTGTGGATCTTGCAGAAACTAGGAAGGAGTCCCTGATAATCAAAACAACGATTCATGACATTATGAACAAGATGATTCGGGTTTGTATTTTTTTCCTTCTTTTTGTCAGTTCGCTTGTGCATGTTTGATCTTTTGCCAAGTTGAGTGCTTGGGGCAGCTGTGATACTCAACTGAAAAGTGATGCTGTATTTTTTTTTTTTTTTAATTTGGCATGTATCATGCAATTTAGAAACTTGGACTGGGTCGACTGATTTTGGGTTTTCACTTAGAGAAATATAAACTAAGCCATTGGAATAGAATCATCAAGCATTTCCCTTTCTTTAGATTTTGAGAAGTATCCTTATTTAGTTAGTTTTTATCATGCTTATGGTGTGACTTCATTGAGTCTAAATGAAAGTGCTTCCAATATCAGGGCTCTTGTGCAGTTATGTAGAATTCCCTCTTTGTTGGATGTTTAATCTATTATTTCTACTTGCAATTTTGATGAATTCTGACGTTTTGATGTTCTCTCTGCATTAATTTATTTGCAAAATACTGTCTAACATTATCTTTTTGTCTTCTGTAGGATGTTCCAATAAACAATCCTGTTTATCTCATGTTAGGTGCATCCTTTGGGTCAGCAGCAAAAGGAACTGGCCTCAAGGCTCTTGAATTTGCTCTCTCTATTTGTGAGTCGGTTGATATGTATGGTTTCACTGTGGATCCAGGATACAAAGAATGGTATAAAATTTTTCAACAACTGCTATCTCTAAAAGACGTATTATGCAAAATTTTAGTGCATCTATCTGAACAATGAACTTTAAAATATTCTCAGGACCAGATATTTCTCAGAATCTCGACAAGGTCATACTCCTCTGCATGGAAGGGCTTACTACCAGATGATGGAGTGTTTGGGTGTAAGTCTACAAGAGTTCTTACCTTTTTTTTTTTCCTGGCTGAAACCTTTTTACCTCTGTTAATCTCACAATCATAAGGATTTGAAAGTACTGTTTATGGTCCCAGACGGGCATACTGTATGGATGGTCTAACTTGAGTATTGCTGTTTGCTGAGACTTAAATTATATCCAATGCTAAGCTTACTAGCTTATACAATTGGAACCTTAAACAATATTTTTCATTTTATTAGAACTTCCAATGCACTGTTCACAATAGAATTGAAATCATCCTATTTGCTATATTGTATGCAGTCAGTAACATTGTTCTGTTTTTTTTTTTTTTTTTTTTTACTTTTGGTTTTATTAAGCTTATAAAAATCCATTCCCCAATGCGAGATGATCCAAACCGTGTTGTGCAATGGGTGCCAAGCTGGAGCACAATTAGAGCTGCTAGAGTTGCATCAGAGAAATTGTTGAGGTAGCCTGTCTTTACCTTTATTTTATGGTTTTTTTTTTCTTTCATTAAATATTCTCTGTGAGATAGCTAGAAATCTATTATAGAGGGACCATATAATTTGTATTTTTCTTTAAATCTTACCCAAAAACACAATTACTAATCCTGCAAAGCAATGCCCTGGGTATGATACTTAGGAGAATTTAGGCAGCTATTAGTTGAATGATCACTGAATTGAAGTTTTTGACATTTCAAGTAGTGGATGTAATAGAATTATTATGGGGAGAGGCATTTTTGTATGGAATGGCAATGGCGCATTTTTGTATGAAATGGCAATGTAAGGAAGTAGGGAACCTTCTGCAAAAGTCAGTGACCATTAACTACTGTTAGGTGGTCTCTTCTCCCTGGAGGTTTGCCTACTTGATGTTAGGTCTTATCCTTGGGCTCTTATGAAAGAGAAACATAGTGATGGAAAAAAATTCCTTTTTTCCTTGGAAACTGTTATGGAAGACTCCTGAGCCTTCTAAGATAGTTTCTTTTGTGTGGGAAGAAAGAATAGTAGAGCACTTTAACAATTAATAATCTCCAAAATTGGTCTGGTTAATAGAATGCTTATTTTGTGGAAGGATACTGATCATATTTTATTGTCTAGTTTTTGCACTAGACTAATTGGGTGAGTTGTGTACTCTTCTCATATGGATAGTTTTGGGGGTCAGAGCTTTAGCTGTGGATGAGAATTGGTTGGTGATCTCAATTACTCTTTAGTTTTTTCATTATTGAGTATAAGCGAGCTTATGAGTGATACAATTACCTTTTCCCATCTCTAGAGAAAGATGGTTTAATACTTTGTTTCATTGATTCAGTCGAGTTGACTTTTTGAATGCTTTAAAAATTGCAAAATTGGGTGATTAAATGCCCTGTGCATAAATGGTTCACACCCTGGTAGTGCCTTTTAATGCCTATTTTTGCATTTTTCATCACAGTTGGCTTTATTTAACTTTAACCTCACAAAGGGGGAAAAATGGAATTTTGGCATAGAAAAGATTCATTATTTCATATATTTTCTTGCCATCCATCAAAAAATTCTTCTTTGTAATTGTTGTATTTTCATCATTGCAAAATATGTAGATCTTTTTAGTTAAAACACTCCCTTCTTGAGAGACAAATGTCCTGTCTATGTTGCAGGAGGGTTGGAGCAGGGTCCGAAGACCCACTGGCCGCATGTTCCATTAGGAAAAAACAAGTTAAAAGGTCTTCTGCTATTTCGAGCCTCAGAAAAGTGGCTGCTGATCATCAAAAATTTGTTAGAGGCATAACAATGTATCCTTTGGAGCATAGTCCTGGACATGGTATGCTTTGCACGTTGCCAACTGATTGAAACTGGATTTTCTTGCACAGAGCCAGACAACTTTGTCAAGTTATAGATTCATGTACGCTGCGCGATAGCTACTGTATGAGAGAAAGAGGCTGCTGAGAATTATTTTTGAAAACTTCTTTCTGAATAGCTTTGTAAATTTTTCTTCTTACTCCGTTTGTTTCACAAAATCTTGATTTTTTTTTTGTCCTTCATAGTTGAAAGGCAAATATTGATGTAGAAATCAATTTCTTTTTACTCGCTAACTAGATTTCAAGTGTAGCATAATCATTCTTTGGGTAAGAGGAGTGCTCTTACAACGCGCATAGTTGCTATTTAATTTCAAATCCATGAATTTGCTTTAGCATGTTTTATTTACCAGTCTCTTTTTATTTAAAAAGGTTGATTTTGATGATTAGCCTCAACTATATATCATTTGTTTATTTTTTTTGGAAGCCTATGTTTGTTTACAGGAAAATTTTTTAAGTGAACTTGGTCAACTCGGTAATAGCACTAATAAATAATAACGGTGATGCAAATATAACATTAAAAATGAAATACAAAGATATAAATGTGTATATAAAAGCTCAAAGATTTAAATAAATAAATAACAAACGGCATGCCACATGACGACTCAACATAATTAATTTCTATTTGAATGTTAAATTAATGACTAGGCCTCATTTAACATGTTTGATTGATAGATTAAATCTATGAATTTTAACAAAGTACAAGTAAAAAATTTATATACTATATGAGTTTTCAAATCCTTAATTTTTAAAAATTTTGGAATATAATGGATTTTAACAAATTTATAAAATGTAGCATAATTTTTTAAAGTAAATAGGTTTATAAATTTTACAAAACCTATCACTAAAATCGTTTAAAATAAATGAAATTTTAGAATTTTTTTTTTTAGAGAAATGAGAAAATTTAATTAATGAAATTGATTCAATGAATTTTTCTGACAAAATTAAGATAACAAATCATATAAATTTTGCATTTCATTTAAAAAAACATAAGATAAATTTTTGGGTTTCAAAAATTAAATTTTGTATATTAAAATTAATTTTTTTTTTTTTTAGGGAAAAACATATTGATTATAATAATATGTGTTTTATTGTTATATATTGACGGAGTAAAAGTGATTGATTTATTAATAATATTTGACAAAATAAGGCGATTATTGTGGGGAGAAGAGTGAAAAAAATAAAAAAGAATAGTAGAAAAAAACTAAATTGTGAATGGGGACACGCGTCGCTCACCCAACAACCAATGTGACACACTGACTCTCTCTTCGATTACCTCTCTCACTTCTCTCACTCACTCAGTCTCCAAACTCTCTCTCTCAAATTCTCAATTAAAAACTGCTCTTTCTCTCTCTCTCAGCATAACAGATTTTATACTATATTATTATATTATATTAACAAACCCTACAGATAGAGAGATAAAGAGATTGGTTACAAAGAAAGTTTGAGCCACTCAGATTTTTTTCTGGGGATCTCAAACTGTCTCTTTCCAAAATGGCGGATTTACAGCCACCGGAAGGTCATCTTAACGGCGGTACTGGCGGCGTTGTTTTGGGTGATAGAGGAGGACCACCAATTGCTGTTACATCATCGGAAACTGTTGGTACCAAGCGTCAGCGGCGCCCTAGCGTCCGATTAGGCGAAATTGGTGGTGACCAGCTTTACGACGCCCATTCGCGGAGGACTTCTAATAATAAGCAGTGGAAACATCATCAGCTTCAGCTTCTCTCTTTCGATCACAAAAAAGACCCCAATACTTCTAATAAAGGCTCCAAGACTCGGGCTTTAACTAACTTAACTAGTAGCGGTGAGTTTGCTGAAACCCTAGATGAGGATAAAGAGGTTAATTTGGATACCGTTGCAATTGGAAGCTGGAGAGTCAAGGATTCGAAAAAGCGGGCTTCCAATGTCGCCACCAAGCGACCCCGATCCTCTTGGGTCACCAAAATTGACGATAGTGGCGGTGGCGGTAGCAATAATAATGTTGAAGGAGACGAGAAATACAGTGGCGGCGAAGATGTGGATGATACTTACCGCGAATTCGACATGGAAAATTCAGAAAGTCCTTTAAAAGAACAGAGTCCTGTTCACTCCCTGGAGAATTTGGGAGATGGGAACGAGAGAAATGACAGGGAAATGTATTACAATAGAAGGTCAATTCGAGCAAGGGATAATCATAATCATCTTCACGATGGGGTTGAATTATCAGGCCCCTCAGATACTGACGCCAGAGATTACAGGAATAATGGGAGGTGTGGTGGTGGAGAGGATGGAGTCAGGATTTGGCTCAATAGTATAGGGTTAGGGCGGTATGCGCCAGTTTTTGAAATCCATGAGGTGGATGATGAGGTTTTACCAATGTTGACACTGGAGGATTTGAAGGATATGGGAATTAATGCAGTTGGGTCAAGAAGAAAGATGTTTTGTGCTATTCAAAAGCTCGGGAAAGGGTTTTCTTGACGATATCTGTTGAGCTTGTAATTTTGGTTTCAACCGGAGGGTTATCTCTCAGCCATGGTAATTAAAGATGCATCATGTCTGAACTTAATTTGAGTCATTTTGTTTCTATTTGGTAGTAGCAGTAGTAATAGTTTTTGGAATGAATAGGATATTTTTGGTTAGTATTTCTTATTGCACTATATGAATGCATTTTTAATTCAGTGCAATTTTCTAATACATTGAATTCTTATGATGGTAGCTGATTTAGTTATTATATGTATATCCATAAGCTGAGTTGCACTGAGCTGAGTTTCTGGTTAAGGATTACTTGAGTTGATTTATAGTTATATTCATGAGCTTAAAGCTATAATACTCTTTGTTTGTTTCTTAGATAGAATGACCACAGAAATTGGATTTAATATGCTTAAGATGATAATCCATAATTCAAACACAAGCATTTTGACTTGCTTTGTTCTCTGTGAGTGATAAATGAGTACTTAGTGACTTTACATGCATAAAGATGACTGTTGTTTGCAATGATGTTATTGATTGTGTTTCTTGCAAATTTCCTGGAATGGGAAAGAAATGTTTTAAGTTTTTTTTTTTTTTTTTTTTTTAATTATTTATTACATGGGAGGCGTTGATTTTATGTAGACTATAGTTCACACTTTTACTTTGCTCGTTTCCTTAATCAATAGTACCTTACATATTACTATCTGTTCCATGCTTACCCTGGGAACAGTTGGATTCATGTTTTTTTAGGATTGATTTGTGAGTTGAGTAGTTCTTCTCATGGTTCGTCAGGTCAGTGGTTGTGAAACCTCACTATATGTTATGTGCCACAACTTTTTTGGGGCTTTGATAGAACCTGTTGAAATTTTTTTATGCTGTGCCTTTTTTTCAGTAATTGGGAGGTGAATCAGATGGACTTTTTGTGGGGATCAAATTTAGTGGTCTATAGATTTGGTCGGCAGAAAGTGGTTTGTACTTGTCTTTTGTGTACTGATGCTGCCAAAAGTGTGAGTTTATTTTTTTATTTATTCATTGCAATGTAAGGATGGCCTGAATTCTGTGTGGGTTAGTTATGTGTTGGTGAAAAAGGAAGAGTCATTCCATGGAAGAGATATTAATTCAGAGTGGGCTGCTAATTGAAATCATCTTTATATGTAGTTTTATTTGCTTAGTTGTGAAGGCTTCAGCCTGGGAAATTTGATCCACTTGGTTATATAGTGATTTCTATTAAGAAAGATGTATGCTAGAACATAGGCTCACAAGTATGATGAGTTAAAACTTGTTAGAAAATTGAAAATGCTTTTTGAAGGCTGAGGGTCTGGTAAAATTGGAGTTCCATTGTGGATAATTATGTAAGGACATTCTTCTCTAAATTCCTATCATGCTGGAATATGTTTAGTTCATTGTCATTGACTCTTCTCTATATAAGCTTATCTAAATATTTGACCCCTCTGGTGATCTCAATTATGATAGAAAGTGAATGATTGTGCCGATATCCCGTTTTTTGTTTCTTTATATGCTGTGGACTAGATGTTACTAGAAGAAGTAGCGGACTTATTCATTCTTCATTTAAAAAGGTCTTACGAGGGATTAAAGGATCTACCTTGACTGAACATGGATGCGGCATATAAAGGCCGATTAGAGCTTGTTTTATTAAATCTCACTAACCTTATTCTGGTGAGATGGGTGGCGGGGGAGGGTGAGATGATACTTGAGTTGGTTGGTAACGGATATATATATATATATCATACGCTGAAAAGAAAGGGAAAGTAACAACCTTTGATGAGTGACATATATATGTATACTCATATATATACACATGTCACTCATCAAAGGTTGTTACTTTCCCTTTCTTTTCAGTGTATAAGATTATAATGTCGAGTGGCGTCTATATCTTTAACGTTTCTGTGTCAGTGTACCTTTGCATTTGGAACGCGTTTTTATTTTATTTTACTTTTTGAGATTATTTTTATTTGTGTTTGGTGAGTCTTAAAATATAAGAATTTAATTTGTTCACTTCTTATGTTTGAAAACCTTTTTTTTTTTTTTAGTAATAGAATTCAATAATTAAGGGGGGCAAAGGGAAACTATTTCAAGAATTGGAAATTGTATAAATTTTGCAATAATTTAATTCATTTGATTTATTAGGGGTAAAGTTTATTATTGAAAAATCAAAAAATTGTGTACACAAATAGGATTAGTATTCAATTAAATTAGATTTTTTAGGAGTTATTTTAAAGATGTAAATAATATTATAAAATTAATTAAAAGGATTTTATTGGTATAACAGAATTTTACAATGGATGTGTAAAGAAAGATAACATAGTGTTTCTTTTTTTTTTTCTCTTTCTTTATGGTCCCAGGTGGTATATGATTGTTATTGCTTCTAAAAAGAATCTGGTCTCACCAAACTGAAGGTTTGATTAGCAAAATTGATGTAAAAGAAAAACTACACTGAAGTGGTCTGTGGTTCCTGGAACTGTTAAGTTGGCATCATCAGCCCATTATATTTTATATCCTAAATTCATAAAAAATAAATAAATAATAATCGAGACCGCTAATAGTGAACGATCCAACAATGCTTTCAAGATCGGAGTCATTTTTATTATCAATTGTCATCCTGTTTGGGACCAACAGAATCCACCATCAAACTAACAATCGTCCAAGCTTAATATAGGAAAATATAAAGCCCAATATATTGAAGTGCAAAAAAAAAAAAAAATCACTTGTGAATTGAATGAATTTCGTTTTGTTATCTGTACACTAAATCTGCCAAATCCAATAAAAGATGAGATGATACACAAAACAAGCCAATACAATTTGGTTGCTTTTAAACGGCTGGAGAACTACTAAGTCACTCAATTTTTCAGAAAAATGCTCTACTGAAATTCAAATACTCACTCCAACTTCATTATGCTTTGCTCCTGATGCTGCTTTTTTGGTTCAGCAGGGAAATACTTTATACCCACAAGGTCACCTACCCGGCTGATAACCTATCAAAAACGAGAAAAAATCATTAATTGCATTTCAATTGGTATCTAAAAGCACTAACCCGTCTCATTCAAGTTCGAAGTAATAAAGGGCATGGTTTGGGGATACGAAGTCCATATTAACAGCTTACCTCTAAGGCTTTGAGAAGGTCTTCCTTGGTATGAGAAGCAGATATGCAAATACGAGCCCTGGCCAGAAGTAGAGGGGTAGCTGGAAAAGCAACTGTAACAACAGCCACCTGTAATGACATCAAATGATTTTAATAACTGGTAACGACCATAAGAAGTATCAAATGACAAATAAGCAATGGGTAAAATTCAAAATTTAGTCATGCTCGCACAAACTAGACAGATCCCTATAATAAACATGAAAACACCACAAAAAAAAAAAATACTAATAATAATGATAATAATAATTTAACTCACATTCTGTTTTAAGCATTCACGGGAAAATGCAGGGATTTTCGCAGGATTGTAAAGCATGATGGGCATTACTGGAGAATCATTATCTCCAAGAACCTCAAAACCCATCTTCTGCAGCTCTGACCTGAAAAAGTTGCTGTTTTCACGAACTCTTGCTAGTTTTTGAGCTCCTAAGGTGACAAAAAGGACACTTAAGTCATAACAAAACCAATTCAGCATCTAAACTCAAATCCAAATGATCATAGAAAAGAAGAACTGCACTTCAAAGAAAAGGAGGACCTTTTCCAGCTAGTACCTCTACTGGAACCATCTTCTCCAAGAATAACCTTTATGGAAGATATAATTTGTTGCGCAGCTGGAGGTGATATTGAGGTGGCATATAGATGAGCAGGACAAGTATACTTGAGATATCGTACAAGCTCCTGAAAGCAACAAGTAAATTTCAGCCATCATGCACACAGATAATATTGAAAAATCTACTAATCCACTAGACCTGACCTTAAATATGGTACAATGGAAAGTGAAAAATAGCAAATTTAAAAGTTTTAACGAAAAACTGATCATGCAGAGATTTCCATTTTGCACATGGGAAAAACTGGACATAGAGAAAGATACATTCCTAAGGTAGACGACCACAACCAAGTTGTTGCTTTATGTTTTAAACGGGTCTGGACACAAAGTCCTGATGCAAGATGGTTGCCATTACCTTCAACCAACCCAAGTAGTACACAAACAAATGTAAAAAACGTGCTTGAAATTCTTTTATGGAAAGCCCAACTAGAACAACATACAAATTACGATTTCAGGTAAATAACATCACATGAAGGAAAGGTGAAAAAAAGAATTGCTAGAAAAATGTGAGGATAACATATTCTCTTCAATAACCTGGAATTGGACCATATAATACTTGTGCTAAGAGAAAGGAAAGAAGCAAAATCAACAAACCTTAGATCCAGCAATATAGCCACCACATGATCCAAATGATTTTGTGAAAGTTCCCATCATAATATCCACATCAGCGGTATCTACCCCTAAGAGCTCACAAACACCTCTTCCTGTTTTCCCAACAGCTCCAATGCTGTGAGCCTCATCCAAGTATACATATGCCTACAACAAACAGAAAGGTAAGACAGTTAATTTGTCAAGTAGAAATGGAGGAGTTTGGATATAAAAAAGTATGATTGAATTTTGAACTTTTTCTTAAGTTAATAATCATATCCTTCACAAAAACAAAACTGATAAAAACTTACAATTATTGGTAAATGATAATAACTCAAGGATAAAATGAAATTATTCAACACGAGTAAATTATCAGTATATTAATTGCATCACCTTATATTTCTTGCAAAGTGCAACAATTTCTGGAAGTTTGCAGAGTTCACCTTCCATACTGTAGATACCCTCAACAACTACAATTATCTTCTTCCAAGGCCTGTGCGTCCTAGGTTGTCCCTCAGCAATTTGCTCTCTCAAAACTTTCTCCAAGTGAGATGGTGCTAAGAGAAAGATATAAACAGACTCATAATCATGAGAACACTGAAATATTCCTTCCAGAAACCAAGGCAGGCAATCACATGGGACTTACTATTATGTTGGAAAACTCGAATAGTTGCTCCTGATCCTCGAGCACCATTGACAATTGAGTTGTGGTTCAGTGAATCACTAATAATCAACCCTCCCTGTTGATAAACATGATGGAAATAAGCAATTCATTTAAGACAGTCAAAGATTAAGATACTCGTAACAAAATTTATGAGCATACTTTCTCAATGAGTACAGGAAGGATGGCAGAGTTTGTCACATAGCCCATGCCGAAGACTATGGCAGCTGGCTTTCCAACAAAGTTCGCAACACATTCCTCCAATTCAGTGTGCACCGTTGTAGTTCCTGATAAAAAAAAAAATTTGTATTTATGGATACCAAACACCAGAATGTAACGAGGATACATCTTATTAAAGAGCAACATGCATACCTCCGTCTACACGAGCACTGCAAGTACTTGGGGAAAATCTATTCAGTGACTCAATAACACGTGGTGTGCAATACTCATCAGCTGCAGCAAAGCCAAGATAATTGTAGGATCCCAAGTTAAGACACCTGGTTATCTTTGAAGTTCGTCTGCACAAGATGTAATTGCAACAATTTAATCCACAAAACACTTAAAAAGTTAGCTAGTACTAAAATCACTCTAAAACAAATAATTACTGAAGAAGTTAAAATTTCTTTTGAATGACAAGTATATAAACTTCCGAGCAAAATGATAAAAGAACTCACTTTAACGTCTTATTATTGTCATTGGAGTAACGTTCGACAACATCAATCCAAGCATCAGGAGCACTTGATATCGGTCGCCCAAAACAGTCCTGGATCCAGGTGAAAAATATAAGATACACCAGTTAGTTGTAGTAAACCAATGTGCAAAGCAGAAGCATAAGATTAAGATAAAACCATGTTGACCAAAAAATTCATAAAATCAATGTCATATAGCTGAAGAGTGGATGATACATATGCTCACATGGATTGAATCAACTAAATCAATCTAAAAACAGAAAGATCTACTGCCTGATCAATTCAGCAAAATCAGTAACTGCTAGATAGTTAATTTTAAAAGCTTCACAATTCTCAAGAAATGAATCATAAATCGGATCATACTCGAGAAAATAAAATAAAAACCTTAATGCGAAGAAAGAGACGTCGAATGTAGAAGTCTTCAAGACCTAAACAGATCGGTGCGTAACCCTAAATAGAAAGAGAAACAAGTCATCATGAAATATGTATCTATATATATATATACACACAGAAAAAAGAATAACAAAATTGAAAAGTGAAGAAAGACCTGAAGATTGCTACCACGACACCAATCGAAAATTTTCCTGAAAAAATCGCGGAATTGGCCAAAAGCGAAGAGCAATCCATAGCTGAAGTAGGTCGTCAAAGCGGTTAGATATGGAATCGTTATCATTTGCTCTCTAATATGAGTTAAAAGTTTATGTTCCGAAGCCAAATTCAGGTGTAAATGCAGTGATTGTTAGATCTGCTAAACAAACCAGAGAATTTGTATATTCTCTTTACAGAATCCAAAATCTGAGATTCGTCAATTCTCAAAACAAATCAAATCCCTCCCTTTTCTTTCGATTTTTCAAATTTCTTTTCATTTGACTCTGACCCGTCGCCCCTCTTTTTTTTTTTAATTCTTTTTTATTTTAATGAGAAAGAAATCAAGAAAAGTCTGCGGTATAGCATATGTGGGCTTAACTGAAACCCATCGAACCAAACCAACCCTTGATTACAGATTTTTTGAACTTTTTATATCATACTGCATACAATTTAAAGTTACTTCACCAATAATTTTTCCTTCCTATATGTATGATGGTTAACTTAAAACTGACATGGAATCTCAAGGTATATTTATTTTTATTTTAAAATATTTATCATTTAAAATTAAAAAAATATATTTATTATTTTTTAATTTTTTTTTATTTATTTACGAAAAAATTATCTTAATTATTTTTATTTATTTTTTTGAAACTAATTATTTTTATTTATTTACATCTTCGAAAAATAATATTTTAATTTTTTTACTTTAAAATTATATAATTTAATAATTTTTTTAATCCATATACTGAAATTTTAAATAATAAATATTTTAAAATAAAAAAAATATAATCAGAGGGAATTTATAGAATTCATGAAATAAGCTATATAAGGATAATTTTGTTTTTTTTTTTTTTTTTAAATAATTAAACATGTCGCATTGTGGGAGTTATAGAAAAAAAAAGCTACTCACTACTAATGTAGTACAAGACTCAATTGACTTCTTAAAGAATAAAATCTTTTTATTGAGATTTCATATTTTTTTAATTTTGAAATAATTAATAAAGGTTTGTTTTACATTAAAATTGAAATCTAATTTTTGCATTAAAAAAAATTTATCTGTGTTTTATTTGTTGAATGACAAAGTTAAAGGAATTTGATATTTATGTGACTCCCCTCAAAATTTTTAGTTATGGAAACAGTCAAAATATCTATTATAATCATGCTTAATTTTCAAATTTCAAGACTAATTAAGTAATCAAATATGAATTTTTTTGGGGAAAAAAAAGGTAATCAAATATGAATTCAAAATAAAATTTGATGTTAATGTTATGGAAAATATTATTCCCAAATTACACATCTTAATTTACAGTCAAAGTTTGAAATTTTCCCAAGAATTTTTTATGCTAAAATCCCATTAAATTTGGGATTATTCAGAGATTTTAAGAGATTCTTCATCAAACAATATTACTGACATTGCTTAGCAATAAAAATCTCACAACTCTATGAATAAAATCTCAAATAGTAACTATATCCCAAAAAAAAAAAAATAAGACTGAATTTCTTTTTCAAGAACATTAAAGATCACATTTTATATTCAGTGCATCTGTATAAATTGAACCTGGTAAATTTTAAAAAAAAAACCTCTTTTTAATTTATAAATCACTGTATTTTGTGCATATGCAATGCATGTAAGCACCCAACTTGATCATGAATGTGGCTGCCAATCTGCGCCGCTATGCTTTACGTACACTGTAATACTGATAAGATTAATATAAATCAACTTGATTGCATGAAACTATATGCATTATGGTACCAATTTAATTATTATTTACCTATACATATTGTCATGTTCATGATGTCACAGCGTACGTAGAGCTTATCCTACATAATTACAAAATGACAATAAGCTTTTGAGCTTTGACAGTATGGAAGAGATTGTAGGCCTAGCATGAAAGATAAGAGCCAGTCAGAGTAGCCAAAGGAGACTGCCTATGAGCCACAAACCCCCCTCCAGCACCAGCAAAAACCTCCAAAATCCCCAACCCATTAATCAATTTTGAAACCCAATAGAAGGCAAAGGTAAGAGGCAATAGGCAAGTCATCCTTGGCTACCAAACATAACTCTTCATCTTCATACAAGGCCCCTCTTCCTCTCTTTACTCGGCTAGGTTCGACGATATTTGTTGATCCATTTGCCAATCCCAACCCCTATATTTATAGCTAAAAATCACAAGATTATATTCCAATTTGCCACGCAGTTCTAGCCTCCCCTGACCCCACTATATGTGATTTCTTATCTATATATTTTTATATATTATTATATACATGCCCAAAATAGAATATATTCTAGAGATAGAAATTAAGGACCAAACTTACTTATATAAATATCTATTCTTTGCTAATTTTGCATTTTTTTTTTTTTTTGTTAGCTAGGTGTTGTTTTCATAGCCCCTATCAGTGGAATAGACTGATGGAGTTAAATTATTTGATTTGTAATTAAGGTGAAATACAACTGGCTAATAAAGTAGGCAAAAAAGTGCAAATGTTTCACGTTGTTGTAGCAATTTGCATTGAACCAGTTCATTTGACCTCTAATTCTTCGAAAGGTTGAAACATATGTAAATGTCAACATTCTCCTCATTTTTGGGCCAAAAAAAAAAGACATTCTCCTCCTCAGAGTGTGACCATATTGGTAATGGCCATGGCCAGTACTAATAAATTATGTCAATCAAATTAATATATAAACATCATCCATAATGAGATATACCGATAAAAAAACGTAAAACTTTGTATATATCCCTTGCATACGATGGATAAAAATGAGTCACGTGACGCTATAAAAATGAGTTTATATTTTTAAAATTAACTATTAAAACTAGAGACTACGTTTTTATTTTAGCTAATTAGCAATTGACGATTACATTAATATAACTGATAAAATATTATACTTCAATAATTATTTTATATTAAATAATCGTTAAAGATATCACTAAGAAATTAATATCACATTTAATTACTAAAATTTAATCGCAAACTAGTGAATAATTAAAAACTAAGATAATATATAATTACTAATTTGAGATTAAGTATTGGCAAAAGAAAAAAAGCTAATGGTGTGAATTATTTAGAGTATAATTTAACTGCTAATATCGATAGCTGGTAAATTTAATAACCACCGGATTTCATACCTAAATTATTGATTTTTAATTTTCTTACAAGATTTTTTTTTCATTTTCACGCTTATTTTATATTTAGCAACGGACAAATTCAAAAAAAAAAATCACCCAAAATTTTCAATTTTTCCACTTATTTTATATTTAGCAACGGAATTTTTTATAGCTAAACTCATTCCGCCTCAAAATTTTCATTTTCCTTTTTATTCAACGAATTAACTATTAACAATGAAATATTCCATCACTAATTTAAAAAAAAAATCTACCAAATTAGTGACAGATTTTTATCTATCGTAATCTTTGTAAAACCTTATTTTTTCCTCACTCTTATCATTTTTTCCTGCTCTCTCTTTTCATTTTTCATTCTTTCACTTTTTTTTATCTCTTTTATTCTTCATCATTTTTCTTTTCTTATGTTCTACTTATTTTATTTCTTTACAATTTTTTTCTTTTTCTTATCTCTTTCATTTTTTCTTCATCTCTTTTCATTTTTTCACCTCTTTTCTTTATATATAATTAATACTTTGTTCTTATTTCTTCTTTATTTTTTCTATATCATTTTTCTTTCTCTTTTTTACCATTTTTTCTATTTCTCTCTCTTTTCTCTATTATTATTTCTCTTCATTTTTCTATTATAATTTATTACTGTCATTTTTTCTTCCTCTATCATATTATTATTATTATTATTATTATTATTATTATTATTATTATTAATGAAAAAATAACATAAAAATGCACAATTAAATCAAAGAAAATTAATATATTAAAGAAAAAAGATAATTAATAAAAAATTGAATATATATATATTAAACAAAAGACAATTAATATATTAACTAAACTAACATAAAGAAAATCAAAAAATTGAAAAATTTGGACAATTATTTTAAGAAAAATTAAAAATTTAAAAATTAGAGACTACATTATGTTAGTAGCTAATTAAAAACTATATACTTGTAGTAACTTAGCCGCAACTATTTTTATATTTAACGATTGTGTTTTTTCAATTAACAACTAATGTTTTTAGTTGCTAATTAGAGATTATTATCATTTAGTAGTTAATTAGCGAGTATTTTTTACTTAAAAAAAAATTTAACAAGAAGACTTTTAACGACTACGAGATTTAGTTGATAATTATAATTAGTGACTAAAATTCATGATTTATCGATTAAATTTTATATATAGTCTCTAAAATAAGTTTTTCTTATCGTGAAAAAATTTAATTTGTTTTTCAAGTGTTATTTATATTCTAACAATTTTTTTTTTAATTGACCTTCTAGAAGGTGATTTTACACATGCATGTTTCTTTCCACCAAAAGAATCACCCTTTAAAGTTTTAAAATAATGCTACTATTTTGTTCAATTCAAAAAGGAAACAAAAATATTATATATTCTTGAACTAAGCCATATTCCTATTTCTAGCTGCCACATATGTGATATTCTCATTAATTAATTAATTAGGTAAAGAAATGATAGAAGAATAAATTACGATGACTGTAGTCTACCAGTAGAAAAAAAGGAAAAGAGGGGAATGGAAATATAAATAAAATTCGATCTATAGTCTATGGATTCTTTCAAAAAAAAAAAAAAAAAAAAAAAGAGAGAGAATTTTAAGGTTTATGAAATGAACTGTGATATCGATGGTGATAAGAAGAATTGGGTTTCTTGACTTTTTCTTTTTTTTTTTTTTTCTGATTTCTCTGATAACTTCATTACCTCACTCATTATTCCCTGCAGGAGTATAAATAGTAGTATCAATCAATCAAAGAAACAAATAAATGTCAACTGGTTCTGGTTGTATTAACCAACCAAATATTTATTGGCTTTATTATTCTATTTTGACTTGAAATTAGAGAGTCACATTCAGGTTTCAAAATCATGTTTTTTTTTTTTTTTTTCAACCCAATAAGTCAAAGGAACTATTGACAGCATTTCAATTGTATGCGTTAATCATATTCGAAGCTTGTAGAGTTAAAAAGTAAAGACGGACTAATGTGGCACGCTTTATATCGTTTTTGATTCATGGAATAAAAAGGACACTGCTCAGTGCTCATTGCGGCTCTGTATGTATTAAGCATGATGGAGGTGGAGGTGGAGGTGGAGGTGGAGGTGGAGGTGGAATGGGGATGCCCAATGCCCATCCGTCCACTTCATTGATTCTGATCTGTTGGGCTGATCAATTATATATGCTTTCTACTTCCATTTATAAATATCTTTTTCTCGAACCAAGCGGATTTTACATCTCACACATTGTCAACCTAACAATTGGTTTAGGAATTGTTTGTCCGGTCAAATACTCGTGTGCGGGCATATTATGAGATGGCACTAGCTAATTAATTTAAAAAAAAAAAAAAAAAAAAAAAAAAAAAAAAAAAAAGAAGAGAGGGAGAAAGATTGACTTTTCTTTACATTATGAAATTGGGAGGCAAAAAAATCTCAGCTCATTTTTCATTAGCCAATTTACGGGAGAATAGAATCTCATGAATCGGGGATGCATGCACCGCACATGCAATACACACACTTACACACATATTTATATATATATATATATATATATACAAACACACAGAAATCAGAAAAAAATCTTTTGATTTTTATGCAGCTCAAACCCAATAAATATTTTGATTTTTTATTTTATGAATAGATAAGAAAAAATTCATGAAAAATATAAATATATTTATATGATATTTGAACAAAAATGAGAAAGAGAAGTGTACTTGCAAAATCCCCCCAGACATGTTGGATATTATTGTTTTCTTGGATTTTTATAAAATTTGTTTCAATCTATATCATATCATCCGAGAAATATTTATTTATATTAAATGTGTATAATCAGTTTATATATATATATATATATATATATATATATATATATATATATAATTGCCAAACTTTGAATATGAATTTCTTTTCGCTTAAAAAAATATATATATAATTTTAAATGGATAATTTTTTAAAATTACATCTAACAATTTACAATAGCACTATATGAATATGTGGACAATTACTTTCCCAGCGATCCCTACCTGCATCTATCCTTGTTGGGATCAACAAGTGTTAGGTTAGCCCATTAAATCGAATTGTCTTTTAATTAGGACAGTGCTATCTCATAAGTCATAACAGCACTCACCAATTCTGAGTTGGTTTTGGATTTGGGCTTTTAACTGGGTTGGTTCTTTTTTTACATGTTTGCCTTAATTTCTGAGCATTCATCACCACGCAAAACGTTGAGAACGTAAATAAACAAACGTACTGTTCTACACTGACGGTGACAGTGCTTCCCATAATGTCCCCATTATTAATATTAATATATTTTAAAATTACAATATATAGCCCCTTTTTTTTCTGGGCAAAAAAATATATATATATACGTAGCCCTTTAAAAAAAAATCATAATATAGCAGAACCTACTCTGTACAATAATAATTTTTAAATTGTAATAAATTATAATATTTTTAAATTTTATATTAAAAAGTATATTTTTATATAATAATAATTATATATATATGATAAAGTTATAATATATTATATATTTTTTTATTTCAATATAATTTAATGTAATTAATTATTAAAACATATAAAATGGATAAACAGATAAAACCAAGTCAAAAAACTTATATCTATTTAAAAGACTTTTACACTTATATATGTAAATTGAGAATAGATAAATTTCATTTTAAAAATCTATTTTATGCTCTTTAATTTTTTTCATTGAAATTTCCATTCATTATATAGTAAACATAATCTACAATTTCAAACCAATTTCAAGTGATACCTCTTCCTTCTTCCTCTAGTAAATTAATCATGTCTCCAAAAGCCTATCAATGAGTTCATCTAACATAAAGTATAACTTTGCTACTTGGTAATTTTTTTTAATATAATTTTATTTATTTTCTATTAATATGTCAATATTTTATTTTTTTTAATCAATATTATTATTAAGAATGTTGTTTTTGGGTGTTTAACTTATCTTATAAAAAAAAATTGTACTATACCTTCATTAAATTATAACCTATTAATAAAAATATAATTATTAGGATTATAAGGATATTCCTGTACAGAGGTTATATTGTACATATAAAATATTTAGACTGTTTTTAAACTTTTAAACTCATTGATTTTAGGTGTTATTTTACTTAGATTTTAAAGCCCATCTTGTATAGTAAAATAGAACAAAACCAATGACAAATAATCCATAATTCAAGCAAACTCTAAAAAAAAATACATAGGAACAACTTCACAACAAAATTTTGTGTCTGAACTTGGATTTTTTAACTTCTGCGAGGGATGAGCAAAAATAAGAGCCAAAAATAAAAGAAATTGAGTTAAGAGATAAAACACCCATTTTGCAAATTTCATTTTTTATTTTATTTTTATTTTCTGCATATTTTTTTTTTAGTATTATAAATTTAAACTTTAATGTGTGCTTCCATTTAAGTTTGGAAAATTAATATTTTAATTCAAATTTACAATTCAATTAGTGTTTTGACTCAAATTTGAAATGTGCCTATTTGATTTTTATTTTTTTATATGTAAATTTTTTATTAATATATTAAGTCCTTTAATTTTATTTTTATATCATCACATGCAATCATATATTTATTTTTTTAATTTTGAATTTATTTCAATTAATGCATATAAACTATAATATTGCATCTATTGAAAAAATGATTATTAGTTTTTCTACATGTTATATTATTTATGTGATATTTACTGTTTTACTTTGTTGTTATGTTTAATATACTAAATAGTGAGGTGAACAATAAAAATGTATATTTAGAATTTTATTATGATGTTATGAGAGTATTTAAGCATTTAATTCCATTTTAATCAAGTTTTTTTAATCTTTATTATCAATTTATAATTTATATATTTAAAATATGTCCAAATATATTTTATCTGTTTCATAATAATAAACTCACTTTTCTTTTTTATTTGTCCCATATTATAGTCCACTTTTATTTTTAATAGAATAATTAATTTATTAGTTTTATAATACATTATTATTTAATGTGTATTTTTATCATCATTAATTATTTAGTTTTAATATATTATTTAACATTAATAAAAGGGTATATTTAAAAAAACTAGTAAAATTTATTGATTTACTTATATTGATTATATTTTTTTAATCTATATGAAAATTAAAATAGACTTATTTTTATAGATAAAATTAATATTATTTTACTATACTTTTTTTTACGTACTTATATAATTTGTACAATACTCAAAAAGAGGGATGGTACTGATATGTCAATGATGATACTGATTTGCCTTTCCTTCTCCTGTTTAAACTCATATGAAAATTAAATATATAAATACATAAAGACATATTAAATCATAAACTTATTTGGTTCTTTCAAAAAAGACTAATGATATCCTCTCTTATAGTACGCGGTGGATTAGATTTACTTAAAAATTTATGCTTTTAAGATACTTTAAACATTTTTCAGCCATAATCATATTATCCACTGTTTAAAAATTTAATTTTTCTTGCTTTTTCACATGCAAAATTATTAATTAAAACCTTATATTCCAATAATTTAGCTAACAAATATTTTTCAAAAAAGAGAAGAAAAATTATAATTAAAATATAATAGTTAAAACAATAGTATCTAGAGAGTTGACTAGTTGGGATGAATATGCTGATAGTAATATTCGTAAAAAAGAATTTTCTTTATGGAGAATAAAGCAATAAATTTTTTGATTGAAAGTATTATTGATTTAATGTGTATTGAATTTGAGGTGATGTGGTTTCAAATAGGTTTTAGTAGGATATTAAAAGTTGCTCTCAAATCTAACGTTAAAAATTTTAATTGTTAAGGGATTTTTTTTTTATTTTTTTTGGGGAGGGGAAATAATAACAAAATCAAGAAGTAACAGTAAAATAATTATTAGTATAATATAAAGTGAAGATTACTGTATATAGAGAGATAATTATAAATGAGAGTAATAGCATAGTCGATTCTAAAACTATTAATTTTTTAAATCTTCAAAAATTATTAATTATACTAATTACTAAATAATTCTCTAAAAATTAGACATTTTCAAGTATGGGGCTTTAACGACTGTTTAGTTCACTTAATGCGGCCAGTAGATAAAAATTAATAGGCACAATTTATTCATTTGTTGTTAAATGAATACTCACATCCACTCTGAGTCAAGGCTTAAAACCTAAAAGCTAGGGCCGTGCATAATTCGGATTCTCTGTGCTAAAATAATAAAAAGAAAATAAAAATAAATAAAAGGCAGTGCATTAGAATATTTTAAATGATAAGTCGTATAATTTATATTCATATGTATAATAAAAATTAAATTTAAAAATTAAAATTTTTATTGCATGTGAAGTGATTCTTTTAAAAAGAAAAAAGCATATTACGTAATAAGATAAACACACATATATTTTAGTCATATTTTTTTTTTACTTAACTTAATTCATACTTTGCGGGAATTAATCATATTTTTTTTATTTAACTTGTGTTTTTTTAAATATTTTATATATGCAACTATTGTTATTAAATTTAAATATTATCTTTTGATAATTTTAAATATTAATATTAAAATATGAGAATGAAACTTATTATATAATGAGTTATTATTTGAAAAAATTAACAAAAAGATATTATATATATTACCTTGTACACACTATAATTAAAATTTATAAAATATAATTATGTGAAAAAAAATTAATAAGATGTTTCATATAAATTTTTATTTTTTGGGAGTTTTCGTAAATTAGTATATATATATATATATATATATATATATATATATATATATATATATATATATATATATATATATATATATATATATATATATATATATATATATATATATATATATATTGTATGTGTATATATTGATGATACAATTAATATAGATGGATAGATATAAAATTTGATAAAAGAAAATCGTGTGAATTAGATGTAATCTGATTAGTCTTTTTATCTGTTTTAAAATTTAAAGAAGTATAAAGTTTTAAATTTGAGTTTTTCAAATCCATCATGTGCTATCTAATATACTTATTCCGTTTTAAAGTATTTATCATTTATATTTTTTTTTATTTTAATTTATTTATCATTTTAGAATTTCAAAATGTATTTATTTTTTTCTAATTATACCCTTTATTTATTTTCTCGCTAAACACTTGTATTAATTATTATTATTTATCTATATTAATATAAAAAAATAATATTTTAATTTTTTTAATTTATATGCTGAAATTTTGAATGATAAGCATTTCAAAATGATAAAATATTTTATTGAGTATTTTTCATCTATAGTAATGTTTAAAAAAAAAAAAAAAGAAAAAGAAAGGGGCGCCGCAAAACAATCTAATGATGTTGAAGTCGTTTATAACTAATGTTTCTAAAAAGTACTATTTAATTAATTTTATTTTATTAGTTAGAAACCAAAAAAAAAAAAACTCGGTTTAATTTCATACGCGTAAACTCTTTATTGAATGAGATATATAATTCACCAAATTGTTTTTTTATTTTTTTTTCCCTTCTTTTTTGTCCCCATAAGCTGAGCTTGCACTTTGGCCTTTGCCATTAAAGACATTAAAGAAGCACACGACGACAACTCGTGTTCTCACTTCACAGACTTCGTATGCACACTAACTGTTCTCTGCGTTGCTTACCGCTGCCGACTAAGCAATATGTGCTCAAAATTAAAAACCCTAATTAAGGAATAGATTAATATATCACGTTAGTTGAATATGAAAATGATATCAAACTACTCTCCTCGCCGATTGAAATATTAAATTTCAAGATGAAATGACAACTTCATTATAAATGTCATATAATATCATCTATATAACTTCTTCCTTTATATAATTACATTTAATGGATCAACTCATTTTATTTATCAATTTTTATACATTATTTTCGATTTATATATTTAAACTAATATACTTAACTACTTAATGATCATAATAAAATAATATATATATAAAGTTCGCATTCACTACTTCTAGATTTTTTAGATGATATTAATACTATTTATTGAAAACTTGGAATTAATGGGTTGGATTTGGATTTACTCGTGACGGGTGTATAAATTCGTATCGTCCCTTAGTTATTAATTAATTATAAAATTAATTAAATACTACAAATAAATAATATAATTGAAATATTATTTATTATAGTCCTAAAATGATTTAAGTAATTTCTCTATTAGTAAGAGAGTTTCTATGAATATTTATGTTAGGGTCAAAGAAATTAATCTAACAAACATATTAAAAGTTCTCTATGATTTTTCTTCCAAAAATTATTTTGAAAAATAAAAGACATTAAGACTCTTAGATTGTAAAAAAGAAAGTCCTCTATTTGTAATTTATTTTCAGAGTGATATAAGTTAAGGGTACACTTTAACAAATAGGTACTTTAGCTTAGGGACAGGCAAAAATCGACCAGACCAAATTTTTTAATCGAATCAAACTGAAATTACATTTTTAGTTTGATTATTTGGTATTCGATTTTCGATTTCGTTTGAGATTTTAGATAATTTTAGTTTTTGGTTTTAGAGTTTAAAAAACCGAACCGACTAAAAAACTAAAATTATATATTTAAATATATTTTTAATACTTTTAATATTATTTTTATTTTTATTTTATATATTGTTTTATTAAAATTATTTTATATATTTATAAATTATATATTATTTTACAAATAATTATTTTATATATTATATATTTTTTACATTATTAATATATATTTAAAAATTTTATATTATATTATATATAAAAAGTAAAAATTGAAATTAAAAACTAATTTCTAACCGAACCGAACTGAACTAAGCTAAAATTTCAATTTCAATTTAAAAATTTATTCGGATAAGTTCAATTTCAAAATTTTTACAAATTTTAATTTTTAATTTTTCGGTTTTCAAACTGAACTTATGCCCAGCTCCATTCAAGCTATTTTATATGAAAATCATTAATTTTTATATTATTAAACTAAAATATTATATGTATATATGTGTGTTATTATTATTATTATTATTATTTGATGCACGGTGATGATGATCGATGATGACAACAACGCTATATCGAGAAAGTCAACTGTTGAAATGAAAATTATATTATTTAATTAATTAATAATTACATAGGTAGGTTTCACTAGGCAAACAATAAAATAATAATAATAATAAGCGTACGCATAATTTTCTAACCAACTTGGTGATTGACCTACCCATATCAAAATCGCAAAGCTTGCTATAATCGACTCATACGTTTATGCAGCCTGTATTTGCGCACTACGTATACATGCATGTTAGCATTCACCTGAATTTAATAATTAAAAAATAGTAAAATTTTAGATTATTTTATTTAAAATAATTAATAACTTTGTGAAAAAATAGTTTAAGTTATAAAAAATATAAAAAAATATAATTTTTGTAAAATAGTGATTTTTTTTAATGATAAAATTATTTTTTTTCATTAATTTAAATTTTTTTCATAAAATTATTATTTTACACAAAACAAATCATATTTTCGTAAAATTAATTTTTTTTTGTAATTAAGAAAAATTATAAAAATTTAATTTTATTATGATTTTTAATAAAAGATCTATTTTTTTAAAAATAAAATAAGATAAATTTATTTTAATTTTTAACAAAGTAGCTATAAAATGCACCTTAATATATTAATAATAAGGCCAGGTACACAGGTCCCTTGTTGATTTTCTATTCTCAAGGAAAAACTAATCCTATCTAACAATTGAGTCTTTTACAATGAAGAGCTCATTCCCATTAATATATAGTAAAGTTAATAATTGAATTAAATTATAAAGGATGGAGGCTCTGAATTAAAGTTTTCTTACATATGTGAATTGCCCATTACAAATTCCAACTCTCTCTTCTGGTTCACGCATTACAAAAAAAAAAAGCCTAAAAATCTTGACCATCTAAAGCTACTATTCATGTTGTAATTCTATATGGCATGTGATCCATGGACTTGATCCTACCTAATAATGTTGGTGCTGGTAATGAATATGTTCAATTAATTACAAAGAAACTACATGATTTGGGGAAATTTTTCTCCAAGCTATCCACCATTCATTAGCCATTACCAATCTTTCCCTTTTTGTTTTACAAACGTACACTAGTTTCTTTTTTTAAAAATAAAAAACCATAATTTCAAGAAAGAAAAATATATCATTGATACCTCTAAATAATTATTATGCAGATCATCTAGACATTCGTTACTTTATTTTATAAATTCAATTAAGTCAATTATTTTTAATAGCGTAATATTAGAATTCACCCGGCTTACAATAATAATTAATCTTATAATTTACTTGTATCTTGTATTCTAATTTGGACGTGAACAATGCATTGAAAACAAAGAATGTTTATACCGTACAAATCAAACTGTTTAATTAATAAGTAAATACAAATGGTGCTACTAATATTCGCGCTTTTACTTTCTTGGCGCTAAAAATATCAGCCATTAATTGCTTTTGTTCGATTTGAGGGGTAATTACGTCCTAATACAAAAATTAATCTCACATGCATCTGACGCGTGACCAATACGGCAGGAGAGAAGAACCTAGAAAGTTAGGGTTACCTACAACGTGTATAATTCTTTGCTAACAGCCCAATCAATATATAAAATTTCATCCAGCCATACAAGCAATTTGCAATCCAACGATTTAATTTAAACTGTGACCTCGATCCAATGAGTAGGACGTGACTATAGCAATATTAAGACGACGTAGACACTAGGAATTTTCGCCATCCTACCTGTCACTTGACTCATAAAGGCCGTATTATTGAAAAGGAGCGGACCCCACACAGTTATTAATTCTCAACCCTACGATTATGATTTCCGATCGCTGACAACTTTCGGTTCAATTCCCGATTCTTTTAACTGTTGTATATTTTCAGCTGCGTTTACTGTTCGTGTTGTACACGACCGCACGAGCCAACTATGCTTCTTGATAGGAGCATGTCGTCCTCCAACAAAAATTAATCAAAATATTTATATTAATCCGAAATTCGCGGAGACCCAGTCAACGAAATTTTTCCTTTTTTTTTTTTTAAGCGTATAGAACGAAGTATAGAAAATATAAGTTGTCCAAACAGTATATACTGGATGTAAAAAAATTTTAAATTTTAACTTTATTTTCTTATTCTTTGGATTAATAATAATAAATATAAATACTTATAAAACTTTGAAAAACATTTCAAATATTATTGAGACTGTATAATTAAATATAATCTAATAATAAATATGTATATAATATAAATAATAAATTTAAATTTAATTTTTTCTCCAATGATTAAAAAAATATTGTCTAAAATAGCAATAAAATTTTTATTTATTTTATAAATTCTTTTCCTAATTTCATTGATTAAATAATATTTAGCTATTTGTAATAAATGAAAATTTTATAAAACTAATTTTATCTTAAACATTTAGTGTTCAGAGAAAAATTTAGTTTAATTTGTATTAACTGATAGAATTAATATATCAATAAAAATTTTAAAATAAAGAAAAGATTCATGAATATATGTAACAAATTTTGTGTTTTTATATGACAATTATGTTGTTATAAAATTAAAAAAAAAAGTGTAATACTATTTTTAAAATATAATAATAAAATTAGATTTATCTAACATTCAATAGTGACATAAATAAAATTTCTATTAGACACGTACAAAATATAAAAGATACGACAATAAATATGCACTATAATTATCACTATTTGTTAGTTTGGCAAAAAAAAAAAATGTCAATACTTAAAAGTTGTATTAAAAAATTGAAATTTAATGTAATATAATATTTTAATGTGATAGGGAGATTGCAACTTATATATCTCTAAAATTATTCAATTAAATATCATTGAAAAATAAAATACTACAAAGTTTCGAAGAAAACGCATATTATTACCGGACGGCATGCAGCGAGTGAAACCACGCTCGAAAGATGCGTGTGATATATAATCTCATCATTTCCAACAGTTACATTATTATTTCTTCATCCACTAGTAAGTACACACACTCTTTGGTCTTTGGCTCTTTTGCTCCGTCGTTGCCCAGAGCACTGCCCATTCTTCGCCCCCAGCCAGCTGCCTTTCTCTCTCTTAAACTCTTTTTTCTTTCTTTTTGTTTCTCTGTAATCTCTCAAAAGTTGGTCAAGCGCCATGAAAGTACCAGAAAATGATCCTATCAATGTCTCAAGCCACCTTCTACAGTCTCTTCTTGACCAAATCCCCCAAGTTCAGACCTTTAAAGGCAAATGGGCTCTCATCAGAGCCAAGCTCGACGATCTTCAAACCCAACTCGCCGATTTTGCTGATTTTCCGGCTTCTACTTCCAATACGTTATGTCTTGACCTCCTCCACTCTATCTCCAATTCTTTAAACGATGCCGTGTTACTGGCGGGGAAATGTCTTACGCCTAATTTCACTGAAGGTAAGCTCCGTACTCAGAGCGATGTTGATTCGATTTTGGCTAAGTTAGATCGGCATGTGAAGGACAGTGAGATTTTGATTAAAAGTGGGGTTCTTCAAGATGGTGCGGTTCCAGGGGGTTCTTCTTCTAAAAGAGAGGCAGTGCGTGCTGAGTCGAGGAATTTGATCACTCGGTTGCAAATTGGTAGCACTGAGTCAAAAAATTCGGCTATGGACTCGCTGCTCGGATTACTCCAAGAGGATGATAAGAATGTAATGATAGCTGTGGCACAGGGTGTTGTTCCTGTGCTTGTTCGCTTACTTGATTCGAGCTCGTTAGAAATGAAGGAGAAAACTGTTGCTGCAATTTCTAGGGTTTCGATGGTGGATAGTAGTAAGCATGTGTTAATTGCAGAGGGTTTATCGCTTTTAAATCAATTGCTTCGGGTTCTGGAATCGGGAAGTGGGTTTGCAAAGGAAAAAGCTTGCGTTGCCCTTCAAGCTTTGAGCTTCTCTAAGGAGAACGCAAGGGCGATTGGGTCTAGAGGTGGAATTTCTTCGCTATTAGAGATTTGCCAAGTGGGCACACCCGGTTCACAGGCTTTTGCGGCTGGCGTTTTGAGAAATCTTGCTCTGTTTGAAGAAATTAGAGAGAATTTTATAGAAGAGAACGCAGTTTTTGTTCTTATTGGACTTGTTTCTTCTGGAACTGCTTTTGCTCAAGAGAACGCAATTGGGTGCTTGTGTAACTTGGCAAAGGATGACGAGAATTTAAAGCTTTTGATTGTAAGAGAAGGGGGCATTGAGTGTTTGAGAAATTTCTGGGATTCAGCTCCTCCTGTAAGAAGTCTTGAAGTTGCTATTGATTTATTAAGGCACCTAGCTTCGAACCAAGCTATTGCAGAAGTGTTAGTTTCTGATGGGTTTATACCCAGGCTCGTGGTAGTATTGAATTGCGGAGTTTTGGGTGTTAGAATTGCAGCTGCAAGAGCTGTCTACGAGCTTGGTTTTAACACTAAATCCAGAAAGGAAATGGGTGAATGTGAAATAATTGTTCCACTGGTTAAGATGTTAGATGGCAAAGCTGTGGAAGAGAAAGAAGCTGCAGCTAAGGCATTGTCACATCTGGTAATATATGCAGGTAACAGGAGGATTTTCAGAAAAGATGAAAGGGGGATAGCGAGCGCAGTTCAGCTATTGGATCCTTTGATACAGAATTTAGATAAGAAATACCCTGTTTCAATATTGGCCTCGCTTGTGCATTCTAAAAAATGTAGAAAACAAATGATTGTTGCTGGTGCCTGTGCACACTTGAAAAAACTTGTTGAAATGGAAGTAGAAGGGGCAAAAAAGCTCTTGGATGGTCTTGGCCGGAGTAAGATATGGGGCGTCTTTGCCAGGCCATAACAAATCAAGGAACATGGATTTGAAGATGATTCCTTCATCTGTATGTACAATAGTTGGGTTTATTTTTAGTGTTTTTACTTGATTTGTCTTACCTTTTTTTTATTTTTATTTTTATTTTTATTTTGTTCATACAATCGTTAAAGTTGCAGTAGGAGTAAACAGTGCTAGCTTAAATTGCCATTGGAGAAACTCTTGTAGAGCCGAAATATTCGTTTGTTGACCTAACTACATTGGACTCCCTGTTCATTATCCTAAATTCAATAATTGATTGTACTGTATTGTGTTTTAAGATCACACTTCTGTTTTTATCTATTATTGACTCTTTTATGATATCAATGCCTTGGTTATAATCGAAGGCATAGCTGTATGAGACTATGGAGGGAGGTCTCTTCTTTCTTTGCAAGTTGTTTAACTAACAATAGTATGTGTTGGTTTGTGACCCTTGGATACAATTTTATCAATTTCTTGTTTTATAGAGAGTTCTATTGTTTTGCTAGCAGGTTCATGTAATTAGTATTTTGTTTAGTTGAGCTACATTCAGACTCTGTAATATAGAAAAGATTTGGGCAATTATCTGGTTTCTCCATTAAGAAGTAAACAAAAATTTTCAAGAGTTGTTTGATACATTTGCACAGTCTATTATCTAACTCTGTTTACTTGAATGGATAAGCACTTTCTGCTGTTTGGTCAATTTCCCTTATCTAATGTCAATATCAAGGATCCTTAAAATATTATCTTCATATATATTGCTTTATTTTTTCCTACATAATCCGCGATTTTGATGGTTCCAACTGTTTAAGAATTTAGACTAGTTTAACTTATTTGATAGAAGTATATTGTATCGTCCATATGAAATTGCATATAATAGTAGGTGCAAAGCATGTGAAGTTGTTCTTGAGCATGTGCATTTGTTCTATGCCATACTTGTCTCTTTTTGTGTCGGCAGTTGCCAAAGCAAGGAAGACTCAAGGACCTACCTAAATTTGTTTGCTCTTTCCAGCGAGTCTTTGCATTATTCAAAGACTTGCTTATGGGTGGAACCTGGCCTGAAAGAAAGAAAGAAGATGACAAGAACCAATTGCTTAAGCTTTATTTTAGTGTGAACTGTGCAACTCTCCAGATGAGGATTATAATTGGTGGTCCGTGTTTCATTCATTTCTCTTTTTTTGTTCTCCTTTTCTCATCTCATTTTGGGTCAGTATGAATGGTGAATGCAATTCTTCAGAGGGTTTGGTAAAAGAGCAGTAAAAGAGGACCTGGCCAGTGAAATGAAATGTTCCTGTATGTACTTTTATAGGTCTACAAATACTGCAACTCACAATTTACCAAGAGGGAAAAGAAATATGATCATTCCAATACAAATCTAGTTCAAAAGAATTAAACAAGAAAAGGAAATCCTTGTCTTTATGTAAATCCCAAAAATGGAAGTGAAATCAAGTTTATTTTTCAGCCTAAGAACAATCAAATGGGCATGCTCATTGCTGCGCAAAAGAAAATTAATAAATGTTGTTGGGCTGTTTAAATAGTGGTCTGAGTATGTGGTTAGGTAGATGAGTGGATATGATGAAACCTAGGATATAAAAAGTTGGAAATTCAATTATTTACATATTATCCTTTTAGAAATCTATGCCAGCTACTGATAAAAAAAAAACAAAATTGTTCCTTCCATCTGAAAACTCAAAGTTAAAAATACATTTGTGATTTAATGTTGTTTTTCCCTTTTCTGGCCTTTGCCCTTCTTTAGGCCTTAAACCTATTGTTGAAGCCCATTTCTGTTTTGCAGAAATTAACACCCATTTCTTATCTCTTTTTATATTTTCGATGAGTCGATTTAATAATAACTTAAAAAAAAATCATGTCCATCTAAAAAAAAAAAAAGGAAAATCATGCAATTCGTACCTATAGTCTTCACTTGACATCAATAATTTTTTTAGTAATGCTACTGGAATTATATCCCTAATTAATGGTAAAATCTGGAGTTCGAATGTCGAGCCAAATCTATATATATATATAAAATAAAAATACTTCATCAACTAAAATACATGTTTTTTTTTTCTTTCCACCTTCTGAGCTATATAAAATAAAGTTACATTGTGTTTTATATTTTATAATTTGCCAAAGGATAAAAGATAAACAGCATGTTAACATGCAAAACCCAATTAAATTTTACGTTTTATAAGAGAAAATCATTATCCTTTTCTTTTTATCATATATTATTAGGGGTGTAAATGAGTCGAGCCGTTTATGAGCAGTTTAGTATCTTACTCGATAAAAGCTCATTCACATTCAAATCGCTTTATAAATGCGCCAAGTTCAAATTTTATTTTAAAATTCGATAAATAAATAAGCTAAATTTGAACAAAATGAAACTCGACTCAGTTAGCTTGGTCAATAACTCATTTATAAACTCGTAAACAAGTTCGTAAATAACTCGATTAATAGACTCGTAAACAATATTATTATTATTATTATTATTATTAAACTTAATAATTTTAGCACTCAAAAAAGTATATTTTAACACTTTTACAAAAGTTTTTACTAATTCAAATTAACTAAAATATATATACTCCTGATTAATAGAATATAATATTTTCATATTATATAAAAATATTTTTTTTATTAATTAATATATTTGTAATACATGTAATGCTCAATTTTATGATTATATTTTTTACTAATTGAATGTTTTTACTTTTATATTAGTTTTAAATATTTTCATTATAGTTATTTTATTAAAAATAAATATTTAGAAAGTTGAGTACTTTGATAAGTTATAAACAAATTTCATAATGAGTCAAACTCGAGTTTAACTCGATTATAATTTATTAACGAGTCGATTTCGGGTTGAGCTCAAGTTTGGCTCGAGTTTTAAGAAAGTTAAGTGAACATAATTTTTAAACTCTATCCAAAATTCAAATATCAAATCGAATATAAACAAGTTAAAATTTAGCTCAACTCGACTCGTTTTCACTTCTAAATATCATGTGATTAGACTACTCATATAAAAAAATAGTGATAATATAATCTCTCTCTAAATTTGCAAAATCCCTTACCACCAAGCGCTGTTGGTGATGAGAGCTAGCCATCCCTTTTCCTCTTTGACAAACCTACAGCATTTATATTGAACACGGTGATGATGTGAACAATTTTTTTCAGTTTGAGAGGCTCAAATTAGTTTCTTCAAGTAATGTCTAGTTTACATGTTTTATTGGCCTTTCTTTCTTTCTTCTTTTGAGGGCCCAGGGTTTAACATGTCCCATCTAAAACCCTCCATGGTCATATTTACTTAGGCATGCTAATTTTATTTTTTTTTTTGGGGGCAATGATCATGAAATTATAAGATAGAAGTTACTGTTTAATTGTAAAATTTATAAATGGGAAATTTAAAATTAATTTTTTGAAATTTTCAAGTTTATATAATTTTTAAATTAATAAATACATATATAATCTAGATAGATATAAATGAAATTGATATTAACTAAAAATCATATCAAACCCTAAAAATAGAGTAACAATAAGAATGAAACCTTGTTGAGTCTTCTAACCTTTAATGGCATAAATTCAGGTTGCGTTGATGAAAAGAAAACTCTAATATGTTGTTTCACTTTGGTACTCATTGATGGGTTTTCATATCTCACCAAAAAAAATTTAGGGGATACTGAATTCATGGCGTATAAGCTTTAATTTGGGCAACCCTTCCATCTAGACGTGGCAATCATTTTTATTTCTTAATATGGAGGGAATGTGAAGAGTGGAATCAGCCTTAAGCCAATAAGAATTTTGTTTAAATGCATGAAAATAGGGTGGCCGCATTTCCTAAACCATCGATTTTAGTTCAGGAATCGGCAATTTATATTCAACAAAATATGAAATTAGACTGAAACCGATTTAGAGCAGGTTACAGTTTTGATTTTGATTTTTTGCGGTTCAAGGAAAAAAAGAAAAAACAGGACTTGAACCTTTTTTTTTTTTTTTTTCTGTTCAGAATTAGCTATTGAGATTCTATAAAAAGAAGAACTAAACTGTAGTCGACTCCTCTTAACATTTGGACTAGTTTTACTCCAATTTCAAATTTAACCAGTTTCGACATGAGTTTAATCCGTTCGAAATAGGCTCATGGCCACCCTGCATGATAATATATACACACAAGACAAACCTATAATTATATAATCCATCTGTTTCAAAAAAATTGTTCATTATTCTTTTTTAATATATTTTAAAATATTTATTCACTTTAAAAATAATTATAAATATTTATCTATTTTATTATTATTAATTAAAAAGTGTGTATTTTCAAAATTTATAATAAAAATAGTAATAAATGAATATATATAAGGATAAAAGTGAAAAAATATAATAAAATTCATGAATTGACAATAAATTAAAAATATTTTTTTAAATTGTATAAAAAAAAAAAGACCGATTTTTTAGGACGGCAAAAATATAATAAGAGAGAATTTTCTTCCTGTTGGAGGCCAAAGGAATCAAATGGAAGAAAGATGGCCGAACTATTAACTAGTGATACAAGAAAAATAGATAAAGTGTACGAGGGCATTATAATCTAATAAAGAAAAAAAGAAGAAGAAGAAAAAGAAGAAAAAACTGTTACCACCAAATCAGCAAAGCCCTAGGTTTCATTTACATCCTTAGGTTTTGAGTTGGTTAATTATTGAATCAACTTAACCATCAAAAATTAGTATATTTACACATCCTACCAGACTGTTGTGTGTTTCTCTAGTGTAGAAGTGACACATGTTAGAAAAAAAGATCAAGATTCATTAATATTCATATATCTAAATTCGATTACATATCAGACAAGTAGGTACCACATTTAATTCTCTTCCCTCTGCAACTGGGGAAATGGAAATGGAGCCAAGGAGGGAAAAAAAAAACAGAGACAGAGAGGCAACAATATACAAAAATAAAAACCATTAATATTGAACAGCAGTCATTACAAGCTAACAAGAGAAACCCATTTCATCATTTATATTTCTACACATAACAGCTACATAATTGATCAAATTTTACATCTGAATTTTCCTTGATTTGCTTGCAGACGTGACAGTAAGTATCAGCAAGAAAACCATGGCCAAGTAAGATAATATCACTGAAGTTGTTCCTCTGTTACAGAATCTGCCAAAGTGGTCGCAAATTGGCATCCAACCTGAGTGGTTGTTTCCATATTTTCCTAATAAACCTACTGCAGTTGCAGCAGAACATCCAGCAAGAACCAAGCACATCATAAACTGTCACAATCAAGAAAAAGAAAAAACAGAGCAAAGCTCTAAGA
Source organism: Reutealis trisperma (assembly GCA_947687605.1). Taxonomy (NCBI): domain Eukaryota; kingdom Viridiplantae; phylum Streptophyta; class Magnoliopsida; order Malpighiales; family Euphorbiaceae; genus Reutealis; species Reutealis trisperma. The sequence continues at coordinate 2,163,347 of CANTUT010000048.1, forward strand.
TATAGCAAGCAGCTCGAAATAGTATGCAAATGATAGAATAAATAAAAAAGAACAATTAAGCTTTTACCAAATCATGAAGGAACATGAAGAAAAAATGGTTAGGGTTCGAGCCATGACGACCAAAAATGAAAAGGAACAGCAAGGACAGAACAGAGAAGGCACAAACAACGATATTTGCAAAGGCAAAGAACCTGCAATGGAAAAAAAAAAATATGTATATTTATATATATATAAAGGATTAAGAACAAAAAAAAAAGATGGGTTTGGTTCTAAATTTATTGTATTTAATCTTACTTGAAAGCTGAGGAGTAACTATAACGAGCATCCATCACAAAATCTCCGATTCGAATTGATTGCTTGTTAGTAAGCGTCAAACAAGTTGCAGCCAATGTGGTTCCAATTACCAAAATTCTGGAGCAAAATTGCACTCCAAGGAAAATTTTATGAGTTTTGATAGGTGAATTTGGAGGGAACTTGTCTTCAATGTTTTCCATTTTTGGATCTTTCAAAGAAAGCAGACAGTAGAAAACAGAGCTATGAAACAGGGGAGAGATATAGAAAGAAAGAAATGGGAAAAAAAAAAGAAATGATTAGAGAAAAAGAGTGTGAAGTTATTAGGAGTATTTATAGAAGAGAGACAAGTAAGGAACCTTTCTAGCTCTTATTGATGATGTGATTGAACTGTTCAAGCGCTAAAACAGATGGGGTCTCAATATCTCTACTTTCAATTTAAGACACTTAATATAGATTAAAATTAAAACCTTTGCTAAATTATTGGACAAAGATAAAATCTTTATCAAGTAATAATTCCTTTTTTTTTTTTTTACTTGGTGATAAATGATCAATCTAACTCATTTGATGCTTTAAAATTGATATTCCACTAATTTTAGATCAAGTGTATTCAATAATATTCCATATAAATTTATTATTAAAGAAAATATTATCTTACATAATTTTATTGTATTTATATATATTAATTTTTTAAAAATAAATAATATATTTTTGAAAAGAAAAAGGCCATGATAAATAAAATAAAATAAAATATTACATTTATTTAAGAAAATAAATGGATAAAAAGAGCTGGTACAAATAGTTTTTTGTGTGCATGAATGAAAAAATTAAAGTAATTTGGCAAAAAAAAGAATGAAAAAATTAAAGTAATAGAATAGACTCCTTTATTTGGTAGAGAATTAAATGCTATACCTAAATCTTTTGAATAGTACAAGTTTTTCCATTAAGAATTGACTCAAGATCATTAATGTTATTTGAACTTCCTTGCCAGTGCTTCTGGTGGTAGCAGAACAAAGTAAAGAGCCTGTGGCCCCAAAATGGTTTTTTTTTTTTAATAAAAATTTTCACTTTTGGTTTGCTTTTGTAAATATAGGCATGCCAATATGCCTATTGATCTAATTTTTTTTTGTAGATGTCTGAAGGTTGATGCAAAGGATGATGGACTTACCAAGATTTTTAACATTTTTGTTGTTAGATCTTTCCTAATTAAATTGTTCTTTTTATTTCATGAGTTGCATTGTCCCATCCATTATTAAATTATTTCATAAATTGGAATAAAGACCACCTTTTATTCAATAATGAGGTGGACTAAATAGAATTTGAAAATTAAATTTTTTAATAAAAGTTCCAAAATCTTAACACTTAAAGTGCAACACTTCTAGTTTTTTTTTTAAAAAAAAAGTGAAGCAATATAATAATTGATATGCCTTCTGTAATTTAGTCTAAGTCTCTTTGAATATATATATATAATTCTTGAAAGAGAATGACATGTGGTGATTTAAATATCTGATTTTTTAATTTCAAGTTCAATTATCATATTACGAATTCAAAATGATAATTAAAGAAGGTTAATTGTTTCATGCTCTATCCCAAATCTAGCATGAATAAATTTACACATTAGATATATGATCTTACATTAGATTTTGTATTTTATATCTTTAAAAATATAACGCTAACATATATGCATAAATTTTTTTAATAATATTAGACTATTTTTAGTTGTTTAGATAGAATAATATGAGGTAAGACAAGATAAGACAAAAAAAATATAATTCGAAAATAAACTTATATTTTTAATGAACTTTTATTTTATATTTATTGAGAGTAATTTAGAAATAAATTTTTTATTAATTGAATTTTAAGAACTAGATAAATGTGTTCTTCATAAAATGACAATATGAAAAAAAAATAGATGAAATAGGATAAAAAATAATTTTTGTTCAGTCTTATCTATATATAAGGTATTCACCAAATATTGGATAAGTTAAATTTGTTAAATTTGTTTAGTATTATCATACAAAATAAGTACGAACCCAGAAGTAAAAAAAAAAAAAGCCCCCAACCAATTATTAATGAAACAGACATGGAAGTAGCAAAACCACCTCACTTGTGATGGCAGTGTCAAATGAGTTTACAAATTAAGTAATGAGCCATGACTCATCATCTATAGTCTATTGCTGCATTTAATACATTTAGATGCAAATTGTGGAGGCATCTTGGAACATGACACCATGGCTTCATAAACTCATGCCACCATAACTGCGTAGGACGAACTAAAAATTTATATCTTCACTCCTCAAAAAGGAGAAGAATAAATCAAATAAAATAAAAATTTACATCTAATTACTTGAATAGTAATTTTCTTATCAACTAAGGTTCAATTTTTAGAGTTAACTTTTAAAAAATAATTATTGAAGTATATGTCGACGGTAGAATATATTGTTATATTTACTCAAAAAAGGGAATTTAATCTCAATTTAACATATATAAATTAATTAAGAATTATACATTACGAGGACCTAAAAAAAAAAGAGGAGTGTGTTTTTTTTTGAAAATAAAGAGGAGTGTTAAAAATCCTATATTACATTCTTTTTTACTTTCTTCATATTATTAAGATAAGTGACATGATTTAAAAATAATAAAACTTAAATAGATTAAAAAAAATTCATTGGCATTATTGTTATACTAGTCAACTTTTAGAGTAATTTTATTTTTATACCAAATAAAACTATAGAAATAAAGGGAATGAGTTTTTGTTTATTATATCTCATTCTATCAATAGTGCTGGAAGTGAAACTATTTACTGGTTGATTAATTTGAATTTGTAGAGAAGTAGTGGAAGACATTCACAAACATGAATGCTCTTATGGACTTATTTAGACTCAATGATTTGTTTACAAATTAACAGGGATATACATAAACTAGATTTTGTTGCTAAAATCGAATATCAAAGCCTCGTTTGGTATAGATAAAAATTTACAAAATATTAATTCGTATAATTAACTGGCTTTTTTTTTTTTTTTTTTAATTATTACTCTTTTCGTTCCACTATAAATGTCATTTTAGAAAATAATTTATGTTTTATTTTACGTATCGCTTTTATAAATTCAATATTTTACGTATCGCTTTTATAAATTCAATGTAATATTAATTAAAAATTTTCAAATTTGCTCTTATTTATTAAATTCTCATAATTTTAGTTAATTTACTCTTTTTTTTTTGCATTTTTGAAAATGGGTAATTAGGTAAATTACTACGAATTTTTTATAAAATTTATAATCACTTATCATTATTTTAATCTGTGTGTTTTACTTTTACATGACACTTGAAGGTGAACGAAGAGAGTATTATTATTATTATTATTAAATTGTTGGAACGGTTTGGACATCAAACCCATGCAAATTATATATATATTTGCTGTTATGCATGTGTACCAATGAATTGAAGTAGAATTGATGACTAAATATAAAAATGCTTTTTTTAGAAAAATTTTTAATTGAAGTTTGGTTGTCGGAATTTATATTTTCATATAGAACTGCTTTCTTAAAAAAGTAGAATTTCAAGAAAATAATTTTCGAAATATTAAATTATTGATTGAAAATAAAAATTTTGAGAAATATAAGCTAATTATTTTTTATTAGAACATGAAAAATATTAGATTTTATTAAATATCCTTAGTTTCAAAAAAGTACATAAATAAAACTATCTTAAAAATTGACAAATACTAATATAACAATACTGTCATTGAAATTTTTTAGTTCATATCTTAAAAATTAATAAATACTAATATAATAATAATGTCATTGAAACTTTTTAGTTCATTTAATAAAAATGCAATATAAAGAAAGTTCTTAGCATTCTTAAAAAAAAAAAAAAATTACATTCCATGTGGTTGAAGCAATTAAACTCCACCATCCACGCTGATCTTTATTTATTTATATATTTTGGGAGTAAAAGAAAGAAAAAAAGCCATGCAATCCAATTCCTAATTGCCCAATATGGATAGCCCTATTATTTCAACTTTTTACTTAGATTAACAGAACTGTGAAAATTTTGATCTAAGTTTGTGAAAGTTGAGATAAAGACTTATGGTTATAGAGAAAGTTGTTTCTTTTTCTAATGTTAGCGAATGGCAAGAAGAACAAGTGAAAGGAGGTTGACACGGCTTGTCTTGCAATTGCAAAGCTGCATTAATTAAAATCCAATTTATCTGCTCAATCTTACAATTTTGGGTGTTCATTTATATATAAACATCTCACGTGGCTCCAAACTTCCTCTTATGTAACTGTATTCTTTTAGTTATGCACGTCATACATTTCTTCTTCTTTCTCTTTTTTCATTTTTGCCCATTATATGTATTTATCCTATCATTAATTAAGTTAGACAAAAATTTTCAAATGAAAAAGTTAAATAATATAAAATAATAATTTTCATTTTTTATAAAACACAACATATCGATTCATGTATTTTTATGGCCAAAGCAATATACCTATATTTTTATAATATGAGCTTTTGTTTTTTCCTTCATTGTATTATTAAAAAACATTTATTATCTAGCCATTTAATTCCTAATAACTTAATTTACAATTTTTGAATTTAAATTTCATCGAAATTTATATTGCTTCGATTTGTTATATTGATTTTATATTTAAATTTAAATAAATTTCATAATCCATAAACTCGCTATGTCGTAACTTTTCAATAACCATAATTTATTTATAGCATTAAAAAGAAAGAGATTTAAAATTAATTTTATTGGTTTAACTTATTGAATAAATAACAAATTTTTAAATTGAAAAGTTAAATGATATGAATCAATAAGATAGGATATATCGTCTAAAAAAGTACTAAAAAGAAAATATTGTTAGCATTTCTCCAAACTGCAGTGATTATAATTGTAATTATTATAAGTCAAACATGTTTCGGATAAAACAGGGTGTTAATAAATTAACAATAATTATAATCTTATAATTTCATCTATTCCAATTATTTATATCCTTAAGAATGAAGTTTTGCACACAAACAACACAAGCTTGCCCTAAATCACAAAGGAGTGGTCATAGTTACTAAGATCCGTTTAGGTTGTCTCAACTATCTACTGTTGGTTATAAAGGATCGTAATGCTAATTAAGCAACCAGTGCAAAATAGTATATATAGACAAAACAATATTAATTAAGTATGAGCTGTTATTTTAGACTAACTCTCAGATTTGTGTTGATAATTATTAATTACTTCTAAATTCTAATAACCTATATATATATATATGTATGAAGACTAGTAGGTATTTCCTAAGAGAGAATAAAAAAAAAAAAAAAAAAGGTTCATGTGATATTAGTTGACATAATATAGATGATAACATATAGTCTTAATTACATAAATTAATTGCATATCCTTTTAAAGGTTGTAGATATGGAAATTAAAATAGATGTTATCTGATAGATTCCTTTCCCTTATTATGCTCAGAGTAAAAAATGATGTAGGCTCTGTTTATTTTACGGAAGGTATTTTTTTTTTGAAAAATATTTTTTATATTTTTTGATAATTGAAACACTTTAAAAAATTAGTCTACAAAAAATATTTTTCTATTCAATAGAAATTTAAGTCATTTTTAAAGAAAATGACTTCATCTTTTTAAAATAAAAAGCTATTTTTTGAATTTTGACAAAACTTATTATAATAAAAAAGTGTATATAAATATATAAAAATTTATTAATACATCGATCATCCATACTTACGATCAGAGAATATCAATGGCCATCACTTGTTGGTTTGTAAAATTCCCACATTGGGAATTTGAGAAAAAATAGGAAGAGTCTTTAGTTATAAATAGACTCTTTCTCCCTTTAGTTTTTATCATCCAAAAATTGTTCTTTTCCATATTTAGGCAATTTTATTCTTTCTCTCTCTTTTGTAATATTTCTTTAAGTTAGTGAAATATTATTTTGATAGTGTCCAAGAACGTAAGCATAATTAGCCGAACTTCATTAAATTCTGGTATTCTGGTATTCTTTATTTTGTCTATTTAATAGCTATTGTTGGGTATAGTTGTAGTGAATTATTGTACTATTAAAATTACTTGTATTGGTTAAATTCTGTCTAGAAAAGTAGTTTTTAAGTGTGACTGTTGTGACCTCACCACTTACCTGAGAATTTTTCCTTTGGGTGATTTTTAGTTCAATCGTTCACACTCTAGTCACCTGGATAATAGTTATCAAGGTGAATTTTATTGTTATTAGTGAAAATTAACCCGAATTCCACAATAATTGGTATCAGAGCTCTTTGTTTGTTTTAGTATGGTCTGTGGTTGTGGCTTAGACTGATCTTCCACATCAAAAAAAATTTCCTTAAGCTAATTGGCATTCCACATTAACAGCTATTAAATAGAATTTGTAGCAAAAATGGCAGATAATACAAAATTATCCACATCAACGTCAACAGCTTCTTCATCTTCAATTTTGGCAAGAAATGCTGTGACAAATGCTAGATTTACAGTAGAGGTTTTTGATGGCAACGGTCATTTCGACATGTGGCAAAGTGAGGTTCTAAATGCCCTTTTTCAGCAGGGTCTAGATATTGCTATTGAAGGAGAGAAACCAGATGATTTTGAGGAGAAAGAATGGAAGATGATCAATAGATTAGCATGTGATACAATTCAATCGTGTCTTTCTAGAGAGCAGAAGTATGCATTTTCAAAAGAAACTTCTGCAAATAAATTGTGGAAGGCACTGGAAGAGAAGTTCTTGAAGAAAAGTAGTCAGACTAAGCTCTATATGAAGAAGAGATTGTTCCGCTTCAATTATGTACCCGGTACCACTATGAATGATCACATTACTAACTTTAATCAGCTGGTGATTGATTTGATGAATATGGACGTGACTTTTAATGATGAAGATCTAGCTCTGATGTTGGTGGGATCGCTTTCTGATGAATTTGAGTACCTTGAAACTACTCTACTTCATGGGAAGGTTGCTGTGTCTCTCAGTGAAGTAACTGCTGTCTTGCATAGTTATGAATTGAGAAAGAAAGAGAAGCAAGAAAATACAAGTGTGGAGGCAGAAGCTCTTATTGTTAGAGGCCGTTCGAAGAGTCAGAATAAAGAAAGGAGAGGGAGATCAAAGTCGAAATCCAGACTGAGTAAAGATGAATGTGCCTTTTGTCGAGGAAAGGGGCACTGGAAGAAAGATTGTCCCAAGCTAAAGAATAAAGGCAAACCAGAAAAGGGAAAGACTGTCTCAGAGTCAAATGTAGCTGAGTATGATGAAGCATATTCAAACTTCTCATTTGCTGCTACACCATCAACCAACAGTTTTAGCTCATGGTTACTAGATTCAGCTTGTAGCCACCATATGACCCCAAATACAGAATGGTTCTTTGATTTTAAAGAACTAAAAGGTGGAGTTGTCTACACAACAAATAATTCTCCTCTTGACACACATGGGATTGGTTCAATTCGCTTAAGGAATCAGGATGGATCGATTAGAACTTTAACATGTGTTCATTATGTGCCGGATTTAATGAGAAATCTCATCTCTGTGGGAACCTTAGAGTCAAAAGGTTTAGAAGTAAGAGCGAAGGATGGGATAATGAGGATTATCTCTGGAGCACTTGTGATAATGAAGGGAATTCGAAAAAAAAAAACAATGTGTATTACTTTCTGGGTAGTACAATTGTTGGGACAGCAGCAGTAATAGCTTCTACTAATGATCAGGAGTCAGAAGCAACCAGGTTATGGCATATGAGTTTGGGGCATGCTGGAGAAAAATCCTTGAAATTACTAACAGATCAAGGATTATTGAAAGGAGCACGGGCTTGCAAATTGAATTTTTGTGAGCATTGCATCAAAGGGAAGAAGACAAGGGTGAAATTTGGAACAGCAATCCATGATACTGAGGGTATTTTAGATTATGTTCATTCAGGTGTATGGGGGCCTTCCAAGACAACTTCTTTGGGAGAAAAATACTATTATGTTACCTTTGTTGATGATTTTTCCCGGAGAGTTTGGGTGTACACGATGAAGGCGAAAGATGAGGTGTTGGAAATTTTCCTTAAATGAAAAAAGATGATAGAGGCTCAAACAGGTAGAAAAGTCAAACGTCTACATACAAACAATGGTGGAGAGTTCAAAAATAGTCCATTTTTGAAAGTCTGTGAAGATGAAGGTATTGTCAGGCACTTCACCGTTAGAAATACACCACAACAGAATGGGGTGGCTGAGCGTATGAATCGGACATTACTGGAGAAGGTTCGGTGTATGTTGTCCAATGCTGGGTTGGGCAAAGAGTTTTGGGCTGAGGCTTTGTTATATGCTTGTCACCTTGTCAACCATTTACCATCAACTGCTATTGGTGGCAAGACACCATTGGAGAAATGGTTTGGAAAACCTGCTATAGATTATGATTCTTTACATATGTTTGGTTCCACTGCATATTATCATGTTAAGGAATCAAAGTTGGATCCAAGAGCAAAGAAGGCAATCTTTATGTGGATCACATCTGGTGTAAAAGGCTATCGTCTTTGGTGTCCAGAGACAAAGAAAGTAATCTTTAGCAGGGATGTTATCTTTGATGAATCTACCATGTTAAGAAAGGTAACTGATGAACAAACAGATGATACTCCACAGCAGGTGGAGGATACTTCCAAACAGGTAAAATTTGATGGTAACATAATTGTCTTAGCCAACAAAGAAACTGATGATGATTCTCCTATGGTAGAAGAAGAGTCAAATGAAGAAGAGGTTCAGACCCAAGAACCTCCACAGCAACATGAATCAATTGCACTAAGAAAAGGAAAGAGGACTATTAGACAACCTGCTCGCTATGCTGACATGGTCCCTTCTGCATCACCAATTGCAATTGATGATGTTCCTACCACTTTTAATAAAGCAGTTCAAAGTTTAGAATAGAAAAAGTGAAGGATCGCTATGAATGAAGAAATGCAGTCCCTTCAAAAGAATCAGACATAGAAACTAGCTAGTCTTCCAAAGGGAAAGAAGGCAATTGGGTGCAAATAGGTATATGCAAAGAAAGATGGATTTCCTGACAAGGATAATGTTCGTTACAAAGCAAGATTGGTATTGGCTAAAGGCTATGCTCAGACAGAGGGAGTTGATTATAATGAAGTATTTTCTCCAGTTGTAAAGCATTCCTCCATCAGAATCTTGTTGGCTTTGGTAGCACAGTTGGATTTGGAACTAAAATGGATGTAAAAACTGCATTTTTACATGGAGACTTGGATGAGAAAATCTACATGACTCAGCCAGATGGATTCAAAGTTACTGGAAAGGAAAAGATGGTATGCAAATTGAAAAAATCACTGTATGGATTGAAACAATCTCCAAGGCAGTGATACAAGCGATTTGATAAGTTTATGATAGGGCAGAAGTATATGAGAAGCAAATATGATCATTGTGTGTATTTACGCAAGTTACAAGACGGATCCTATATATATCTTCTTCTTTATGTTGATGATATGTTGATAGCTTCCAAGAGTCAGACAGAAATTGAGAAATTAAAGACTCAATTGAACAGGGAGTTTGAGATGAAGGATCTCGTTGAAGCAAAAAAGATTCTTAGCATGGAGATTTTAAGAGATAGGAAATTGGGGAGACTTTGTCTGTCTCAGAAAGAATATCTGAGGAAGGTACTAAAACGTTTTGGCATAAATGAGAAGTCAAAACCAGTTAGTACACTACTTGCTCCTCATTTCAAGCTTAATGCATCCAAGTCACCAAAGAATGATGTAGAATGGGAATACATGTCAAAAGTACCGTATGCAAGTGCTGTTGGGAGCTTGATGTATGCAATGGTGTGTACGAGGCCCGATATTTCACAAGCAGTTGGGGTTGTAAGCAGGTATATGCATGATCCTAAAAAGGAGCATTGGCAAGCTGTGAAATGTATTCTACGGTATATTCTAAACACTGTAGATATTAGTTTGGTATTTTAGCAGGACAAGCAAGAAGGTCAGTACATAGTTGGGTATTGTGATTCTGACTATGCAGGTGATTTGGACAAATGTCGATCAACTACTGGTTATGTGTTTACTTTTGCAAAGGCACCAATTAGTTGGAAGTCCACTTTATAGTCAATAGTGGCTTTGTCTACTACAGAGGCAGAGTATATGGCAGTTACAGAAGCTGTGAAGGAGGCAATTTAGCTTTAAGGGTTGCTTGGTGAGCTGGGAATTGAACAGAAGCACGTCAAAGTGCATTGTGATAGTCAAAGTGCTATTCACTTAGCAAAGAACCAGATTTATCATGCAAGGACGAAGCACATTGATGTTCGATATCACTTTGTACGAGAGATTCTAGAAGAAGATGGAGTCATAATCCAGAAGATTCGAACCACTGAGAATCCTGCTGATATGTTGACAAAAGTAGTTACAGGTATCAAGTTCCAACACTGTTTGGACTTGATTAATGTTATCAGAATTTGAAGTTTGACGCTTCAAAGCCAATTAGATGACACTACTGAAATTTAAATTTGTGAGAGAATTGTTTGGAATTTTCCAAGGTGGAGATTTGTTGGTTTGTAAAATTTCCACATCGGGAATTTGAGGAAAAATGGGAGGAGTCTTTAGTTATAAATAGACTCCTTCTCCCTTTAGTTTTTCTCATCCCAAAATTTTCCTTTTCCATATTTAGGCAATTTTATTCTTTCTCTTTCTTTTGTAATATTTCTTCAAGTTAGTGAAATATTATTTTAATAGTGTCCAAGGACGTAGGCATAATTAGCCGAACCTCGTTAAATTATAGTGTTTTGGTATTCTTTATTTTGTCTATTTAATAGCTATTGTCGAGTATAGTTGTAGTGAATTATTGTGCTATTAAAATTGATAACTCTATATTTTTAGAGTTATTTTAATTGTTTAAACTTAAATTTTAGCTCAATTCTCAAGAATGCAATAATATTATTACTTATTTTTAGAAATAAATAGTTCTACAATTATAAATAAATTATAACATATTTTAAGTATTTTTATTTTATTTTTGCAGATCAAAATGATGCAATAAAAATAATGATGCAAGCAATGATTTAAGTTTTCAATTCATGAGAAATAAATTCAATGGTTGGTAACCAAAATTCAATGGTTAGTAGCCAACCTAACCATTTTTGAATATTGATGAAGGAATTCAATGGTTGATAGCCAATATAACCATCAATGTTGAATTTTTGATGTAAGAATTTTAATGGAACTTGAATTCTTCCACCAAACATGTCTATAAATACCATGCTTGGCAAAGGGAAATAGCATCAAAGAAAATTCATAAAAAATATATGTAGAGAGATTTTTATATATTTTCTTAGAGTAGATTAGTTTTATTTTTTATTTTGATCAAGAGGAGGAGTTTTTGGAAGCTTTAGTTCATCAAAGATTGTATCCCAAAACAAGTTTTTTCTAAACTCTATTCTTGAATTTAATTATAAGTTATTATTATGTTTATTGTTAATTTAATTATTTATTTCTTTTTAATTATGAATAGCTAATTTTATTTTCTAGGATTTAGATGTAATCTTTTGATTTGCATATGATTATTTATATTTAATTGATTGGATTTGATTGTTGGAATTAATCTTTTATCTTAGAACTTAATGCTTGTAATTAATTGGCCATTAATTGCATGATTTAAGATATTGTGTGAAGTAGCGAGAGTGGAAGCACAATATTAGTTCATTAGGATAATTGACCTAGGGAATGTGTTGCTTAGAGATAAGAACACTCCTTTGTGATTTTTAAAAGAGATTTCCATAAAACTTAATGGGTTTGTATTAATTGCTTATGATCATGAGAGTAGACGTAAGGTTGATATGAATACACATGTTGTATCATGAGAGAGAACACCATATAATTTAGGGAAATCTAATCATTAATTCCAGTAAAAATAATTCATCTAAAATTTATAAAGAAATTATATGTAATCAATTGATGAATTCTAAATCCTAAACCTTTAATCTTATTTTCATATTTATCATTATTTATTTACTTCAATTTCATTTTAGTTTAAAATATAAAATCTCATAATTGATTTTCTAAATAATAAAGTAATATTAAAAATTGGTACTTGACAAACCCTTTCTCGTGGGAACGATACTCACTCATCACTTTATTACTTGTAAACGATCTGTGCACTTGCAAAAATCGCACAACAAAAATTACTTGTATTGGTTAAATTCTGTCTAGAAAAGTGGTTTTTAAGTGAGACCGTTGTGATCTCATCACTTACCTGGGAATTTTTCCTTTGGGTGATTTTTATTTCAATCATTCACACTTTAGTCACCTGGATAATAGTTCTCAAGGTGAATTTTGTTGTTATTGGTAGAAATTAACCCGAATTTCACAATATCACTGATGTTTGGCAACCACTAACAACCACCATCGGTGGCCAAGGATCATCAAATTTATCCTTTTTATGTATTTTGTTTCATATTTAGCAATAAAATTTAAAAATATGAAATTTTTACAAATTTAAATATATTTATGGTCTTATAAATTAAAATTTTTAATTAGTTTTTAATATTACGATCAATTAATAGAAAATTAATTTTTAAAAAATATTTTTTAGAAAATATTTTCCTTAAAAATATTTTACAAAAATAAATTATTTTCAGCAAAATAAACGGGCCTTAAATCACTACTTACTAGTTTTCATGGATAGAGCAATTTGGTGAAATGGGCATAAATAATGACCAATAACGAACCGCAATTAAGAAATATAGACCCTAATGAATTTGTCTAAATCACCATAAATTTTGATGACAAAGACACGTAATTAAGCTCAAATAAGAAGAAGAAGTGAAAGTTATGCCAATTAGGAAGGGATCACAAATTGAAATTCTATTTTTTATTTTAATATTAATTATTGATTACATGAGAAGCCCAGTGTGGAGTTGGCTACAAGGCCCAGACTCTGAGACCTGTGGGTTTTAGATTTGATTCCACCGTTCTACGGTAACGTAAGCGAGAAAAACTACAAATCTTCTTCATCTTTCATGTAATTGTACTATGAATTATGTATTGCGGAAACTAAACATATGACCTCAAGAATTGGCTAACTTAAAAATATGAGTTTATTTTGCTCTTTATCTTATAAATAATAAAGGTTCGATTTTTGAGTCAATACACTCCACACATTCACCAGATTATATTTTATATTTATAATTTTACTTTATGTAAATTTCACTTGTCAAATTTAGCCAAGAGCAATATAGGGTTAATAGCACATTACCACTGCTTGTTTCAGAATTCCATCAAAATTGAGAGATTATAAATTTCTGTCCATTTTAGCGAGCCACATTTTTTTGGTATAGGAAGAGGGAGAACAGTAGGAATTTATTAAGATTATGGTTTTTTTAAATAAAATTATTTATAGAATTATCATAAAAAAGAGGAAAAAAATAAAATAGAGAATAGAGAAATTGATGGAAACAGAAGATCACAGAAAGTGAGGAAGTCTATATACATCTAGCTATTGAATATGTACTTACATCATTCTGAAATTGTATGAGACAGTTGAGTAGGCACAACAGGGCAGCCTGTGTAATCACGCGACTTCTGCAATTTAAAATGCTTTTGCACCATGCCGTTATCCTTTTCTTTCTGTTTCTTCTGACAAAAATCTATATTCAACCTATTGATTGCTTACTTCCTTTTTAATCGAATCAGCCAGAAAAATTCATAGTTCTCATTTTTAGCTTCTTCTTTTTTTAGGCGTCTTAACTCCTTGGTTGGATTAATTTTCTCTATTTTTTTTTTCATGTTTGCTATCGAAAATATTTATAGCAGAATATAAAAGTTTTTATCAAGATTTAAATATTCCTTTTTAGTAAAATATAATTTTAATTGGGATTCAAATTCCTAATATTACATCTTTAAATATGATTTCAGTATCACTAAATTAACAGCTTTTAAATAAAATTCATTAATTTTTTTTAATTTCTTGTATTGGTTGTTTGATGATTTTTTTTTTTTATGTGATAAAAAAAAAATATTGAATTGACCGTTTGTCATTCGCTGAAATTTTCAAGGTATTTACACAATCATATAAAGCTAGATTTGTAATGGCTTGTAGTTTTATGATGACTTTAAGTAGATCCATTTGTCGTTGGATGATAAAGCAACTAGAAACTACAAAGGGTGATTCAATTCCATAATCATTGCCGTTTTAAATAAGCTGCTTTTGATGTCATCCAAAAAACGACAGCCTTTATAAACGTTCGTCATTAAACGCGGTTCGTAAAGGGCAGCATTTGTGCACGCTCGTCACATGTTCTTCTATTTAAAAGCGGTTTATAACGACAGACATCGTCCGCTTAAAATTAATGTTATGCATAACCGACAATTAATGTGGTTCATAAATTGGAGATCCAATTGAACATTTAAGTTTTTGGAGATGAAATTAAGCCACATTTCCGAGCAATAATATTTACATTGCAAAATTCCTTGCCCTGTCTGCCCTAAATATATCATCTTATTTTTCTATCGTGTATAGTCAGACTAAAAGATTGATTTTGAACTCGAATCAAGTTGTTTGGTTACATAAAAGTTGGGGCGAAGATGATAAAAGCAATTGAAAATATTGCCCAAAATTTATCTAATAAAATTTCAAATGAATTTCATAATTATAGGAAAAAAGAAAAAAAATAGATTAATTTTACCTATGATCCTTCAAGTATTAACTAATGCACTTATTGATACCTTAATTAAAAAACACTACAGAAAAATATTCAGATTATATGTAACAGTTATTTTAAAGTACCTATCATAAATTTTCGTTCAGATGACTGTTAACCTTCGTATGTCGTAATTTATTTATATATTTAACTAATATAAATATTCTATGTCTACTCTATAATGCCATATCAACCCACCAACTTTCACTTTATCATGCCATATCAACCCACAAGGAGCAATTCTTAAGAATCAAACCTTAGGTTCTTTAAGAACCCAAATTCTCAAATTTTAAAACTAAGCAATAGGAATTCAAGAATTTGGGTTCTGAGTTTCAAATGCAAAAATCCCTTGAATCCTATCATCAAACTCCTAATTTTCCTTGAATATCTTTTTGTTTCATGGAAACATAGTTATTAATCTTATCTTATGCATCACCACCTCCCCATTAACATCACCACCGTTACAATCCGCAACTCCTCCCAAATCCTCACCACCACCACCACTACCACAACACCATCTAACATAGGGAACTGAAAATTGTTCATAACTGAAACATGTAATTTTTTAAATTTAGACTGCAATTTAAACCGATTAAGTAGAATTTATAAAATCCATTTGCAAGCATAAGAGTAGGATTTAACCTATGAAGATTGAGGATTTCTGAGGTAAGATTTCAACGGAGAAGCCACTAATTAAGGTTGTAAAAAAGAACTAATATTATGCTAATCACAACTAGAAATTTTAACAATAGCAAAAGGTCATGGTCAGTTAGCAAAAACAACTCCGTTTTGGACTAAGGCTTGGTGAGTAAGAGAGCAGTCAACGATGAAAATGATAGGCAAGAACCGATATGGAGAGTAATTTGATGGTATTGCTATAACGGTAATGGCGATGGTGGTATTTATTGTAGTAGCAGCAATTGAAAGATTTTTCTTGATTTTTTTTTTGTAGAGTCTACAAGCGATTCAGATCTAGTGGCAATGGCAAGGAAGGCATCAACGAGGTAGGGTGGAGTTGTAGAAAAAGCAAAGGTAGAAGAAGAAGAAGAAGTTGAAGGAGGAGCAGAAGACAAAGTGGCGATAGTAGATGAAGAGACAAGATTATGATGGTGGTAGTGGTGGTGGTGGTGGTGTTGTCTGTGATGGTGATTGTGATGAAGCTTGAATAGAGACTGAACACATGTTTGAAATTATGAAAATTGGAAGGATTGCAATGGTAATTTCTAGTTTACATTCTTTCATATTCATCCAATGAGTTAATAATTTTTGAATTTTTTTTTTATTCTTTGTCATAGCTTTTCTTGCATTTACCAATCATAAGTTTTTGCGAACCTATTATTGATTTAGCTTATTAATGCAAGCCCACACGTGGAGAGACAAATTAGGGATTGTAGTGATCTAACATGACATTAATATATTATGCAAATATAAAGTGAAGTGAGACATAGGATTTCCGCTAGCTATTTTAACAGAAATAGGCACAAAGAACTTCAAAGTTTAAAGTGACCATTATATATAGCCTGATTATTTTTCTGTAGCGTTCTTTAATTGAGATACGAATAAGTATATAAGTCATTATTCGGAGGACCATTAATAAAATTAACCCAAAAAATATAGATAAAAATAGCTATAACAGTTTTTCCCTACGTAGTGGATGCCTATGTAGTGGAACAACTGTCGTATTTCTATAGCAACTGCATATATAAGAGATTACACATACAATTCCTCTATTTTTACATCACAACAACCCCACGTACACACTCTTAGCCAAAGGAAGTGGGATGTCAGTAACAGTAAAAGACCAAATGAAAACAGCATGGAGCCATGATCAATCTATCATCATCAAATTAAATCATAATTTATCTAAAAAATTGAAAAATATGTACAAAAATAAAATTGGGGATTTCTGCCCCATCAGAGGATGATTGTAAACTGTATGTACACATCTGTACAGAATCGTATAACCAACTTTTTCGAGAGGATTTTAAATATCGAAGTACTTAGGATCTGATGGATAATCATACTCTACATGTAGCTGCAATTAAGAAAAAAAAAAAAAAGAAAAATGGTTTCAATGAGTCAGGATGAGAGCGAAATTTAGTGTCCAGAACTTATTGACAGTAATAAACATGTAACTAATGAATTTCCTAAAACAGTACTCAGGGTTAACATTCTGATATTCTCTTGATTGGAGCACAACAATTGATGCCTCAACAGAAACCGTATTTCTCAAATTATACCCAAGTGAATGGAAATGGCTTCCACTATGCAGGGCAGGCTCTTTCGACTAGACTCAAAAACTTTGAGTCTCCCCTATCGCAAGGATACCATTAGAATAAATAGAGACTCCATACTTATATTCAGTTATGATGTTATAGGAAAAAAACAATTTCAGCCACTCCATAAGCCAGAAAAACCCTTAATATAAAACCAAAACCAAAAAGATGGTGATAGCATACACTGCGAAGTTACTTCACTGAAGAAGAAACTCTCTCTGTTATCCTTTTTTTTTTCCTTCAATTCTTGTGGTTTATCATATGAACACAATAATGAAACCAACTGTATGTCATGCATATGCCAGATGTTCATGAATGCTTAGCCAGAAAAACAAGCATTATCCAAGACAATAATAAGCAAATTGAAGCTGAATTTCTCAAAAAGCACAATTTCTTATGGACACACATAGCTTACCTTGCCCTCATCAGCATCTGAATGGCGTTGTGGGAACACCACCTTCATATCGCTACACAAGTAGAAGCGGCGATCTCCTTCCATGTACATCTCATTTCCTGCTGGTGCAGATAAAGGATCGGATTTGCACCTCTGGACTGACCTTGGACGTTTCTTGGGAAAAGGACACAGAAAACGAAGATGAAGAGCATAACGCAAAACACCAGCTCCAGCAGTGCTTTCATTTGCCTTTGAAGGGCTATGTACAGATTTGCTTACATATATATCAGGTGAATTTGGAGGACTGTTTTCCTCCTCACCAATATTTATATATTTACTACTGTGGTTGGGAGATCTTATTGTATGTTCAGCATCCAGTTCATTTATAGTGGAAGTCCTGCTCCCACTGGTTAAAGAATGACTATCATCTGGGATTGGAGATTTCTTGACATCATTTTTTACATCAGAATCTCTATTCCTCCCATTAACTCCAGCTGAGGATAAGGTGATCTTTTGGCGCAGAAATGTCTTTTGAGCAAACAGAAAAATTAATAAAAAAAAAAAGGTCACCTCAGGAATCTCCACAAATTTCAGTCAAATAAATCTAACAGAGGACAACCAATTAATACACAAAATGAATGTAGCAAAGATCTTTGTGAACTAAAGGAGCAAATTTTTGTTTGATTAAATGGACTCCAATCCGGGTTCAAACTTACAACATCCATTCATTGCAAACGAAGGCCTATACATTATATAGTCTCACAAACTAACATTTATAATGACTGCACCCTAAGTTCCTACACACACGTAGAGTTGTCACAAGGTTTAATCTGGGTATGCAGAATCTCGACCAGGTGCTCTATGTAAATCTATAATTGCTCAAGTTACATTATTTCATGCAACTATGCATGATCACCAACCAAATAACTAGTAGGTGAAGATGGACACAGATCATCACCTAAACAAAAATTTTATACCAAGCAGAGCATAGCTAAATTATTCCCAGTTACCTTGGAAGGAGATATTCCAGGAGACATCATGCTTATGCTGAGGTTGGAGCTCTAAGAACTAGACTATGCTTGCCTGAACTAATTTAGGCTAGTGAATTCAATGATGGGATAAAAATAATATCCTCCAGCTTTCCTTCCCATAAGCCTACAAGTGTCTCCTTTATTTCTCTTGTAAGTGTGTTGGCACGCCACAGCTAAATTCTTGAAAATTTAATGAACAAATTTCCAATTGAACAATGCTTTAAGCAGTTCAAGGTCTTAACAGAAAATATCATCTCCTAATACAATACAAATTTTCGGTCTCCAGAATCCTGTTCAAATAATGCAGTATATCCATTTCAACATAAAGAAAACACCTTAAGAATTTTTTTGCTCAACGTCACATACAGCAATTTTGCTGAATATTTAAGAATGTATAATCAACTGTAGCTATGCCAAACAAATTGGATAATTCATAATGTAACTAATGTCCAATCTGACTGAAAAGTTAAAAACAATGTGAAAAAGAGATTCATTTAGTCAAGTCTCAGCTGCTTGATTCTTACTTTAACGAGCACAAAATTTCTCCTTTTCATTCCTTATCATAAAAGAGCAATGTTAAAGATGTGAAAACCCTTATCTTCACCATACAAATTGTTTTCTCAACATGAAAGAAAATCGCCACACGTTTAATCTCTATGTCTCATTGGGAATGAATGATATTAAGTTTTCAAGTGCTTAGAATATCATTTGTTGTTAATGAAACAAGAAGATGCAAAGAAAATATGAGATAATATGATTAAATAAATAGTAAGCCATCAGCTCTTATAGCTGCAGGAAATATCCCAGTACAATCAAGCTACAAAGCAAATTATCCAAAACTGTGAGTAAAACTGAGTGCCACTTACATAATCATGTAAGTTTCGGATTCCAACTTACCTTGGTACCAGCTGGCATGTCACTTAAATCATAGTTGCAAAAGAAAGTGTGAATAGGTGTCTTTTCTGGATTACTGAGAACCTGCCGAAACAAATCAAGTCTATCAGTGAGTTCTAAAGCACCGTCAAATACACAAAGAGTACATGAACATGTATAGAACAGCTGCTGTTCAATTATGTACCAAAGCTCACTGCCAGATGTACAAAATGCATGCACTTCCCCCAAATCTCTTGGTGACAATGACATCATGTGAAATTTTACTAATGTTTCATAAGTTTCATTTCCAGTAAAACTGGAATCCCATTCTGAGATACTTATTTGCTTATTCCATTTTTCTCACATGCTCTTCAGCATCCTACCTAACTGATGCATTATCTAATCAATGATGTGTTTCAACGTATGCTAACAGGGATAATAAATGACAACTTCCCCTAGATAAGATGAATTGTGCTTCTATTTTCCAATTTTGGCTGCTGTGATTTCCTCTTTTTTTTTTTTTGGTTGGTGGGGAAGAAAGGACAGGACAAATCAACAGCATATGGACTCGGAAGAAAAGGGTATAAATTACCAATTGTATCCGCCCTTTCATAGGAATGCGTAGCCTGCTTTTTTCTGCTTGTGAGTTGTCAATACTTAGACTCCTCCTCATTTTTGTGCCCCTAGGTCCACCACTTCTGTTTGATGGTGAATGCCTGGCTAGATCTATTGATGAGTAGTACAGTAAGTAGTTATCTCCATCTACACTAGTTGCTGCAAAAGGAAGTTTCTGTGATTGTGGTGAGAAATTCCCTCCAGTGACATTAAGAGCAGCAAGGAACCCATCAATTTTCTGGACAAAAAGAACGATAAAATGAGAGTTAGAAAATAAACACACACCATTATAACTCATAGTTTAGCACCCCTACTAATAACAAACATGAAAAGCAGCTCCTATCATATGATCAAGTGCTAACCTGGCTAACTTTACTGGATAATAACCGACCAGATAACAGGGACTCCTCAAATGAACCAACCAAGGACCTTCTAACTGGAAATCCACTATGAGTTCTACATAATTTGACACATGGACGAGTGGAATTTGAATCCTCACCCAATGGCTGAACCACATCACTAGTAATTTCTTGCCCAAAACCATCAAATTTTTTATGCAAATTACCAAAATCCAGCAATGATTCATGCAGTACCCTTGAGTCCTTGTGCTTCTCATAAGATAAAACGTGAGGGAAAGTTCCATCAAGTGACTGTTCTACGTCCTTGAATGTCAAGTATTCATCATTTAACTTTTTTGTGATATTACAGCACAGTCCTGCAGATGTTATTTGTTCAGGAAGTTTTGGACCAAGAGGAGACAATGATAAGGGAGATGATACTGCCTTTTTTACGGGTATTGCAATAGCCCCAGTTTGGGACCTTACCTTTGCTTTTTCTCTGGAATAATCAAGCCCCTGTGGTGAGACACACTGATCATAAGGCTTCAGTTCTTTGTCCTCCAGCACAGGACCATCAGTGAAGAAAATAGACTTTGTCCGATAATTATCATCCTGTGAATTTTTCCACTCTGGAATAGATGGTGTAAACCAGTTTGGAGAATCAAAATAATTGCAATTGCCAATATGAGCTTTCTTATGTTCCTGAGATGCAGAAACCTTATAGTTATCTTTGCCACTTGAGAATTTACTCTTGTAACTGCTGTCACCAATGTCAAGGGAATCGCCATTAAATTGATCTGGGAGAAGCATTCCACTCAAAGGAGATAATAACCGCTTCCTGACTAGCGACCCGGTGGACTCAATTGCATCTTCAGTACTACTAACGACAGTAGACATAGACTGGTTTTCATTAAACAAATTAATTGGAGAATTCAAACTCCTGGAATCAAAAACTACAGTCCTAGGAACAAGTGTTTGAATATTCTGTCCACTTTTATGAGTTAACCAACTATTCTTATGATCCACAATTGTTTTCTTCTGGATATCTACAAAAGAAGAGCATGCCAAATCCATCTGCATTCTATTACCAAAATTTCCTCCATGCATCACAGTCAAATCACAATTACTCATACCAACAATCCGAGTTGGGGTTGGTACCAATGTGCTCAGAGACACTGCCACTTCCTCAGCAATACCGTTGGACACTTGCGGCAAGCCCATTCCTAGAGTTGAGTATATTGTCCTTCAGAGAGTTAAGAGAAACTTTATCCACTCTTACGCTTTCTGTTACTCAACCTCTTCTAAATCCAGTCAATCCAAAACACCAGATTCAACTATCATGTTTGAAATGAACCAAATGGATTCAAGTCCTCCAATTCTATCAATGGTTCAAAGAACATTAAACTCCTAGTCTTTAATAGCAGAAGATACTAAATTCCACCAACCAAATGCAACTCCATTTCTTCCATCAGATTGTGAAGATAAACTACAGCAAACCAGATATCCAAACAGGACTGGTAGAAAACAACGCATTAACCTGGACCAGTATACAAATCCACATAAGCTCTACAGGATTATAATGATATAGACATTTAGAAAACATTTAAATGTACATCCACAAATGCATTGTAAATACTCAGTTAATGAATCAAAACTGCAGAAATTAGCTTCATGACTGAAAATGATCCATCAATCACGTAGAATGCTTAAAGATACAGATTCTGAAAAGGGATTTTGCAAAAAGTATGGATAGATAAACCAGAATATAATCCAATCAACTCTCCCTATACGATCAACAAGCACAGATAACGAAAGAAAATATATCGAGTGTTCAAGCATCAAAATACATACATAGTTTTTCTTTTAAACATCATTATCACTCAGATAAAACTAAAACCTGAACTTATCAGAGCCTAGTAAAACTAATGATTTTCAGCTGAAAATTTAATTTAAACTACTTAAAGGAAGAGGAAACAAAAAAAAAAAAGCTCATTTCTTGGTTTCATTTTCCACCTCAATTTTCTGGTAAACCAACATAAACAAATAGCAAAAACTACAAAATTGAACTTCAATAAATGATGTCGAAATGACCGAAGCAAAACCGTAAATTTCCCATCGAAAAAAAAAAAAGAAAAAGAAAAACCAAACAGAACCAACTGAAAATGAAAAACAAATCACAAGACGCACCGGTGAAGCTTGCGACCGTATAAAAGCAAAGAAAAAAACCCACGCTCACACTGGCCAGCCTAAAATCCATAAACCGATCAACCCAGAAAAACAAACTGCTTCAAGTGCAATTAAAAGAACCCAAAAAAAAATTAAACAGAAATCAAAATCTCTTATTATCGTCAAATCTTCTTCTTCTTTCTCCGTCTTTGAGTCAGTTCTGTTATCTGTGCGGTTCCTGGCGTTTCCATATATATATATATAGATATATATATATATATATATATATATATATATATCTCTTGTCTGTCAAATCTCTAGCTTTATGTAAGTATGGTGAATTATTAAAATTTATTTTCTGTTACTGAATATTATTGTAAGCCTCTAAAAAATTGAAAGCAGAGAGGACAATTGAGAGTCACCACTTAAAACAGAATTTTGTGGCTGGCTGTCATCATTTTTTTTTTTTTTTTTTTTTTTTGAAAACCATAACTTGGCATATAAAACCACAGGCTAGAGGTTTGTTTCGGCCTTGAAAGTTTGATTAGGCTCTGTCCCTCTCTCTCTCTCTCTCTCTCTCTCTCTGTCTCAATTCAATTGTTTGCGGCTCTCTTTCCCTTTGCTTGTCTTTCTCCCACTTCTTTTTCTTTTTCTTTATTTTTTATTTTTAAATTTAATGCCCTTCCAAGCATAACATGGGTCTTGGATATGCCTCTTTATCTTCGCTTGCTTTCATTATTGGGACCATTTTTTTTTTTTCATTTTCAAGTGTTAATCTTATAAAGAAAATAAAGTAAAATAATAATAATAATAATAATAACGTTTTCAAATAAATACTCTAACCCAATGGTAAAGAAATAATTATTCAAACAGAGTTAGATTTTTTTTTTTTTCCAAGGAAACAGAGTTAGATATATACATGTACTGAAAAATAAATTAAATGAATAAAAAGTGAAAATTTTAATTATTTAAATTTGTATTTTTAACTTTAAAGATTAAGTGGTAATAGAATTTATAGTTTTATTTTATTAATATTTGATCTTTTATGTCAATACTTATTTGAGACTATTTGGTATTACATTTAATTAATAAAAAATTTTTAATAAAAATTTTTATATTTTTTTAAAAATTAATTTTAAATAAAAACAGATAAATTGATAGTTTTTTAAAAAATATGATTGAAAAAAGTAGTTTATAAAAAATAATAAAAATCAAACAATAAAATTAAAAAAATTTTAAAAGCGATTTTTTAACTCTTAACAGTAGTTTTAAACACACTTTTTGAGATGATATTTAATTAATGTGGATTAATATATAAATTCATGAAAAATATTTACTATTTGGAATTGGATGGCAATCCTTAACCCTTATCATCTTCAAAGATACAATAAAAACAAAGGATTTCCTTTCTAATATATTTGAAGAGACGTGTCCTCCTCTTGGCCTTGTGCAGCTGCCCACCTCACCTCCTCCGACAATTCAAATTAGAAATCCATTATTATTATTATTATTTTTCTTTTGTTAGGCACAAGAGAAAAAGAGATTAGGGAGTGGAGACTCCGCCCAATGACCCAAACTTCCTCCTCCCCAATTTGGTGCTGCCTTCACGGATTTTATTAGATAAGATATATTGTATCTCTGCAGTCTTTTAGCTGCCCTCTCTCATCTTTCAATTTTATTTCTCCAATTTCCTTTTCAAACCCTTTAGAATACATTATTATACATTGTTACATACATTAATCTGTTTTCTTACGCCACCACTGAATGATTGATATGATTATATCCCCCCTCCGTTTCCCATCTTTTGCAAAATCATGTTCAATTAATTAACTTCATAAAATCACTCATCTTCACACAAAGTAAAAAAAAAATCTTTATTTAGTAACTCTTGTCAATTCCAATTTCCATAACTGAAAATTATTGTTATACCTATAAAACTCCTTTTTTACTTATTATACTTGGAGACCAAAATTAGAAAATATTGGGAGAACGTAATAAAAAATTAAGCTGAACTAAATTCATAATCACTTAAATCAATATCATTTTATATTTATTTTTCATCAATCAATAATATATTAAGTATGCATATATATATAAAATTTATTGTAACTGAATATTTAATATTTAATACTTTCTAAGTAGTATACCATAATTGGAGAGATATCTTTTTATTTTGATAAAAGTACTTTTTTTAAAGCGAGTTATGTCATTGATTAAAGTATATACAATGAAAAAACTATTCTACTATCTAATTAGCTATATCTTTACTAAATTTGTTAATTCAATAACATTTTTTTAATAATGCCAAGATTTAGGGGATGAGTTGGTTTGTTAGGTAAGGAATAGTATTAAATGGCAATTTAGAAATTTCATTCATAATTTTAGTATTCTAACAATCTAATCTTTGTTTTGTTTTGCAGCATGAACATATGGTGAATATATACCATTAATTTATGTTTTATGATATTAAAATTTCATAAATACATAATTTATTTACATAAAAAAATACTAAATTGGAGTCTCTTGAATTTAAATTTGTTTATATTAGAATTGTTTATAAAATACATAATATTACAAGTTTGAATTTATTTTATTGAATAAAAATTGGTCCACAGCATACCATTAGATTCCATCTAATTATAGTGCCATAGTGTCGTCATATGCTGGTTTGATTTGACTTGTGCACAATATTTTTTAAGGTAAGAAAATAAAAGACATGTTTTGGGTTTTTTTTTTTTTTTAAAGTTACATCCATATCTGCTAGCCTAAGCCTACCAGGGTCCAAGAATTTCAGGGTTCAACCTTGTTCGTTAATATGAGTAATCGGCAGACATTTTATCGGAATTTTAACTTCAAAATTAAATTGTAAGGGATTTTTTTTTTAAATTTTAATTACGTGTTTTTGATAAATGATTATGAATATATATTAAAAGTATTTTTCGCCGGAACCGGTGCCGGTCCTGGATTAGGCGCGGCCCAGTCTTGAACACATGGACCAGTTTAGGTTTACCCATACAGAAGTTGGAAGGCCCAAAAAGTGGACAAAGATCAACGAAAGTGGCCCACTTTATGTACACTCTTGGAGCCGAAATAAATAAATATTATTGAGGGATTTTTACATAATTAGTCTAAAAACTAAAAAGAAATAATTTTTTTATTTTCTGATTTTTTATTTTGCAAAAATATTTTAAAATTCTCTCATCATTTACAACATTAGCCTATTTTAAAATTCTTTCATTATTTATAAAATTAGTATACATCTTTTTCTTTTTGCCTATCAAAATTTTATTTTTTCTCTTTACTATAATGTATTGATTTCACTTTTATTCAAAATTACAAAATTAATTTAATCATATTAAATTTTATTTATGAAAATTCAAAGTTAATTAACTACTAACATGTAATTTATCTAAATTTATATATTAGATTTTCATAAATTTGTATAATATTGTTTATTTTGTATAAAAATTAAATTTATATTTATAAAATCAAATACTTTTAAAATTATATTTTACTTGAGATTTTTAAAAAATTTTAAAATAATAAAATAAAAACTTACAGTAAATAATATATATTAAATAAAAAATATTATACTTCTAGAAAATAATTAGTATCTAATATTGTAAAGACATAGCAAACAATATATACTAACTAAAAAATAATATATTTTTAGTAAATAATTAGTATATAATACAAATTCAGTATACTTAAAAAAAATTATGAATTTTAAACAAAATAAAAATGACAGTAAATAATATATATTAAATAAAAAAGGTATATTTTGAGTAAATAATTAATATCTAAAAAAATATAAAAAACTTAAAAAGTAATATGAATGTTTTTTCTTTTAAAAAGATAAAAA
This sequence comes from Reutealis trisperma, assembly GCA_947687605.1. Taxonomy (NCBI): domain Eukaryota; kingdom Viridiplantae; phylum Streptophyta; class Magnoliopsida; order Malpighiales; family Euphorbiaceae; genus Reutealis; species Reutealis trisperma. The sequence goes on from CANTUT010000048.1 coordinate 2,189,863, forward strand.
TTGAGAAGTACAAAGTAAAAAAGTAATTACAAAAATCTAAATATGCAAACAAAAAATTAAGAAAACATAAATGTTAAAAAAAAAAAAAAAGGTTGAGATGTGGTGTAATTTCCTCTAATATTAAAGAGGAAATTATTATTCATGTAATATAAGATAATCTTATGTTCAGCATAAGGTTGAGATGTCAATTAATTAATCTTTTATGAATTTTACATTGAATAAGCAAACAAAACAAATAAAAATAAAAATAACAAAAAAATGTTAGAAATTGGTGTGCCAATTCTTCCAAATAAATACAAATATATGATAGGATCCAAAGCTTTGTTGAATTGCAGTTGGCGACAAAAGATTTATTTATTCATTAAGGAAGGGTATCAAGGAAAAACTATATCAATGGTGTGACGTGGTGGATCCAATTTCCATCATATATTTCAATATGCTCTCAACCAAACAAAAATATCTACTACCATAACAATAATGAAAAAATATTCTTTATTTTATCCTGTATCTTTCAATCCGATCGATTTAATTAAGAAAATAAAAAATTGATTTACAAGCCATACCAGATTGCTCAGTAAAATAGAAAAATTTAAAGCTAAAAGAATCTCGATGATCTAGATTAACTAGTTTGAGTTTTATGTGTAAATCATGTTATTGGACCGCTTAAAATTTATAAGTAATATTTGCTGCGTTGTTCTAATAATATTGGTGACCTTTTTCTTTTGCATTAAAAATCTTTTAATAGAAGACATTTGTTATTATCTAGTAATTTTTTTCAATTTATATCACTGTATAATTTTAATAATATACATATAACTTATAACCATCTACTTTCACCGATTTAAATACTATGTCAGATTTAAAAACTTTGATTTGATTTGATTTTTTTACTTTTTTAAAAATACTTACTTCAACTTTATTAAAAAAAATCCAAATTAATTTGGGAAGTTGCACGGTGTAAATAAGTTTCCATTATCAGAATTCACAAGTAAAGAGAAGTAAATTTTTTCAATCAGTTTTCAGATTTAATTGTTGAATTTCAAATTTAATAATATTGGATGTGGATAAAAGGATTTAAAATATTTGAATTTGAAATATGTGGATTTTGTTTAGTTAATTGAATTCATAGGAGTCTAAATAAAGTTCATGAATACAAAAAAAAAGTTTTATTTGATCGAGCAGTTTTTTAATTTAGCTTTTTTTTTTTAAGCATTTACCATTAAGAGCTTAAATGGTATATTTGATATTACTATTTAAATTATTATTATTATTACAAATATGATTATGAATTTATTTGATTTAGTTATTATTGGTAGTAGTTGATAATTATTCTAAAGAACTAATAATTGATAATTTCTAGTTGTAAAATATGATTATTTCGTAAAATTTTACCAAGTATCAGTTGCTATTAAAATAAAAATTAATTTGAAAAAATATTTTATTAGTAATAATTTTTTATACAGTAAAATGGTCTAAATTTAAAATAGTTACCATATAACGAAAAAAAGTTTCAAAATAAGGCTTTTCAAATTAACAGCTATTTGAGTTTTCAACAGGTGTTTTATTTTATTTTATTTTATTTTTACTAAATAGGTATGTCTAACTATTAAGTATAAATTAGCTATTAGTTGCACCAAATAGCTGCACCAAATGCTTTCTATATTAAAAATTAATTAAATATTATTAACCTTTCTAAACAAATTTCATATTTTTAATCTAAATTTTTTTTTTATATAGCTACATAATATTTCTAAATCAAATTTTCCAATAATATCTAAACTAATACTTAAAAAGGAAAATAGTTTTAATTTTCATGCTAAACATACTCTTTCCCTAAACAAATAATATTTCCATTAATTTTCAAGAATATAAAAATGCCTTTTCTTTCTCTCTCCAAAAAAAAAAAAAATCTAAATACCATCCATGCTTCAATATGTTTTCAAATGGACTTCATTAATGATATATATATATTTTTTTCTAATTTATTCAATTTATCAAATAATTACTCATATGGGGTTTCAATTTATATTTCAACCTTGATTAACCATGGAATTACATGGCTGTTAAATAAAATTAAACACTTTTTTTTATTATGAAAATGGAAACTCTCCCATATACCTCCTTAAAATATTAAGGTTCACCTAATTTTCACAGGTCTACTTAATCTATTACATTAATCTTATTGGGCCTGGGTATTAATCAGCTTTATTAGGCATATGCCTTTCTTTTTCGGCCGTTGAAAATGATGCTTTCCTTGAAAACCATATGCCTTCTCAATTCTCATCACCCATTTTCCTTATTTTGAATTATACCATTTACTTCTTCTTATATCTCCAAATACACGACATAATCTAATAATAAGTGTATATAATATAAATAATAAATTTAAATTTTATTATCCTTTTATAATATTAAAAAAATATTAATTTATTGATTAAATGTCATATATTGATAAAAAACACCTCATATATTATCAAATTTCTTTTCTATTTTTTTTGAAGCATGGCTTTGCAATTAAGCGCCAATGATTATAGTAGTAACAAAGACATTTTAATGTGGTCTTTTATAATTTTGGGACATGATAAGTTATTTGTATCAGAATGACTTTTTTTTTTTTTTTTTGAAATCAAGCATTAAAAAAAATATTTGCTCACTCAATTAATAACATTATTAATTATTTTAGTCGGAAAAATTAATTTATTAATTCAAAATATATGTTGGAGATTATTTAATTAATTTTTTTAAAAAACGAGTAAAATTATTAATTTGGTTAAATTTTATATACTAGGTAGGAATTTGACTTACATAATACAATAAGAATAACTCTGACTCTTTCGCTTTATTTTGTTGCGAACTCTATTTTTTTTCTTCCCCTCTTCCTCTCTCTCATTATCTCTCAGGCGAAGAAGCATCTGCTCGAGAGAGAAAGAAACCAAAGAAAGAGCCTTTATTCCCTTCCCTTCTCTTCTCTTTCTCTTTCACAGTCTTCAATTTTCAATTTCACTTTGTTGCTATTAGGGTTTTGTGAATTTCTCTCTATCTTTAATCATTAGTACTCAATTCAATTCAATTGAAGATGATCGACTTTTCTCGTGTTCAAAAGGAGCTTCAAGAATGCATCAGAGACATTGAGTCTTCTGGCATCAGAGTAACCCCTAAGTCCGATAATCTCGCTCGCCTCACCGGCACCATTCCTGGTCCTATCGGCACTCCTTATGAAGGTGGCACTTTCCAAATCGATATCTCACTCCCTGGTATATACACACACTTTCTCCTTAATTTTCAGATTTTCTCGTCTCTAATTTTGTTGGGTTTTCTCATAATTGAGCTGCATTGTTAGTGTTATTATTGTTTGATTATTGCAAGATGAAGAAAATTCAGAAAAAAAGGAACTTGATTGAAATTAAAGTTGTTTTCTTTACTTGTGAGGAATTCTTAATTGTTTAGTATTTCAATGCCTTAACTGTTGTTACTCTTAGAAACCAAATTTAGTTTATGGGTTTTAGGTTTTCAAATGGGTTTAGATGATGAGTTTAGCATGAGTTTAGATGATGAGTTTAGCAATAAGAGTTCGTATTGTATTGTTTTTAGAATCTTATAAAAAGAACTATAGAATTGGCTAGATGTTGAGCATTCTTTTTTTTATTTTTTTTTCCCAGAACGTATATTTACTACTGGATAATTGTTGACTGATTGTCTGTTGTAATTAGAGTGTAGGTTTTTAAAAAAAAAAAAATTTATCCCTATTAACTTGCATGTGTGATCTTGATTCTTTTTGTAGATGGATATCCTTTTGAGCCTCCCAAAATGCAGTTCGCAACAAAAGTCTGGTAGGAAGAAATTGTTGTAATAGTTATTATTTGCATGGTTTACTTGCAAAAATTGGTAGCATGTTTTATATAATTATGATCCACATGGTAGTCCCTTTACATGTAATTTAGATTGGTATATCTTTGGAGGACTTCTGGTGTTCTTAGAAATAGATAATCATGGCTTTTGATTTGTGTAGTCACATAAAATGCAGAATGCTTAAGGTTATGGTATAATGATGTTTTACAAGCGTGTTCACTCACACATGCATGATTTTTCAAGGTTGACAACAGGATTGTTCTCGCATATATGAGAAATAAGCTCTCTCTGTTGCTTTTACATCATGATTACATTAGACCTGATCCAACCTCTGTTTTCACCTGAGTGAGGATGATTTTCAAGTGACTTACAAACAAGAGTTTCCAACCTAATTGGCCTACTGTAAATTTTATTGGTTTCTGAAACATAGGTCATGAGCTTTATTTCTTCTAACTACTGAATTTTGAATGCTTCCATCACATTACATGCTGTTGCAATCTATAATTTGCCCCTGACATCCTCTTTCGTTTCCTTGTGCTAAACTATTTCATTGGCTGTATATGCATGCTGATCTTTTAATGGTCATCTGAAAACTAAAAGACTCAGTTTTTTATGTTGTTGTTTGGCCTCTATGATAAATCTTGCATATGCTGTTTTAATGCAGAAACTACTTGAGGTTTCAAAATAATTTGAAGTTCATTGTTACGTTTTGTAGTTTCCAGGCTTAATCTCAAGTATTGGATTAGGATTTTAATTCTTGACTTGATGCACGTCTTAGGCTTTTCAAATTAATCAAATTGGTTGTGGTTGCATGTAGTGGCATGAAAATGTGTCCGTCAATATTTGAGATGATTAACAATAAAATTTTTCTGTGACCTCCCTGCTGAAGGCACCCTAATATTAGCAGCCAAAGTGGGGCAATTTGCCTTGACATCTTGAAAGATCAATGGAGCCCAGCACTCACTCTAAAGACAGCTCTACTTTCTGTCCAGGCTTTACTCTCTGCTCCTCAACCTGATGACCCTCAAGATGCTGTAGTTGCACAACAGGTGTAGTTTGCTTATGTTTCATGTACCTTTAGGTTTAATTGGGTTTTAGTAACAACTTTGGGTGTTCGTGGACCATTTTACTTCAATTTTTCACCCTCTCCTCATTGATTTCTATAGTGGCTTTTGTTTTGTGCAATTGAATATTTGGACATAAAAAAAAAAAAAATGCAATGAAGTGGATTTTTTCTTCACTTGGTTTCTGCATTCTTGTTTCACCTTAAATTTTTGTCTTGAGTTCTTGCAGTGTGCATCCAAGCTCTCAGCGTCACTTGAGATGTCAAGTTTAGTGGCGGTTTTGAATTTTTGTTGATTGGGTTTATGCAATGTTTATCTGGAATACTCGGTATAAAATTTACAAGATTGGTTTATTTTTACTGAAGATCTGAGCTTTAAAGTATGTCTACTTTCTGGAATTATGCTTGCATGTCCTCAGGGAGGTGTGGATACAGTTGTGGTTTTGATTAGTAGGATGATTTTATGTAATGCCGTCCGGTTGCTGTTAACAGAAATTAAAAATGTATCTGATATCTAATTTATTTAAATTAGATACATTCAAGTGCCTGAGATAAAAGATGGACCCCTTGTTTTGAGGGCAGGATTGGAAAATTTCATGATGGCCCATGCAGTGCTCAGTATGAACTTGCAAGACTGGGGTTTTGCTATTAGTTATGCTTCAATGGTGTGTGTGATTGAATTTGTTGAAGTTTCTTCATCACATTTTAAGTTAATTCCTGTGGACATTGCAGTATCTCAGAGACTATCAGACTTTTGTTGCCACAGCCCGCTACTGGACAGAGACTTTTGCCAAGGTCTCATCTCTTGGGGTTGAGGAGAAGGTATTGGTAGTATCATATTTATTTTTTTTTAGCTGCCTGTGGCCACTCCGTCTCATCATAAATGCTTGTCTCTAATTCAACAATATATACAGCAACTTCATGTGTTTCACCCTATGCTAAAAAATTTGATATATTTTTTTTTTTTGGGTAGGAATAGTTTTTGTATTGTCTTTTACATATATCCATGTTGGAGTGGCAGTCTTGATAAGTTAGTGTTGGATTGGTATAGGTGCAGAAACTTGTTGAGATGGGCTTCCCTGAAGCTCTGGTCAGGAGTACGCTGGCTGATGTTTGTGGTGATGAAAACTTGGCACTTGAAAAGCTTTGTTCAGGCTGAGAAAGGATTATATATGCTGATGCTGATTGTTATGGAGATGGACAAGGTTTATATGAATATAGGATTTCCTTTACTTTATGTTTTTCCCCTCTTGATGCTGGATCACATTAATGGGTGGCATCATCTTACAGAATATGGATGGAGTTGCTAAAACTGAATTATGTTGGTAGTAACTCTCGAACTAAAAGAGAAATTTTATGTTCTAATTCGGCTACTGGATTTCACTTCTCATCAATTAAAATTGTTATGTGGCCTTTCTATCACTTTCTTGTCTTGTCATTGATGTGCGATTGTAGTGATGAGCCAAAAAAAGATAATTATCCCTTAGAGAGTCCAAAAAAGTGCATTCGACACGGTTAATACATACGGTATTAAAGTAATATGTAATAGCTTGGATGCTAGATATTTTGCATATATTGTTGACAAAAAAAAGAGAGGAGGAGCATTATAATCTATTTAATTCAATTTACAAATAACAAGATAGTGCACCGAAAAAACAATATTTATTCAAATTGATCATGTTCATTACAACTAAATCAAATTCTATAATTTATAAATAAATTCCACATGTTAAATTTTATTTTATATCATGCGCTGCTTTCATTACTAATTTATGGTAATTTTACAGTATTTCAAATTCCCTAAAAGGGTATTGCACTTCCTGCAAAAGCGCATGTTTTAAAGCTTGTCGATATCTTGAATGCTCCACCCATGCGGATTCAGCTTCTCTATACGTCGATTGCTCATGACAATGGGATCAACAACTATTTTCTCGAGCTGCTTAGCATTCTCAATCAAGTACGAGATAAACTCAATATCAGCTTCAGCCCCGACGAATCCAATCATTTCTACCACTCGAAGGCATGGATATGAATCGTCTGTTGGAAAATTCTGCAGGTTCATCCTTGGGCATTTTTCAAATTCAAAAAATGTTAACTGCAACAAAGAAGAATGCAGGCATATCACATTTAGTGAAATACTAAATTCGATCGTCAAAAAAAATTTAACCTGAAACAAAATTCAAACTCCCAACGATACTCAAGAGGTTGGTGCACCCTATGGAGATGTCTTAAATTGAGATATCAAGACCTAACCGCCAGCTCGTGCCGTACAGGGAAGCCACTCTTAACAACACTTTCTTCTTTTTTATTTTTGTTGAAAAAAAAAAAACACATAGCCAATTGAACAACATTGCTTAGCCATATTAGAAAAGATAATTTATCTTAAGATTGCGAAATCATTTGCAGAAACTGAAGAATCGTTACCATCAATGTAAATTTTTGCAACGCAGGACACAAATTTATGAGATGAAGGCAACAAATGAGTGCTTCTTCCTCACGTATCATACCCTTCATTTCCAAGTGTTGGAGATTAATTAGTTTGGAAATGTTCTTACCATCATCTTTAAGAAATAACGTAAAAATCATTATAAGATTGTTAAAAGCAAAGAAATAATTAAAAAAAAAAATCAAACAAATGAAAAAGAACTTGCATAAATTGACTGAACATCCAATTTCAAAGTTTGCAGCTGCCAAAAAATGACTTGTAAATTTGGGACAAATCTTGGGATGCGATGCATTAATGCACTGTAAGGCCGCCCAAGGGATACCTCAGTAAGACTGGAGATACCAATGAAAGAACAACTATCAACTGCTCCATCATATGTGAATGTAACAAGATTCTTAGCAGATAGCTAAAGAATGCGCAGGCACCTCAAGTGATGAACCAAAAACATTTAAGACTCCTCGATGATGCAGAATATACCAAGCTTTAGTTCTCAAGGAATAAACAATTAAATGAGAAGTGCTCAACCACCTCTCCGGACACATCTACGGATTTTAAAGATATTGTCTTTACAGAAGTGAAACTCGAGCAAGTAAGCAATTGCGGGGGAAATGGGTAGTTTGGCATATTTTTGTAAAATCGGGAGGCAGTTGCGAGGTCTAGTTCCAATCTTGTAACTTCCTTTTGGATGGCAAAATTAAGCCAACTATCCAAATCATGTTGAGAGTCCACGTCAATGAAAATTGTCAAGTCATCAACAGTTGGACTTTGAAGAGATTTCAAAACCCGATTCACTCTTCTCACAAATTTATGCCTCTCAAGTCTCAATAGGGAGTAGTTCACTTCCCCAGTTCAAGTATGAGCCAGCTGCAATCATAACATTATTAGTAGGGATGACAATCATAACATCTCACAGTAGATTTGACCAAAGCAATTAGAGGAATGAAGAGAATTTTATAATCAATTTAGAATTTGTAAAAATTTAAAAATTATTTCTCATTTAAAAAAAGCAAATAAAAATTATAATGAGACATGTCACTAGACTTGAAAATAAATCAGGTTAAGAGATTTTGTTTGCAAAACTCAACTCTTGATAAAGGTAAAAGGGGATTTATAATTTTATATTAAATGGAGAGTCATCCTTATTATATAGCTTATTTCCAATGTATAAGTCATATTAATAATGGATAAATTCATTAAATAACAAAGAATCTAATAAATAAATAAATTGAAAAAATTTAAATCCTAACATTTCATCCTAAGAATTAAACATTGGATTTTCACAATTGCTGAATTGTCATATCAATATTAATATATGGCTCTTGCTAGGGTACTCCTATGATACTCTATCCCCGGCCTTTAATAGCATGTAACTGGTTAATATTATTATTAATGGTTATAATAAATACTATTTTATAGGAAAAAAAAAAGTAAAAATTTGTAATTATAGAAATGGGTTACATAATTAGTAAATAAGGATGTCTATGGCTACCTTCAATTCGTCCTCTACTATTCCAGCCTATAAAGTCTATGCATTATAAAAAAGCTGCTCATTTTTTCTCTCTTTTATATATCTTTCTTTATATATTTCATTGAATGAGTTTTTAACTTATTTTTTTTGTTTTTAGGAAATACACATCCCTACTCGGCCTCACACGCATGGACAATTTATTCTCAGCTCTATCTCCATGAGAGAACGGGAATGGGGACTAAATGGTGTTGTATTTGAATCTAACATTCAATATAACTTCAATAAATTTATTTTCTTTGCTTTCCCAACTTTCCAACAAGATATGTGATTTCTTGAGCCAAGAGGAAGGTTGGTCAGAGTTTAAAATTATGTCACTATAATTCATAGGAGGCCAATTCATGGCAAATCAAGTCCACATCTCCAAGAACTCCCACTCTCACATGTTGTAAATGCATACTTCTTGTATCTTGGCTATCTCAACACATATAGTTTTTTCAATGATCACATTTTGCCTTATAGTAGGGATGGCACCTAAAAAACTTGGATCTAATTCAATTTAAGAAATTAATTTAGATCTAAGTTGATTTAGAAAATAAGCATTGTGCCTTACAGAGAAACACCCATGTGAGCAGGGGGGAGATGAAGCAAAAGCGAGCTTGGGTTAGTTTGGGTTAGCTTGGACTTGATTAGGTTAGTTTGGATTAGTTTGGGTTAGATTGAGTTAGTTTGCATTCGATTAGGTTAATTTGGGCTAGGTTATGTTAGAATAGGGGTTCCTTACCCCATTGTCATTCCTACCTTATGAAGTCCAAATACTAGATGGAATGTCCCTCAATCCATTTATAAGTTGACGTGGATTTGTTATCAAATCTTTCCACCCATTTTTACATACCATTTGCAAACTTCAATAAATTTTTAGGAATTAACTTGGCTATGACATGGAGAATGTAAATGATTCTCCTCATTTGCAATTTTTGTGTTCTAATTCTAATCAATTACCTAGTTTTGAGGTGGATAAATTTGATCATGTATGTGTTGTGGGTCAAATTTAGTACCATAGTCTTTAAGAATAAGTACAGAGTGAGTAGGGTGTCGAATTATAGGAAATTTGGAAAAATTTTATGTTAACCTAGTAATAACTAAGATGGATAGGCAAACAACAAATAAGAAGATGTTGATTTATTCTAATTAATCTAAAATACTAAAGATTCATTATTACTTTAATTAATAACAACAAACAATGCATACTAAAATTACAACTTAGAATTAATCTTGAACTATATATAAAAATTAATATCTAAACACATGCAATGATTGGAGAATATGATCAATAATTCTTCAAAGCAATTCTCATTATCAATTAAGAGTATTTTAGTTTAAAGTCTATAAGCATTCTCATGTCTTTATAGAGATAAACTAAAATCATTAAGTTTTATGTCAATTTTTTAACCCCTTGAAGTGAATTGCTTGTCTTCAAGTACTCTCCTATCTTTTGAATAATTTCAATTGTATTTCCGCCAAAATGCCCCAACTCTCATTGTGAACAAAATGATTAACAAGTTATATATGGTGATCAAGTATACATAACATAATGTAAGACTCAATTGAAATTAAATCACTCATGCATATTAAGAATGTAGTTTATTAAATTAATTCATCTTTGCAATTCTAATAAGTAGGAATTCTGCCAAAATAGTGTCAAAAACTAAATGACAACAAGAGAACATTTCAAGTATCAAGTAACTAATTCTAAGAAAAGGGAGAGGAAACTTTTTGATGAATTCTTCAATGCTCTTCAAGAAATTACTTGATATTGAGTAGCCTTCTTAAATATCTTTCTTGAACTGTTGAAAATGTCTTTTACTTAATACTTTAAATAAAACTAAAATGACACTAAGTATTTCAAATAAAACTAAGTATTCTTCATACAAAATCATAGTCAAATTCAAGTATTTATAGACTTCTAGGTTTCCCAAGTCATGCCTCTTCCAAACGGATGTAATTGTGAAAAGGCATATTAAAGAGGTGTGGTAACTACTCGTGATAGATGGGATGACTCGTGACAGTCAGCCTCTGTCATGAGTCTGACTATCACGAGTCAGTACCAATGGGCATGACTCGACACCGTCTTTCTCTGTCACAAGTCGGCACCAACGGGTACGACTTGTGACAGACTCAGTCCTTTTTCCCTTTGCTTTAGGTTGCCTCTTTGCTTGCTCTATGGCCCCATCTCGATTCCTTGGACCCAATTCTCCTTAAAATCGTAGTTTTAAACTTATGACCACCTGTAAAACTTAAAAAGAAGATCAAACATATCAAATTCCAAAATAATAAGTAAAAACAACACATCTAACACACAAACTATATAAATAAAGCCCTAAATATTTATGCTATTTTGCATCACATCAGTATGCCAACCAACCCTAATTGCTTCACAAAGTCATTACATTCATAATTCAGGCCTTTCCTTTTAATACGAGAAATCAAAATTTCTATATGGATACCTAAGATGTAAGCACTATCTTAGATATTAGTAGCCAGAAATTCTCTAAGGTAATTATCAATCATTGGAACTAAAATAAAAAATTAAGGAAATCATATTACATAAGTCCTAAATTTTATCCTCTAAAAGAAATATAAACAAGTCATAAGACCATATATATGGTTTACAAAAATACTAATAATTCTTTAAATTATCATAAGATTATTTTCTTTGCTTTCCCAACTTCCCAACAAGATATGGGATTTCTTGAGACAAGAGTGAGGTTGGTCAGGGTTCAAAATCATGTCACTATAATTCGAAGGCCAATTCATAGCAAACTAACTCCACATCTCCAAGAACTCACTCTCTCACATGTTATAAATGCATACCTCTTGTATCTTTGCTATATAAACACATATTTTTTGTAGTGATCATTGTTTGCCTTATAGTAGGGATGGCACCTAAAAAACATGGATCTAATTCAATTTGAGAAATTAATTTATATCTAAGTTGAGTTAGAAAATAAGCGTTGTGCCTTATAGGGAAACACTCACGTGAACAGGGGGTGGACAAAGCAGAAGTGAGTTTGGGTTGGATTGGGTTAGTTTGGACTTGATTAGATTAGTTTGGATTAGATTTGGTTAGTTTGGGTTCGATTGGGTTAATTTGGGTTAGATTAGGTTAGAATAGGGATTCCTTGCCTCATTGGAATCCCTATCTTATGAAGTCCAAATACTTGATGGAATGTCCCTAGATCCTGATATAAGCGGACATGGATTTGTTATCAAATCTTTCAAACCATTTTTGCATACCATGTTAACTTCAATAAATCCTTAAGAATTAACTTGGCTATGACATGGAGGGCTATGATGTCCTCATTGACAATTTTTTGTTCCTAATTCTAATCAATTACCTAGTTTTGAGGTGGATAAATTTGATCATTTATACCAACAACCCTAATTGCTTCCGAAAATTATTACATTCATAATTTAGGCCCATCCTCTTAATATGAGGAATCAAAATTTCTATGTGAATACCTAAGATGTAAGCACTATCTTTGATGTTGGTAGTCAGAAGTTCTCTAAGCTAATTGTCAATCATTGGAGCTAAAATGAAAAATGAAAAATTAAAGAAATCAGATTGCATAAGTATTAAATTGTATCCTATGAAAGAAACTTGTACAGTCATAAATACAATAATTTAAGAAATATAAACAAGTCATAAGACCATATATATGGTTTACAAAAATACTAATACTTCTTTAAATTATCATAAGATTATTTTCTTTGTTTTCCCAACTTCCTAACAAGATACAAGATTTCTTGAGCCAAGAGGGAGGTTGGTCAAGGTTCAAAATCATGTCACTATAATTCGGAGGCCAATTCACTGCAAACCAAGTCCACATCTCCAAGAACTACCACTCTCATATGTTGTAAATGCATAACACTTGTATCTTGGCTATCTAAACACATATATTTTTTGCAGTGATCACTGTTTTCCTTATAGTAGGAATGACTCCTCAAAAACTTGGATCTTATTCAATTTGAGAAATTAATTTAGATTTAAGTTGAGTTAGAAAATAAGCATTGTGCCTTATAAGGATACACCCATATGAGTAAGGGTGGGCGAAGCAGAAGCGAGTTTGGGTTAGATTGGGTTAGTTTGGACTTGATTAGGTTAGTTTGGATTAGTTTGGCTTAGATTGGGTTAGTTTGAGTTTGATTGGGTTAATTTGGGTTAGATTAGGTTAGAATAGGGATTCCTCTTTGCATTGCCATCCCTACCTTATGAAGTCCAAAGACTAGATGGAATGTCCCTCAATCCTATTATAAGCTGACATGTATTTGTTATCAAGTCTTTCTATCCTTTTTTGCATACCATCTACAAACTTCAATAAATCCTTAAGAATTAACTTGGCTATGACATGGAGGGCAGTGATGTCCTCCTCATTTGTAATTTTTTTGTCCTAATTCTAATCAATTACCTAGTTTTAAGGTATATAAATTTGATAATGTATACCAACCAAACCTAATTGCTTCACAAAATCATTACATTGATAATTCAAGCCCATCCTCTTAATATGAGGAATCAAAATTTCTATGTGGATGCCTAAGATGTAAGCACTATCTTAGATTTTGGTAGTCAGAAATTCTTTAAGCTAATTATCAATCATTAGAACTAAAATTAAAAATCAAGGAAATCATATTGTATAAGTCATAAATTGTATCATATAAAAGAAACCTATACAGTCATATAATAATTTAAGAAATAAGATTGAATTCAACTTTATTAAATTGAACTCAATTTTAATAAAGTTGAATTATCATTTAGTAATTTTGAGTTTAACTTTAAGAAAATTGAATTCAACCTTAATAACATTTAATAATAATAACACATAATTTAAAAATCAAATTATTAATCTATTTTAGAATGAATTGAATTATTACTTTATTATATGCTAAATGATATATATTGATATATAATTATAAGTTTGGATATCTATTTTTAATAAATTAATTAGTTTTAATATTTAATTAATTTTTAAAATAATTAATAATTTATTTAATAATGAGCTATATATAATATATATTTAAATAAATTATACATCATATAGTAAAGTTGAATTTACTTTTATTAATTTGAATTTTTATTTTTAAATAATAAGATTAAAATTATATTTAATTATTTTCTATGCAAATGTATTTTTAGTAATTTTTATAAATTTAATAGAAAAATACAAAAATTTGATGAAAAGACTAAATAATCTGATAGAACCAATTGATAGATTAATTAATTAATTTCTTAAAAAATAATAATTAATTAATTAATTAGATCAAATTTGAGGAGTTAAATAATAATAATTTTATATATTAAAACCAAAGGTAGTGGACTTCATATAATTAAGCCTGCACAGAATTCAAGCAGCTAACCCAAGACCTTTGCTATCAATTCATAGGCTGGGCCCTGCAAAGTAACATAGAACAGTGCTAGGGTAAGGAGATCAATCCCAAGGCCTCCATATTAGTGCAGCTTGGTTTCCCGTACGAAATAGAGAAATAATAGAGCTATTAAAGTTCTTCATTCCATTCCTTAAAAACTTTGTTTATATGACCTAGTTTAACTTACAACTCATTTAACCTCTCTCATTTTCTTTTTCTCTTTTAAGTTTTATTTCTTAAATCATTGCGAGTATTCTCTTTTAGTCTATAGTAATTTTAATTTGTTCTATTAAATTTGATATGGACAGTCTATTTATACTATTGTTGCCATATTTATCATCGGTTCTACTTATTCATCATTTACTTGTTCTCCTCTATCGTCATTTGACGCTTCTTTTGCTTAATTTCATTTTTTGTCTTTTTGCTTTCATCGTAGCCTTTTTATTTCAATTTTTACCATACGCTTATGAGTGGTTTTATGTTTACTGCTGTTAGAGTGATATTTTTATTTTATATTAGATTGTATTTCATTTTTTATATTATTTAGTATTCTTTTATTGGAAACCTTGTTTGTCTTCTCTTATTGGATTTTTTCTATTATAAGTCTGGTAATATGTCTGTTGTGTTTAGATGTTCGCAAAGAGAATATTTATTTGCAATATTATTTTCTTTTGAATATTTGTAATCTGCGAATCGGTTTACTCTTATCAAAATAATTGATTTTTTTTATTGAAATTTATATTCAACTACAAACGATTATAATAAAATTTAAATTTATTTAAAAAAACATATAAGTAATTTAAAGAAAATATATATTACAAAACATATAGATAAGATATATATAATTTTGCTTAGAAGAATGCATCTTAACATAATCACTAATTAACTTTTACTTAGTAATACTAATTCAAAAGTACAAATTTTTGCAAGCTTGAACTCTAAATCCAAACTTGATTGACCACAATATATATATATATATATATATATATATATATATATATATATATATATATATATATATATATATATATACATACACATTTAAGAGCAGTAATAAATAATGGCTCTTCTTGGAGGAGGAGGTTGACAAACGAGGAAGATCAACATTGCCAAGACTAAAGCTAGGATCAATGACATCAATACTTCATCCACATCTAAGCAGCATCCCATTTCCGCCTTCAACTTCCAATTCTAGCCCTTAAATGTGCTAGGCCTAGAATTAATTAATATTTACGATATATAATGCTGCGAAGAAGTTATAGAGAAAGAAATGAAACTTGATTTATAGGAATTACAATTTACAAAGGTTTATGATGTTGAAGAGAAATATAAGAACCTTGAAGGTTCACCTATCCACAAGACCAAAAAACAGCCAATAAAGAAATGACATGTGTTGGGTTTAAATTAATTAAGGTGGCTCTTTCATTTCCAATTATTTTTTGCTTTGGATACTTGTATGCTTGTGACTTTGTGGTTTTTGCCCAACTTTAAACATGAGGACTGAAATTGCTATGTTTTTATGTAATGTACATATATATTTTCAATTTTGTTCAATAATAGAAAGATATGGACAGTTCCTTAATGTTATAAGAGCAGGACCACTTTCCCAGTATCATCATCAGATTAATAATTGAACATGATTTTCAATAAAAGGGAAAAAAGAATTGAAGGCATGAAACTAATAATACAAGTAATTGATTGCCTCAAGAAGAAATTTAAAAAGCAGGCTCATACTTCATACATATTGAATCCTATGATAATTAAATTCATATTTTTTGTTAGTAGATTTGTGATATATTAATTATGTAATACTCTCGAAATTAAGGAGAAAGGTCGGGTTGTTTAGAGATAATAAGATGCATGTATATCTCAGCATTCTTTTTTTTTTTTTTTTCTCTTCTAATTTTCATGATTTTTGGGCTAGAATAAGGCAAGCTATACGGTGAGGACTAACACTTGTTCTTCCGGAAGAATTTGTACAATTTTGAAGAAGCCAATAAATTAAATAAAGTAGCACCCTCAACAACTTGTTAGCTTATTGTCAAAAGAAAAACATTAAAAAAGAAAAAAGAACAATTTTGAGAATAAAAGTCTTTCAAATATTTTGTCTTGGACTAGTAACTAAAAAAATAAATAAATCATCGTCTCGGATTTAGAAGGATATTCCTAGTTTTAGGAATGAATTTTTCGCACATTTCACATATGAATTGGAACTTGGAATGTTCAAATTGTTGATTTTTACTGGAAAGCAAATTACTTTTCCATAAATTAATTCGCGAATTTTGCACTGAAATTCTCATTGGAAACTCGCGCTTTTCTGAGATCATCTGTTAGATTTTACATGAGATTAATGGATTAATTTATTAAAAGAATTAAATAAATAAACCCAGGGGGAAACAGAGGCACTCCTTCATCACAGTAGCAAGTGCAAGAGAGAGAAGCCAGCCTGACATTTAATAGTAAGTGGAAATTTATTAACTTTGCAAGTTTTGACACATTGACTGGTGTTTGTTGCACCGTTTTGTAGCCAAATCAAACTTTCAGATTATTTTCTCATAAAAGACAACATCATCATAACCCAAAAATTCATGCCAGAAAGATAGTAATCTGTAAAATGAGTATCTTACCATTACTAAATTTATATAATTGTCATTTTCTCGTATTATTTTTCTATTTTTCCAATCTTACTCTATATTTTTCATTTATATGTGACCAACGGAACCTTTAAATCTTTTTGACCTTTTCCCCCCTAATTGCGCTGTTCTTTAATGTGGCTGTAAATTGTAGTGACCCGAGAGGAAATTCCCCGCTCCATGACATGTGCTAAGCGCATGCTAACAGAAGGGGTTGTAACTTCCAGTCAGAAAATTACTGGGCATGACTGGCTCATACCATCTTTCCTTTTCTTCACATCTAAAATTGCGTAATGCATTGCAAATCCGATT
The DNA here is from genome assembly GCA_947687605.1 of Reutealis trisperma. NCBI lineage: Eukaryota > Viridiplantae > Streptophyta > Magnoliopsida > Malpighiales > Euphorbiaceae > Reutealis > Reutealis trisperma. Next base: position 2,207,055 of record CANTUT010000048.1, read on the forward strand.
CATTTCACCCTCATCTTTTCTTTGACTCATCTTCCACTTAGATGTGTAATCAGTCATATTAAACTTCACAAAAAGGTAACTCGTCATATTAAACAAGACGAGCTCCAGTAATATATTGTTAAATCTTTGCAACTACACATTTTTCTCATCCTCTAATAATCACCAAGACCATTCCCAAAATTGTAAAATCTTAAGTCTTAAATGTTTAATTATACCAAGAAAAAGAAAAATCCTTAAACTAAAAACTAAACGATACCCCTAAAATTGTCAATTCTTATTATTTCAATGTCACAGTGCAATTGTCATCCATGTCTTTCATTATTATCGATCGAAAATATCCCAATTTCATCCAGATGCGCATCCACTAGAACACAATCATGACAAAAATGTGTGATCAATATGCACGCTAATGATCCTGCATGCATGAAAGTGAAAGTGAATGCACGACCAAGGCATTCCAATGAGAATGCATAAGCTCACAGAGGAGAACACCACAAATATGATTTGACATTTGTTCCACACAAATGCCTTCAGACCGAGATATAAGTATCACCAGCCTTCTACACCAGGTCAAAGTACACATCGCATTAAATATTAATTTGTCCAACCAAAGCAAGAATATCTTTAGGGAAAAAGTTGCATCAAGTTCACAATATAACATGCACATAGCAAATTACTCTTGAAGCTGACATCTAAAATTACTTAAGAGGACTCAGCGGGAGGTTGGGTAACTCCAAACTTTACTAACAACTTGGTCAGGGAGTCTGGTGAACGAACCTGGTATTTCACTTCTCCAGAGGGCAGGAGGAAGACCTCAGCCAGTTCAAGCTTATCAGAAGTAAGACTTGTACTGTCCATTGTCTTGCTGAGCACCTTCAGTGCCAGCTGAACTGCCTCTTCTCTTGTGATATCATCCTTGTAGTCCTGCTTCAACATTGATTGTGCTGCCTGGTTGTTTGCTCCAACAGCTGCAGCCTTCCAGCCACCATAGTTTCCACTAGGATCGCTCATGTAAAGCTGGAAACCAAAATTTTTATCCCACCCTGCAAAGAGAAATGAAACACCAAAGGGACGGAGTCCACCAAACTGTGTGTAACCTTGCTTGGTATCACAAAGAGATTGCACAAGCTGTTCAACAGGCATCGGTTCCTGGTAGGCATACGTGTAGCGCTGGGCTTGAACTCTAGCTGTGTTGATAAGGATGTTGGCATCAGACATTATACCAGCCACAGCACATGCTACATGGTCATCAATCTTGTACATCTTCTCAGTTGATGTCGATGTCTGAAGGAGTTTAGAAGTGACCTTCTTTTCACCAACCAAGACAACCCCATCTTTTGACAATATCCCAATTGCAGTTCCTGCATTTCCAATGGCCTCCATTGCATATTCTACTTGGTATAGACGACCTTCAGGGGAGAAGATTGTTGTGCGGCTATCATATCTTCGAGACATTCTATATCACACTAAATGTAAAGCAAACAGACAAGTCAGCTATTAAAAAATTGATAGGACCAGGAAAGACTGGATAAAATAAAACCTATTTCTTTCCTTAGGGTGAAAATCTAATGTTCACTGCACTTTAAGTACTCCATTATTTATCATCATGCATGCAGCTTGAGAAGTTTAGATAGATTATTGCAACAATTCAGAGAATTTAACTTTGAGAAGAAAAATAATTTACAGATAATCACACCAGAAAGCACAGATTTTAAACCACAAAACCACAATCAATAATATGATTGAACTAGCAAACCAACTTTTGCTTCTTAAAAAACTCCCAAATGAAGAATAGATATAAATGCAATATGATGCACTTTTGTGGTTGACAACTATAATAAAATTTTTAACAACTATAATAAAATTTTCAAACTGTTAAAATTAGCCAAAGGCAAACTTTATGAAAATTCACCACAAAGTTTGACGATGAACAATTTCATAGTAGACTACTAATAAAATTGGTCAAGATTAGTACATTACATGACTCAACATCATTTAGGATCGGAGTGTACTCTGTACGAGCAATTTAATGCCCATTGGTTCAGTTCCTGAAAATTAGGAGTGTGCACTATAACCATCCTATAATCACAATATAAGCCGAATTTATAACTCAAACAAATTCCAGAAGATGAAAACCAAATAAAGATTACATGTTGTATGACATATAAACTAAATTCTTCATGAGCAATCAAATTCATTATCGCAATCATGCCCAGCAATAGTTATAAATTTAAAATCAAGTCATTCCAAAATATATGCAATGCAAAACCCTCAAAGATTTTAAATTATTACATTAAATAAAATTAGAAAAAATAAAACAATTTAAAATTAATGAAAAAAATCTAGGGTTAGTCTGCGTGATCTACTAGCAATGAAATATGAATATACAAGTAATTGCAAAATTGAATGCAAAACGGGAGGCAAAACATTCATGGAGGATTCGAATTTGAAAAGCTGAAAATCTGACATTGAGACTAGATGTGTAATTAACGCAAAAGTGGAAAAAAGTTAAGGGTTCCGTGGAATGGATCATTTGATCAATTGAAGAGAAAATTACTGATATTGAGACAGACAATGCTTTACCTGCAGTTTGTGAGAGACTTGAGTTGTGGACGAAGCTGAGAGCGAGCGAGCAAGTGAGAAAGGAAGAGAGCGATTTTACCTAAGACAGCCACAGGTTTTTGATCTTCTGTGTCTTTTTGGCCAAGTTTTCGATTGTGGCGTAGAGACGGAATTGCAACGACGTCGTTTAAATTTTTTAAATTTTTTTTACACACAGACTTTGACGATGCGAAGACGGAATTGGATGAAATATGTGTACTTTGACGATGCAAAAGTTATTTTATATAATATTAATTATTATTACTATTATGCGGGAGTTTTTTTTTTTTTTTTTTTTATTGACTTTGCAAATCAGCCCCAAAACAAATATTTATAGGTGAATCATAATTTTGTTATCAAGTTTAATATAATTAATTGATTCGTTCCTAATTTATGAAAAATTAATTTTTTAATTTTGATTTCGTTAAATAAATTAGTCTTTCGTGCACTTTAAAAAAAAATAGTCTTTTATCTAATTTTTATTAAATTTCTATTAAAAAAATAAGAAAAATATTATATTATACCTACAGTAACTTCCACCTCATTTTCTAAATCACTTGGAATATGTTTAAAATTACTACTAGGAGTTTAAAAAATACTTTTATAATTTTTTTATTTTATTATTTAATTTTTATTTTTTTTATAAACAACTTTTTTTAAATACATTTTAAAAAAAAATCAATTTATCTACTTTTATTTAAAAGTAATTTTTAAAAAAATATAAAAAATTTTAGTAAAAAATAATTTTTCAAACACAATGGCAAAAGAGCTCTAACAATATGGCTATCGTTATTGATCAACATACCACCGGCTTTACTTTCACCACCAACACCATCATCCTCATCATCAACATCACTGTCATATTCTCATTGCCACTGTCATCATCTCTTAATCACCCAACAAAGCGAGCATCCTTAACGCTACCATCTCTCAACCAACATTCTAATAATGGCTGGGTAACAATCATGTTTCAATAAATGGGATCAAGATTAATGAGTTGAGATTTATAAAGATGGATTTTTCGTAATACTTAGAATTGATGGATTTCTAGATTTTGATCTTGAGGTTTCTGGGTCCATCAATGAGAGGCATATCCATTCATAATTTTAAATGTTTTGTTTTGGATGGTAACGAAAACCACTTGAAATCCTATTTTGATATTGGTTTAGTTTTCATTAACAAATAAAGAGTGATCAGGCTTGATCAATATGAAAGGGAATGGGCTGGATCTTCTCTTTTTGGACTTGGGCCTGATACTTGAGACGGATACCTGCGAAGGAGAAGAGAAAGGGTCAGAGAGGTGCCAGACCTTTTGCCTGACTTTAACCCTCCGACGGTCAAGTTAGGCCTTTCTTCAGAGAATTTTAGTGAAAGAAAAGGGATGAGAGAATGCAGATTTCCAACTACCTGTGCTTAGGCTTTTCTTTCCCCTTTTGTATGAATTTTGGGTTAGGTACGTCTGACACCTTTCTTTTGAGGAAGGACATCCTCTGTCATTCGACCATGCTGGTTGGTGAAAGTTGGTGGCAGGCGCATGTCCCCTGACCCATCCCTAGAGATGTCTGGTAATGGGGGTGTCAGGGTATGGTGCAGATTGTCTAAGGACTGATCCTCCTGCTGGATGACTGGACATGTCATCAGAGGGCTTCGGCCCTTACTTGCTCAGCAAGTCATCCGGCTGGCGAAGGAGGGGAGCAACATCTAGACCGAAGGCGTTTGGACTTGGATTGTTTGAAGGTCCGGCCAATGGGTCATGTTTCCGTTTATGATAGTCTCTGAAGGCTTTGCGATGGGCTTAGACTTCAGCAGGGTCCAAGTCTCTCTTGAGAGTCACTTTTATCCCTCATCAGGGGCCCCCCTGTTTTATTAAGGAGAGAGCGAAGAGTTGAACCTTAGTAAAACAGCTTCGTACCCTTGTATCCTTATCTTTTGAGGTCTTTCAATCGAAGAGAACTGCTTCCGCTTTGAATGGCGAAGAGGTCCTTTCATCTCCTTCTCTTAGGAGAGGCTTTCGTTTTGCTGGGGGGCTTCGTCCGATCTAGGCATTCACTTCATATTCTCGAAGGATAGCCTTCGTCTAATCGAAGGGATCAAAGGTGCTAGGAACCGTCAGCATTCTAGATAGTCTTCATAGGGTAGATGGAAGGTCACATAGCCATTGAATGCATGCACAACTGACAAGGATGAGCATTGAATGCCAAAACGCGCATTGAATGCACGTCTCCTCGTTCTCCCCATTCTTCCACGTGTCACAGCAGATGGTTAAGTTTTCCATGGATTTTAAATTTTGAACGTCCATTTAATGTCCCCACTTATTGTTGTGTCGGTTACTAAGGACGCTCTCAGTATATATATTCCTTTGCTTTCCCATATCTAGAACTTCTTGCTTATTCTCTCGAATCTCCTATTCTTCGTAGCTTCCCATATCTGTTCTTTGGCATTTGCTTCCCTTTCTTCTTTCATTCCAATGGCCCCCAGAAAAGAAAACATTTCCCGTAGGGACCAAGTGAGCTCCTCCCATTACCAAAAGATACTGGAGGAGGAATGGGGGGAGATAGCCCCTATTGCAAAAACATCTGAATTTTTGGCCTTCGGCCAGAACTTAAAAGGCAGCACTCAGTTCATCTTCCTCCGGGCTGAGTCTCACGAGAGGGTTTACTCCAGCGACCCCAAAGCTGCTCTGCCTAAAGACAACCGGCACTACATTATTTTCTACCACCAGCTGGAAGCTGGTCTTCTTTTTCCTCCTACGAAGTTCAAAGTTGAATGCTTCAACTACTTCGGAGTGAATCCAATGATGCTGACCCCAAACTCCATAAGGGACATGCATGTCTTCGAAGTTCTCTGCTTCGCTCACGGCATTCGTCCTTCTGCTCGCCTGTTTCAATGCTTTTACAGGATCCAGAGCGCTCAGAGGTCACTGGGGGTTTACATGACTTCTGCCAGGCCTCGCCGGAGCCTTTTCTTTGGTAAAGAGAACAAAGTGAAGGACTGGAGAGGCAAGTTCGGGTTGATAGAGGTTACTGACGGCCTCGGCAATAAATCCCCTAGATTTGGTTTCCCCGGCCATTTCCTGCGTCCCACTGAAGGCCTTACTGAGTGGCCTGAGAGGCTGTCCACTGAGGAGAAATCAAACCTCAGGACCTTGGTCCATCAGGGTTATACTTATAACTCTGAAAAGATGATGGCCTCCTTCTATACGGAGGACGAGCACGGCCTTCCAACTCCTAGACTTTTGCTGAAGGATATAAGAGGTAACTCTGCTCCTCACTCCTCACTTGCTATAGGTTTAATTGACTGTGGAGTATTGATCTTGTTGTTGCTGTGTTTGTTGTTTCGATTGCAGTGGAGGCTAAGGATCCTGCTCATTATCAGGATATCATGAAGGAGACAGAAGGGGTTTCTCCAAGACCCTTCAGTGAAGATGCTGAGCTTCCCATTCTTGACCTCAAGACGGGGAAGTTCCGTTTGCGCTCCTCCTCCGCCCCACAGTCTTCGTCGGCGAAGCTTCGTAAGGATAAGCCAACGAAGCCTGTCTCCGCTAGATCCGGTTCAGCTGTTGGATCAGAAGGGGCCCAGGTGAGTGTGGCCAGTGCGAAGTCCATTCGAATAATTTGAAGGCGACTTGTTAAGGCTTCTGATCGCTTTGTTCCTGTTGTGCGGAGAGGTACCCCTCCACTTCGAGCTGTACCCATTGCTGCAAGGCCTGCTCCTCAGAGGGGCATTTCAATCTCAGGGCTTTCTGAGGCTTCCATTCCTCCGCCTCCACCTCCTTCAGCGGGTGATAAGGGGAAGGGAGCGTCCGTACCTTGTCCGCCCAAGCTGAAAGTAAAAGGGCCCCCCGTCCCCAATGTTCTTGATCTAATTGCTCACTCTTCTCGGGGGGCGAAGCAACTGGCGGACTTGGAGAAGGCTCTAACAGACATGCCTGATGTTGAATTTGAGGCCCGTCTGAAAAACCTGGTGGATGACTTGAGTGCCCTTGTAGCCGAAATCGGGGCAGGTAACTTTTCTTCTCCCCCATCACCTTCGTCATATAAAGACCCTCGCGTTATCCGAGGGACATATCTGAGATGGTCGAAGGAGGTCATACCAGGGAGATCTCCTAGTGCTGAGGAGGTCGAAGCCTGGGAGAAGTATATTGAGGAGCAAAGGATTTCATATCCTGACTTTACGACTCTCAGGAAGCTTTATCCTTCCCCAATTAATACTGCGGCCGAAGGGGAGGCCTTCGTTTCAAGAAACAGAGGCAACTTCTTGCCTTCTTATTATCATTTACTTCTTTTTGTGTCTTTATCTGCTGATTTGAAAGTGTGAATGCTTTTGCTCTTGTACTTTGCAATTTTTATGGGCGAAGCGGACGCCCCTGCTGAGGAGCCTCTCCTGGAGGCTTCGTTCACACCCGTCATGGTTTCTTCTGGAGCCAGCAAACCATTTCCTTCTGCTGCTATTTCGCTGGCGGCTGATCAGGGGGGCTGCTGTTACTGCACCCGACGAAGCATTTCCTTCAGTTGTTGCTTCGTCTGGGGTCATGTTAGGGGTTGCTGTTACTGTCGAAGGTGTCTCCTCTCTTCGTCCCCCTAAGAGGAAATTAACAGTGGGGGAGTTCCTTCGTCGCAAGAGGCCTCTGGTGGTAACTTCAACCACCCTCGTTCCGGAGGCCCGCTCTGCTTCAGAGACTCCTTCACCTGGGGCGGATGTAGGGACAATAAAAGAGGCTTCTCCGTCAAGCAAGAGGCCGCGAATTGAAGAGCCAGCGGAGATTGTATTAGTGGATTCACCTCCACTCGAAGGAGTCGAGGCATCTGCTGGTCCTCCTTCTTCCATTGCACCCTCCGCCACGGTCTTGGCTCCTGTGCCCTTCCTGCGTCCGGCCCCTAGGCCTCTTTTCCGGTCTGTGGAGGATACTCTTGCCAAGTAAGAGACTCTGCTAGAGAAGGTAAATTCATTGCTCACTTGAGTTGTGACCGTTTAGCACATTGCCTAATCAATGTAGTTTGTTGCAGGCGCTTCTAGATTCTAAAATTTTGAAGACTGATTTCAGTCTTCTGAGGGATCATTATGAAGACGCCCGGCAGGCGGCGGAGGACAGGTTGGAATTATGTTCCCGTCTGGAGGGAGAACTGGCTTCTGCGAAGGCGAAAGCTGAGGAGGCCATAGAACAATCCAAGGCCCATGAAGAGGCTCGTTCGAAGGCCGAAGGAGAGGTTAGCGCCTTAACTGCGGTAGTGGCATCAAAGGATAAAGCCATTGCCGATCTCAGCGTGCAACTGGACAAGTTGAAGAGTGTTAATGAAGAGCTTGCCCGAGAGGCCGAAGAGGTTCCTAGTCTTCGAGAACTCTTGAAGAAGACTCAACAGGAACTTTGAGTTTCAGAATTTGGATACACACAGGCCACTACTCGGGCTCAAGTTGCACTTGAGAAAGCTAACAAGGCCGAAGAAGGTCGGCGAAGTGCTGTGAGGGATTTTATGCAGTCTAAGAGCTTTGATGACATCATCACATACCACACCTATAAGGTAGCAGCCGAGTGTTACAACAATGCTCTCCGTGACGCAGCGGAGCATTTTCCTAATGTGCTGCAAGTGGTATCTGAATTGGATGCTGCTGAAGAACCTCCGGCGCCAAACCTTTCAGAGTTCCAAGATCCCGTTCCTGAGGGGGATGAAGGCCTTCTACGACCCGAAGACTTCCCATTCCCGAAGTTTCTAGCGGGGGCGAAGGGGATGCAGACGAAGGACCTTCTTCTGGGATGGGTCTTGCCTCAGCCGAACCTCTATCTGTCATTCAGCCAGATCCTTCGAATGACCAGCCTCTGCCATCTTCTGCAGCAGTGGTTCCTCCAGGTGATCCTCCGCCTTAAACATTTTTTACATTCTTTTGTAATTCTTTTGTATTTCATTCTTTTTGTAATTCTTTTGTAAATAAATGTAATACATTTACTTCCATGAATAATACAGTTATTATGCCTCTGCTTTTGCATATGCCTTACTTGTAATTCAACAAGCCTTCGTGCAATGCCTTAGCGAGGTTTCCATTTCAATAGGAGTTCAAGCACTTTCACCTTCTCCTCCCATTAGACCTTCTTAGCTTCGTGCCTAGATTTACTAGGACTTAGGCTCTTCCTTAGGAAAGTTCTTATGGCTCTTGGCAAGGCTTCGTGCCTAGATTTACTAGGGCTTAGGCTTCCCCTTAGAAAAGTTCTTCCCGCTCTTGGCGAGGCTTCTGCCTAGATTTACTAGGGCTTAGGCTTCTTCTTAGGAAAGTTCTTCCCGCTCTTGGCGAGGCTTCTGCCTAGATTTACTAGGGCTTTGGCTTCCCCTTAGGAAAGTTCTTCCCGCTCTTGGCGAGGCTTCTGCCTAGATTTACTAGGGCTTTGGCTTCCCCTTAGGAAAGTTCTTCCCGCTCTTGGCGAGGCTTCTGCCTAGATTTACTAGGGCTTTGGCTTCCCCTTAGCAAAGTTCTTCCCGCTCTTGGCGAGGCTTCTGCCTAGATTTACTAGGGCTTTGGCTTCCCCTTAGGAAAGTTCTTCCCGCTCTTGGCGAGGCTTCTGCCTAGATTTACTAGGGCTTTGGCTTCCCTTTAGGAAAGTTCTTCCCGCTCTTGGCGAGGCTTCTGCCTAGATTTACTAGGGATTAGGCTTCCCCTTAGGGAAGTTCTTCCCGCTCTTGGCGAGGCTTCTGCCTAGATTTACTAGGGCTTTGGCTTCCCCTTAAGAAAGTTCTTCCCGCTCTTGGCGAGGCTTCTGCCTAGATTTACTAGGGCTTAGGCTTCCCCTTAAGGAAGTTCTTCCCGCTCTTGGCGAGGCTTCGTTAGTGCGAATGGAGAGCAAACAACATTTCTGTTATTATTATTGATAATACATTTTGAGGTACTAGATGTTCCATGTATGAGGAATTTCCACTCCCTTTAGGGTTACAAGTTTGTAAGTGCTAGGACTTAGGACTCTTTTTACTTGGAAAGGTCCTTCCCACGTGGGTGCAAGCTTGCCTGTGCCTTCACGTTTGCCTGTAGCCTCTAAGAATCTCATTACTAGATCCCCTTCGCTGAACACTCTGTGCTTTACTTTCTTGTTGAAATGATTAGCAGCTCTTTGCTTGTAATTAGCCATTCGAATGCTAGCCAATTCCCTAAGTTCCTCTAGGAGATCAAAATCGATTCTTCTGGCTTGATCATTGTGTCTGTCTTCGCAATAATTGATCCTTCCACTAGGAAGGCCTATATCCACTGGAATTACTGCTTCTGTGCCATAGGTCAGGCTGAATGGAGTCTCTCCGGTGGGTTGCCTAGGAGTAGTTTTGTATGCCCATAGGACATGGTGTAGTTCGTCTGCCCAGCTTCGACCATATCCTTCCAATCTCCGCTTCAGGCCTTGTAGAATAGTCTGATTTGTTACCTCCGTCTGGCCATTTGTTTGAGGATGGGCTACTGATGAGAAATGTTGTTTGATCTAAAGCCCTGAACAAAAGGACCTGACTTTAGCATTATAGAACTATTTGCCATTGTCGCTAATGAGCTGATAGGAAATGCCGAATCTGCACACTATGTTCTGCCATAAGAAGTTAATCACCTTTTCTGCAGTGATGGTGGCTAAAGGTTCGGCTTCCACCCACTTGGTGAAGTACTCCACTGCTACTAGGAGAAACTTTCTCTGACCTGATGCTGCGGGGAAGGGTCCGACTATGTCTACCCCCCACTTAGCGAAGGGCCATGCACTGGAAATAGGGACCTGCTCTGCTGCTGGAACATGTTTTCCACTGTCAAATTTTTGGCAGGAGGGGCACTTTTGACAAATGCCACGGCTTCGTCTTTCATCCTCGACCAGTAATACCCTTGCCTAATCGCCTTAGCTGCCAGCGCTTTTTCGCCTATGTGCATTCCACAGGATCCTTCGTGTATCTCCCGAAGGATGTACTTGGCTTCATTGGGCCTCACGCATCTCAGCCAGGGCAATGAATAAGCTCTCTTATACAAGGTTTCGTTGTTCAAGGAGAAATGAGCACTTCTCCGCTTGACCTTTTTGGCTTCTTGGGCATCTTCAGGTAGTTCTCCCTTTTCCAAGTAAGACTTGATGGGGTCTATCCAGCATGGCTCTTCTTCGATCTCCATAACTTCATCTCCTTCGGCAATGCTGGGGGAGGCCAAGGTGCCCAAATAGATTTTTTGAGGGAGTTCGACTGGACGAGAGGCAGCCAATTTGCTGAGACTATCTACTCTGCAATTCCTTTCTCTGGGGATCTTTTGAAAGAACAACCTGACTCCTCTGTCCTTCATTTTATGAACTATCTCTTTCATTTTTTGTAAATACTTGGCCATGGCTGGCTCCTTCGCCTCAAATTCTCCTTCTATCTGCTCGATCACCAATTGCGAATCACTATACACCATGAGTTGTTCTACGCGAAGGCAATCGGCAAAGAGCAATCCCTGGATCACTGCTTCATATTCTGCCGTATTATTGGTGGCTTCAAAATTCAGTCCCAAAGCATACTCCAGTGAAAATCCTTGAGCACTTCTAAGTATGATGCCCACACCATTTCCTTCTTTGTTGCTAGCACCATCTACAAAGAGTTCCCACAGAAGGTCCGGTAGCATTATTGATGAGTGTCTTTCCTCAGGGGTTCGGTCTTCTTCCCCCTCTTTGGTACCAAAGGAGCATTCAGAAATAAAGTCCGCCACTGCTTGAGCTTTAATTGCTGACCTGACCCTGTATTGCAAACCATGTTGACCTAACTCCACAGACCAACATAACATTCTTCCCGACGTTTCCGGTCTATGAAGTACCTTCTGTAAGGGTTGATTGGTCACAACCACTCCTTGGTGTGATTGTAAGTATATTTTATACTTTCGGCAAGAGAGCACTAAAGCATAGGCCAGCTTTTCTATCGGAGAGTAATTCAACTCTGCCCCTTGTAGGACTTTGCTGAAGTAATAAATGGGCTTCTGGACCTTTCCTTCCTCCCTGATCAGCACCGAACTGATTGCTTGGTCTGAAGCGGATAAGTAGATTAGTACTTCTTCACCCGGCAAAGGCCTACTCAGAATGTGCTCTGAGCTTAGGAAGGCCTTGAGCTCTTCAAATGCCCTCTGGCACTCCTCTGTCCATTCGAACGTCTCCGACTTTCTCAACTTTTTAAAGAAAGGGAGATACCTCTCAGCAGATTTAGACATGAACCTGTTCAATGCGGCGATTCGCCCTACCAGCCTCTGAACGTCCTTCACGCTCTTCGGGGGTTTCATGTCTAAGATGGCCTTCACCTTGTCAGGATTGGGCTCAATTCCCCTTTCGCTCACCATGCAGCCTAAGAAATTGCCTCCTTGGATGAAGAATGCACACTTCTCTGGGTTAAGCTTCATCCCATACTCTTCCATTATTGCCAATACTTCGGCCAAGTCACGGACATGGTCCTCAAAGCTTCTGCTTTTCACGATCATATCGTCCACGTATGCTTCCAAATTTCTGCCTAATTGATCTTTAAACATTCTATTAACTAGGCGCTGATACGTGGCTCCGGCATTTTTCAAGCCGAAGGGCATAGACACATAGCAATATGTACCCTTCTCTGTTATGAATGAAGTCTTTTCCTCATCTTCCGGGTGCATTCTAATCTAATGGTATCCTTGCTTAGCGTCTAAGGATGACAAAAATCCATACCCAGCCGTTGAATCCACCAGTTTATCAATCATGGGCAATGGAAAAGAGTCTTTTGGGCAAGCTTTATTTAAATCCGTGAAGTCTACGCACATCCGAAAGGTCCCGTTCGCCTTTTTGACTAGCACCACATTCGCTAGCCATTCCGGATAATGCACTTCCTTGATAAATTTTACCTCTAGGAGCTTGTCAATTTCCCGATCAATGACCGCTTGCCGTTCTGATCCGAAGCATCTCTTTTTCTGCTTGACTAGTCTGCAGGTGGGATCTACATTCAATTGGTGCATTATCACTTCGGGCTTTACCCCTCCCATTTCTGCTAAAGACCAGGCAAAACTGTGGACATGCTCCTTCAGGAACTGGTGAGCAATCGATTTCTACTCACTTTCTAACGAAGAGTTGACCATCAAGAACTCTGCAGGCTCTCTTCCCACCGTTACCTTTTCCAGCTTATCCACAGGCTCGGTTCTTTTTTCAGGAGTAACAGTTTCAACTGCAGCTACCTCCTCTGCAGCGACTTTGCCTTTTCTCATCTTTTTATCTCTCTTCTTTTCTGCTTCTTCATCCTGACTGTCATAGACATGAAACACTTCACCGCTGGGCTTTGGGATCGTCATCCTCAAGTGTCTGATATTTGTCGAAGCGTCCAGGTCATACAGCAATGGCCTGCCCATCAAGACATTATATGCCAAATATGTCCTGATGATGACAAATGTGGCCATGGTAGTAACATTTTCGAGGGCGGCGCCAATTGTGAATGGTAGTTTTGCCACTCCAATCGATGGGACCTCCGTTCCGTCCAAAGTGCTAACTGGATTTCCCACTTCTTCCAGATCTTCCTCCTTAAGACCCATCTTTAAATATGCTTCCCTCGTCATCAGGTTGACCGAACTTCCTTCGTCAACCAGGATCCTTTTAACTACATAATTGGCTATAATCGCTTGAATCACCAATGGATCAGCGTGAGGGGTGCGAAGGGTACTTCCATCTGGCCTCTCTAGTCGATTTCCCCCTCTTCCACAATAAATGTATTCAGGCCTTTCGCTCCGCCTTCCCAAGGCCTTCGCACGATTTTTGCTTTCACTAGCTTCGCTTGGCCCTCCTGTAATACAATGAATGGTCCCTGCCGAACCATCATTTACTCTTCCCGAGGGTCTTTCTCTATCTTCGCTAGGGCCAGCTCTGCCTGATTCTTCTCTTCTTATGAATTTCCTCAAGTAGCCCTGTTTGATCAACCTTTCGATCTCCTCCATCAACTGCCTACAATCATTGGTATTATGACCATGAGTATCATGAAAGAGGCAGTATTTGTTCTGATTTCTTTTTTTTGGAGGAGCAACTATTGGTTTGGGGCGAGCCCATATATTTTGCTCTTTGAAAGTTGCGAAGACTTCGGCTGGACTGGCATTGAGGGGGGTGAACTTGCTGGGGTCGAAGCTGGATCGTGATTGGTTATTTCTTCCCCTCCTTCGTCCGCCAGTCGGCCTCTCATCTCGCTTTTCTTCCGCCTTCTTTTCTCGCTTCGCCTTCGGTTCCTCCCTAGGAATGATCTCCATTCCTCTTCGCTTTGCCATCTGGTTGAAGGCTAGAGCGTCATCTTGTCGTACATACTTTTGGGCCAATGCCATTGCATCCTCCAGGGTACGAGGAGCATGACGGCAGAGGGCTTTGAGAAAATTCATGTGAGAGGTTCCATTCTGCAACGCCTCTATTGCTCGAGCCTGGTCCAAGTGCGTTACTTTCAACGCTTCTCGATTGAATCGAGCCATGTAATCCCTTAAGGACTCATTCTCCCTTTGCACCACCGTTTCCAAATACTGAGTTTTTCGCTCCACCGGAATACTAGAAGCGAAACGATGCATAAAGGATCTGGCCAGCTCCATGAAAGAATGGATACTTCCCTCTTCTAAGCTATCAAACCATCTCATTGCAGCTCCCCCCAAAGATCCCCTAAATGCTCTACATAGAGCCTCATCTTCCGTCGTCTGCAATTCTACTGCATGCTTGTAGTCCATGACATGGACCCTGGGATCGGTTTCCCCATTATACTTTTTCAACACCGGCGGTTTAAACTTGCTGGGCATAACGTATTCCCTGATGGATCTGGTAAAAGGAGACTTCAGGGTGAGCTTTAGGGTAGTATCCATGGTTTTCCCGTCATAACCCTGATTCATCTCTTCTAAAAACTTATTCACCGCATCTTTCACTTCCTCTTCCTTCTTTCTGCGGCCGTTTCCACTAACTGGTGATCTTCTGCTTCGAACCCTCGAGGGGTGACTAGTAACAGAATACTCCCATCTATCCTGTTCTCTTCCTCTCAGGCTTTCTCTTTTTTCGTACTTTGGTTCTTTGTACTCGCACTTCCCCTTATTCCTTCCTTCGCCCCGTTCCGTATTATTTGCATGAAAATTTTTTCCATGCAAAAACTTACGTCCACTATCTAGGAGCAAAGCTTGCGTACTCCCTTCTTCTTCGGTCGAACTCTCCTCTCCTCCATGATGCTCTTCCGTCCTCCCCTCCACATTTCCACCCAAGTGGACCAATTGTTCTTCATTAACTCCTGGGGAAGGTCGAACCCCTGGGGCTCCCTGGGATTGCTTCTCATACTCCAGGGTTCGAGTAACATTCCTTCTCGGAGTAGCTTCTAGAACAGCGACAAGGGTCTGTGCCTGGGGAGTCTGTTGCTGGGAGTTCCTTACAAAAGTAGCTATAGTATTAATAAACTGCAATGCAGGAGCTAAGTCTGAATTTGGGAGGTTCAGAGGGGTTTAGCTAGACCCAGCTGTATTTTGTTGAGAGATAAGGAGCTGGAGAGACGTGTTTAGGTCAATGGGAGTTGCTAGAGGAGGATCAGTAGGTGTTGGAAGGGAATGTCTAGGATTTGAGGGAGTTGAAGATTCAGGATCATCATAGTTCGTCATTATGGTAACCTTCTTTCACAGGCAAATGAAAGTAAAATGCAAAGTTGAGAGAAAGATCAGCTCGTCGTTTCCCACAGACGGCACCAATTTAATCAAGCTTGATCAATATGAAAGGGAATGGGCTGGATCTTCTCTTTTTGGACTTGGGCCTGATACTTGAGACTGATACCTGCGAAGCAGAAGAGAAAGGGTCAGAGAGGTGCCAGGCCTTTTGCCTGGCTTTAACCCTCCGACGGTCAAGTTAGGCTTTTTTTTAAAGAATTTTAGTGAAAGAAAAGGGATGAGAGAATGCAAATTTCCAACTACCTGTGCTTAGGCTTTTCTTTCCCCTTTTGTATGAATTTTGGGTTAGGTACGTTTGACACCTTTCTTTTGAGGAAGGACATCCTCTGTCATTCGACCATGCTGGTTGGTGAAAGTTTGTGGCAGGCGCATGTCCCCTGACCCATCCCTAGAGATGTCTGGTAATGGGGGTGTCAGGGTATGGTACAGATTGTCTAAGGACTGATCCTCCTGCTGGATGACTGGACATGTCATCAGAGGGTTTCAGCCCTTACTTGCTCAGCAAGTCATCCGGCTGGCGAAGGAGGGGAGCAGCATCTAGACCGAAGGCGTTTGGACTTGGATTGTTTGAAGGTCCGGCCAATGGGTCATGTTTCCGTTTATGATAGTCTCTGAAGGCTTTGCGATGGGCTTGGGCTTCAGCAGGGTCCAAGTCTCTCTTAAGAGTCACTTTTATCCCTCATCAAAGAGTAATAGAAATTGAATTGAAATGATAAAAGTGATTTGAATATATGTAAATTAAGTTCACAAATGAATTTGATTTAATGAGTTTAGGTCAATAATTAGTTAGATCTAACTAATTAGATAATTAAACTCAAATTATTATATATTTATATATTTTTAGTGTATATTTTCAATGTATAATTGATTCTTAGCAAGGAGGAACATTATTGAAAGTAAAAGTATAATTTGCTTTGATAGAGGCTGAATGTGAGCTTACATTTTTGTATATTTGTTTTTATTGCATTTTGTAATTAGAATCTTGATTTCTTCCTCAATTTGATTGAATCGGGCTTGTCCAAATAAATTGAAAGAAAAAAAGGCCATTGTTCTAATTTGTTGAATTTTTATTTTTATGGCATAAATGAAAATTTTAAGAAAAAATAAATAATATTTTAGTCTTCTATAAGTTTTTAATAGTAAAATGAAACAAAATGATCACTTAATTCACAAAATAAAAATTAAAAAATTAATTAGTTAATTTATTAAAAGTAAAAATGAATTAATTAATTATATTAAAATTCAAGGATATGAAATAGTAATTTATTTAATATT
Source organism: Reutealis trisperma (assembly GCA_947687605.1). Taxonomy (NCBI): domain Eukaryota; kingdom Viridiplantae; phylum Streptophyta; class Magnoliopsida; order Malpighiales; family Euphorbiaceae; genus Reutealis; species Reutealis trisperma. The sequence continues at coordinate 2,223,564 of CANTUT010000048.1, forward strand.
TATTTTTGATTTATTTTTTAAGGCGGAAAAGTAATAAAATATTAAATTAGAGGTGCTCGGGAGTCGGGAGCGTGGAGATAAAAATGCCCAGTTAAAATTTTCAGGCATAGATAAAAGTTTTATTTTTCAAGTCAACCCAATTTCATTCTCTCCAATAAGTTGGATTTCAGAATTGTCATTTTGTTAATTCAGTCTATCTATTCGATTAATAAAATAAAATAAATTTCAATTCAGCCAATGTATTCATCGCAATTAATAAAATGAATTATTAACGATAATATCTAAATAATATAAAAGTTTATTTAAATAATTAATTTTTTAAAATAATTAAATATTTAAAATTTGATAATTTTATGCTTAAAGATTAATTAAATTTTTTAAGAATAAATTATACATACAAATACACATAAAAGATATGAGAAAGATATGTAAACATTTTAAAATTATGGCAATTTTAAATAGTTATATTATCCTTATATTCACACACACACTCAAGGCAGGCTTAAGTATTTTGGAGATCCTAGTAAATTCCAAAAAGTGAAGCTCAATCCATTATCCCTCTAATATAATTAATTTTTTTTTTAATAAATATGAAATCTAATTAATTCAATAAATCCCAAATGCAATATAATAATTAATTCTTAAATACAAATAAATTAACTCCAACTTATATATGTATTGGTAATAAGAATCAATATTATTAATAATGATAAAATTGAAAAAATAAAACATTAAAATGCAATTTATCTAAAGCAATACGCTATCTCAAATACATTCAAGAGAAATTTTAATATCTCAATACTATATAAAAAATTCCAAAAATCTCAATACAACACCAACTCTCGTTTATAATCATAAATCACATCTAATGCAATAAATGAAACCAAATAATACATAGCTAAATAAAAACAAAGTTAACACTCTTCTCGCTTAAAGGTTGAAGAGTGAAAAAATGGAAAAGACTTTTGAAATTTATTTATAAATAAATATATATTCTTTTTTAAGTCATAAAATTTTATTTTGTTTATGAAATAAATTTCACATATTTATTTATTTTATAAAGCTTGCTCATCGCAATTGCGAAAACTAGGCACAAATGGGCAATCATTTGATCTCTTTAAATTGCTTTGTAAAACAAATCAAAGCTAAGTGTATTTGAAATTTAATTTAAATAGTATACGAGGAGCATTTCTCAACTACTAAAGATAAATCTAAATAAAAAAATTAATTCTATATTAATAATACACTTAAAAAATAATTTTTAAAAAAATGAGAGGCTGAAAGTTCAGTCAACTTTTCATTAATCTATTTGCGAGAGAATGAACTCTTATAAACTAGAGACGTATATCGCACATGTAATATACATAAATGTTTTAAAATGATATTTATTCAAATGCACTATAATGTAATATTTTTAAATTTTTTTTTGCCAAATGTAATATTTTTAAATAAGCTGAAAGATTGCTTTAAGCATTTAATTTGGGTTATAATTCATTTTTACCCTTTTTTTTTTTTTGCTTATAATTCTATTTTCTAGAAACCCTTGTACTGTTGTTGGCCAAATTGAGTTAAAATAAAAATAACGGTATGATTCAATTCAACGTAACATTCGTTTTTTCTTAAAGCACGATAAATTTATGTTGGTAGTCAAACTCAAGACCTAATCAGCAATTTTTTTTAACCAATGAATATTGTTGTTTATATAATTAAAAAACTACATGTAATATACATGATGAGACAAATGTACTAATATTAGTTTTTCACATCCATAAATGAATTTTTTGTTTTATATACAATACAATAGGTAATTAATTAATAAATAAATAATAGATCTAAAATCTTTGAAGAGGTTTTGGCCAAAAAAAAAAAAAAATCTTTGAAGAGGTTACTCTGCTTAAAGGTGAAAAATATATATATAAAAAAAAATAGATTTATCATTTTTTTTATTTTATCCAATAATCATGGATTTTAGTTTACTTAATTAAGAACTACTCCATTCATTTTAAAATATTTGTCATTTTAAAAAAATATTTATTTTAATTTATTTGTCATTTTAAAATTTCAACAATATATATTTATTATTTTTTTCAACTTTACTCTATATTTATTTCTCCAATAAACATTTGATTAATCATTTAATTTCTCTACATTAAATAAAAAAAGATATTTTAATTTTTTTTATCTTATAATTATGACAGTTTAATAATTTTTTAATTTATGCATCAAAATTTTAAATGACAAATATTTTTAAAAATGGATGAAGTAAAAAATTAAAAAAAACAAAATTAAATAAATTCGTATATAAATGAGTTGCATGAAAAAAAAAAAAATAAAAAGTTGATATTTAATTATAGTGAGTGATATTTCAAAGTTATTTTTTCTCATCTAAAGTATTATTAGAGCATTTCCAATACATTTTTTTTATATATGTCAAATTTTTTATTGTAAAAAGTTGTCTCAAAAAATAAAATTTCAATTAAATTTTTATCTTTAAATAATAAAGAATAGAGTTGGTTTAACTCTACACATCTAGAGAGCTAAATATCACTATCTATTATAACTTTAATTAATATAATATAAATTTTTATACACTTTATTTAAGATAAAATTTAATATTATTTTTTCTATTTGATAAATTTAAAAATTAAAAATTAAAACAATTAATGCTTATTGAATAAAGTAAAATAAAGAGTAAAATATAAAGAGTCTATTGAATTTAAAAAAAAAAATTTACTCTTTACCGATTAGATACTCTCTACTAAACAAAATTATAATCTCTATTAAACAAAATATATTATTTAAAATTAAAAGTACCATTAAAAATATTCTTAGATAAATTCATATAATTTTATTTATATTAATTATTCTTTAACCAGTGTTTTAAGGACACGTTGTTAACAAAAACTCAATAATTAGTAGTATTTCTTAAAATAAACAAAATCTGATTCAATAAAAATAAAAGGAAAAATGGTGAGAGAGAGAAAGTCATTGAAGGAGGCCATTAAATAAATAAATAGCTAGGATTGCGCAAATTCAACCCGTTCAAACTTAAACGTGTTCAAGAACTTTGAAAGTTTTGACACTATTGGCTCATGTTTGGTTTTGCTTTGCCTCTAAAATTCAAAGTCTCCTTTGCAATTATATTTTTCTTCAGCTCTTTATTCTTCCAAGTCACTTTCATTTCCTTCCAAATCTAATCTATATATTTACTAATACTAATTAAGCTTAATTTTTATATGTATTTGGTCAATTCATCAGCTCTCCCTTAGACCTTTGACCTTTATATACTTTCCAATTCTAATTATCTATCTACTGCTTTCTCATTTCCCGTCTTTCTCTTTCACTTAAAATACAAATTTGCCTCTAGGTTATGGGGGTAATTAACTAAATTTGTTCATGCTTTATAATAACAATAATAATAAAAAGATGTTCTCTTAGGGTTATTTCAACTTTCAAGTAAAGGATCAAAAACTTTTACCCTTGAGAATTTATTCATTACTAAGAATGAAAGGTTAGCATCTTATAGTGTAATTAACACTTAATTAATTATATTTAATCCAGCTATTAAAAATAACGTTTAATATCTAAACTCTCAACTGCTAATTTGAGATATTAAGTAAATATAGCGTATAAAATACTGTTTTAAAATTTAATGATTAATAATTTAAAGTTATAATTAAAATATTTAAATCATGCTAATTGCTAATGGCTGATTACAAGTGGAACCCTTAATTAACTGTAATAACAACCATAACAATATTTGCTAAACCACACGTACTTGTTCTGTTAAACTACATTCATTGTGTCTTCTATAAGACACGTGGCTTTATGAACATGCATGTGGGTGCTTTAAGATTCCATAAAGCACATATCTAGATCCACCCCTTCGTTTATTTATTTATTTTTATTTTTTGTTGTGTTTTTTGATAGAAATATAGAAATCTTTTTGATGAATTTAAACACCTTATTTTCATTTTTTTTCTAATTATAAAAAAGTAAAATTTAAAAATTCATTTAAAATGTCAATTACTAATTCAATGTTGTTTTAATGTTTGTCCATTAAACAGGATAAATTATATAAATTTAATGTGGTAAAAAAAAATGTGAGCATTAAGAGGAATTTCATTTTAAAATATTTATTATTTAAAATTTTGATATGTATATATTAAGAAAATTATTAAATGGTTATAATTTTAAAATAAAAAATTAAAATATTATTTTCTTAATTTTAATATGAAGAAAAAGAAAAATTAATATAAATATTTAATAATAAGTAAAAAATAAAATTAAGAAAATAATAAATATTTTTAAAAATTTTAAGTAATAAATATTTTGAAATAAAAAAAACTGTAAAAGATAATATTTCTATTTTTAAAAATTTTAGAAGATAAATATTTTGAAATAAAAAATTATAAAAACTAAAATTTCTGTGATGAAAAAAAAAAAAAAAAAAAAAGTGGAGGGTTAAGAGGCAGCTGATTTAAATAAGCACGGTATGGTAGGTGGAATTGGTTCTCGTGTCTCTGACGCTGATGCACTGTTTTTCTTATTGGCTCAAAAATTTGACTGAAAAAACATTGTGGTCCCCAATAAATGATCAGAAAAATTCAAGAAGTGAAATTAATGCAAATGGTATAACCGCAATGCATTTCAGGGTTTTTTTTTTTTTTTTTTTTTTTTTTTTTTTTTTAAATTTATTCAATATATGCATACAGTTAGGAAGAAAACATACTTATTCACAAAATTATACTCTCTTCGTCTGAAAAATATTGTTCACTTTTTTTTCATATATTTTAAAAAATATTATTAATTATTTATCATATTTTTAAAAAATATTATTAATTATTTATCAATTTATAAATTTTATTATATTTTTTTACTTATATTTTTGTATATATATATTTATTATTAATTTTAAGAAGACACGTCTTTCAATTAATAAGGATAAAATGGATAAATCTTATAACTATTTTTAAATTAAATAAATATTTTGAGACATTTTAAAAATAAATAATGAATAACTTTTTTTAAATGAAAATAGTAATAATAATTTTATAAAGATATATTAATGTATATAACTCACACATTATTTTCACATAGATATGGTAGTGCGTTTTAGTTATGTGCAATAAATCTAACATTTTGGTTAAACTATCAATTATGATTAACTAAATAAATAAGGAATACTTGCATTTTAGTGTTAGCCATCATATATATATGTGCTAAATCTCTTTAGGTGCTTAATTACCTTTACTACATTTTATATATAGGGTATGAAAATTATGCTATATTAACTTTATTAAACTAGTGTTCAAATTTTCAAAGCATTATTCAAAAAATACTTCCGATTTCCTTTATCTTTATGTTATATACACATAAAATATAATCAATCCCAATAGCAAGAATTTTACGATACAAATTTTAAATTTCACCATAAAAATCTCATTGACATTACACTACTTTTCCCTAATAAATGTTATATTATGAAATAATAATTATATCAAATATTATAATTCAATATAAACAGAGAATAAATTTAAGTGTTGAAATTGCGACATTCTGATACTTCAATTTTGATCATATTATTATACCAAATTAAATCTCATTGGCAAATATTTGTATTTTATATATACGGGAGTTTGAGTTTGAAATATGATTAAAATTTAATTAAAAAGTTAAGTACATATAATTGGTAGCTAATATATTTATCTACTTTATAAATTAAAATATTTATGACTATACCTGGATTAGATGTCATTTATCTATTATACTGATAAAAGAAATAAAAATGCAATTAGGACGATACCCACCCCAATTAAATTTGTAAATGGATAACATTTATAGTATTTAATTAAAAAAAATAAAAATTCACTAATTTCTTAATGGCATTATAAGACTCGAATTCTACAGTAGGAAAGATGCCATTAGCAAGGGAAAGCAAGAGCCACAATTCAGAAGAGTGGCTCCCAAATGGTAAACTACACTCGTTTTAGGGGAGACCAAATGGTGCCTGAAAGACCCCATGCTTTTAAGGACTTGCTTATACGCTAGGTCACTCTTATGACCCTACCCTTTATTAAGGCCCTATGCTTTCTCTTTGTAAAGAAGGAAAGAAAGAAAGTGAGCAGCGAGTGTCCTTACTCCTTAGTCCTTAACGGCAGCCCCCCAAAAGTAACTTTTATTTTTCTGTTTCCTCGTTTGACTTTTTGAGTCACTCACCCAATGACGTCACTAGTAAAAATCTAAAGAAGCTGAGTGTAAAAATTAAAAAAATAAAAATCTCGTCCACCTGGAACCCTGACAAGTGACAGCTCATCACTATGGCATTTATGTTATTTTTTACCAACTATATGCCTTGTTTTCTAAACCTCACAATTTCTCAGTGACTCACTCACAAGCTACAATTGCATCCTTCGCGGGCTAAAATTTGTTCTCTCTCTAAAAAGCTTTGCGAGTAATAAAAGTCTAATCTCAGATATATATATATATATATTTTTAATATCTGCGTTCTTTTTTTCGTGTACTCGCCGTTGAGCAGCCATCTCTCTCTCTCTTTCTCTCTCTCTCTCTCTTATCTAGTCTGGTGGTTTTTTAATTTTCCTTGTCTGAAACGGTGTCGTTTTAAGCTAAACTTCGCTAAAGCATTAGTTATAGCGGTTTCCCGACGCCGTAATACTGCTCATTCCTCCTTTCTCATGTATATCAACCGCTAAAACGTCTAAAAAATGGGTTGCGTCATCGGCAAAACCAAGTCAGGTGAGCGCCGGAGCCAAGCTGGATCTCCTAACCGTGGCCGGAGCTCCGACGAACCTTCTGTCATCGTTACTGAAGCTGTTAGAGTTAAGAAGGAGGTGACGCAGAGACAAAAAGCTAGACATACCGGTGATTTTCATACCGATGTACTGGCGGCGGAGCGCCGGCGGCCACCGCCGGAGCTTATTTTGAGGAACCAGCAAGGTTGGCCTTCGTGGCTAATGGCTGTCGCTGGTGATGCGATCGGTGATTGGATTCCTCGTCGGGCTAACACCTTCGAGAAGCTTGATAAGGTAACCCAAAAAAGAGGGAAAAAAAATACTAGCAATTTATTGTGGCATTTAATAATAATATTAATATGTGTGACATTAACCAACGTTGATAATTGGTGATTATCTTGTCTTAATTAGATTGGTCAAGGGACATATAGCAATGTATATAAAGCGAGGGATCTCATAACAGGAAAAATAGTAGCTTTAAAAAAAGTAAGGTTCGATAATTTGGAGCCAGAAAGTGTAAAATTCATGGCAAGAGAGATTCTTGTTTTGAGGAGATTAGATCACCCCAACGTGCTTAAGCTTGAAGGTTTGGTTACTTCAAGAATGTCATGTAGCCTTTACTTGGTTTTTGAGTACATGGACCATGATCTAGCCGGGCTAGCAGCTCGCCAAGGAGTCAAGTTCACTGAGGCTCAGGTACGTTCTTTAATCTTTCACTAATAGATGAAAACTAGTTTTGTTTTCTTCTTGTTATTTATTATATTAATTTAATTGGGGTTTGTTGAGTAAGGTAGACTTTTTAGTGTATTTGTGGGGGTTAGTTTGGTGGTGTGGATGGCTTTGGGCATGTGCTTTTCAGGGTTGTTTTTTAGCTTTTGAATGTTTAGTGCATTTTACTCTTGTTTACCCAACTAGGCCTTTTGAGATTATGTGGTTATGATTGTCTTTTTTTTGTTTTTCTTGTTGAGAGCTTTGATGTTACTATAAGACCTCTCCGAGGCTTTTGGGCCCCATACCTAGTAGTTTGTATACCTAAAAATTTGTATATTTTGTGGTGCTATGATATATGGAGCTTTCGTAGGAGCTTATGTTGTTCTGTATTAGTTTGGGGCTTGAAAATTCATCGAAATTTCATAGTTTACATCACAACTTGTGGATATATGGGATTGGAGACAACCCCTTTTTTTTTTTTTGTCTGTCTTTATTAATATGATTCTTACTTAATACATATAAAAAAATTGTACCTTCTCTCTCTTTCTCTCTTCCCTTTTCAGACCAACTTAAAAGAACTAGTACTTTATTTACGTTGTTAATGTTCAGCCTTTTTGTCGGTTTGAATTGAAATTTTCGTTTCTGAAAGATGCTTATATTTAAGAATAAAAATAAGAATCCATATTCATTTACTTTTCTTTCAAACAGTGTTAAATTGTTAATCTAAACTAAAGAATATTAATCCAAAACACTAAAATCTTCCATGCAAAATATATTTGTGAATTTTTTTCCCTTTTGCATTTACACAAGAAGAGTGATGGCCATTTATTCTTGATTGTTTGTTCTGATTTTGATTGAAATTTTGAATTTACATTACACAACAATATGATATATTTTTTTTTCCCTGGTCAAGTTAATTTCTCTCTTCTCTTTTTTTTTACTATTATTATTAAAAACTAGAAGCACCTTTAATTTCTGATGAACAATATGTGATTGCTCACCTGCCTTTATTTTATTATTTTTTAAATCCTAGTGAAATTTTTACAAGCAATACAAAAGAAACTTTCAGGGCTTCTATTAATAACAGAAAAAAAGAAAAAAAAAAAAAAAAAGAAAAATGATCACTACATGCATCTATTTCCAAGTCCGATTCCCGCAGTATTATCTTTGTTTCCAAGAATAGTGTTTCTCCTTCAGATTATTTGTAGTTCATGTGCAAGTGATTATAAATCCGTGCTTGTGAGAGCTGATTTATTTCTTAGGTTGAGGTTCACCTTTTGCATAGTATGTTTGCCCTGCTTTCTATGGGAAAATATCCTTAGGTTCAACCCAACTAGGAAAAGATTGATGGAACTCTATTTAGGACCTTTTTTTTTTGGTGCATTGTATTTGGGTTTTTAAATATTGAAACATCTGAAGACATAAATTGCCTTATTCATGGTATAATTTGCGGCCTTAAATAGTGTCTTGCTGAAAAGAAAACAACCATTTTCATATTAATCCTATTTATGGTATATTTTCCTATATTCTTTTGCTAATTGTCTATGCACTTGAGTTTAACATAGTCAAGAATGGATCATTTGATTGAGTCATTGACTGATATGTGTCTCTAATTTTTTCTCCTTTTCAGGTCAAATGCTACATGAAGCAATTGCTAGCCGGCCTTGGCCATTGCCACAGTCGGGGTGTCTTGCACCGGGATATCAAGGGTTCCAATCTGCTTATTGACAATGAAGGAGTTTTAAAAATTGCTGACTTTGGACTAGCTACTTTCTTTGATCCTGAGCGAAAGGTTCCCATGACCAGTCGGGTTGTCACCCTCTGGTACCGTCCTCCAGAGCTTCTCCTTGGGGCCACTCATTATGGCGTTGGTGTTGACCTTTGGAGTGCTGGCTGCATTTTGGCAGAGCTACTTGCTGGGAAGCCAATAATGCCAGGACGAACAGAGGTATTGTTTTGATCTTGTTTATTGGGTAAATAATAGTGTCCTGTACTCCAGTTGTTTGTGAAATTATGGAGCCTGTTAGGCTTATGAAGTTGTATTCCTATTGGTTTTGGAATTTGTATTGCTTTTAATTTGATTTGGTGGTATTATCCTGTTTATCTTTCAATTGCTGTATTATTGTTTTCTGTCTTACAGTTGACAGCTTCACCTTTGACTTACCTTTCATTTTTTCCTTGCTTAGGTCGAACAACTGCACAAGATATTTAAGTTATGTGGCTCCCCATCAGAGGAATACTGGAAGAAATCAAAACTGCCTAATGCAACACTTTTTAAACCTCAGCAGCCATACAAACGTTGTGTAGCAGAAACCTTCAAGGACTTCCCATCTTCTTCTCTGCCTTTAATTGAAACTCTTCTCTCTATTGATCCTGATAACCGTGGCACCGCCACTACAGCTCTAAATAGTGAAGTAGGTGACATTGCCCAAGCTAACTACATTTACACATCTGAATAGAGCTTTATATCATGCAAAATTTTACAAACTAATTATTTGTTATTTTATCTTGAGGAATTTTGATATGTGCTTGCAATAATGGAATATGATACTGAATTTTTTTTTTTGCTAAACAAGTCTTCTGTAATTTTTTACTCAAAATGGCTTCATGTTGATGTCCTCAAAAATGTGAAATGATATCTAATACATTTTGGGAATGTAACCATGTAATTGATATTTTGACTACAGTTCTTTACCACTGAACCTTATGCTTGTGAGCCATCGAGCTTGCCCAAGTATCCTCCCAGCAAAGAAATGGATGTGAAATTGAGAGAAGAGGAAGCAAGAAGGTTTGGTTATTCTTTCTTCATGCCTACTGTATTTGTTTTGGGCAGTTTTGACTATCTTCTAACCGATGATACCCTAATTTTCTGATTTATTTCTCAGGCAAAGAGGCCTTAGTGGGAAAGCAAATGTAGATGGTGCTAGAAGAGTTAGAATTCGTGATCGGGCTGGAAGGGCAATTCCAGCTCCTGAAGCCAATGCAGAGATGCCATCCAACTTAGATGTATGTAGAAGACTCTTTCTTTTTGCAAATATGTTATTTAATTTCCAAATTAGTTATTTATTGAGCTAGATGATAAAAGAAGCTTAACCCGACTGAACCAATCCACCTGTCTTGTTGAATCTGATGAGAAAAGTTTGTGTCATTTACATCCTTGACTAAGGGAAAGGTTAATAGCAATTAGTGTACTCTTTAGAATTTAGGTTCTTTGGCTACCATCAATAGGAATGCCTGTGTTTTGACATCTCGTTTGCCATTCTCTTCCTTTGTGCTGTCAACTTATGACACTTATCCAATCATTGTAAAATGTGGTCAGTCAGATCCAACTGGTAATATGCATCATTATCAATAAGCATGTTATGTTTCTATTCTATGCCTGGTTTCTAATGTCATTTTTCTTATTTTTTAAAAAATCCAGAGATTGAGAGTCATGACCCAAGCAAATGCTAAAAGCAAGAGCGAGAAATTTCCACCTCCACATCAGGATGCAGCAGTCGGACATCCTATAGATACATCATATAAAGGTCCTGTATCATTTGATGCACCGGATACTTCTTTTAATTCATCGATATTTGGTTCGAAGTCATCGGGATCCATTAAAAGTTCTGGGGCTACTGGTGGCCCTTCTAGAAGAAGGAAAACCAATAAAGAAGACCCCCCGATGGCTCCATCTCGGAAGTTTATCCGCCCATTTAATCCATCCTCAATTGGACTATCAATGGATCTATTATTCAAGGGTAAATCTGAGGTTTTTGGCAGCCGCAGGTAGAGAAAGAACGAGTTGCTGTGTTGTTGTTTTTTGGGATTAGTTGCTCAATTTCATCTCGGGGCTTCAATGCTTTTTTGTTTTTCATTTTTAATTATTGTTCCCATTTAATTATATACCATCATTACATAAGTATCTGGTGTATAATCCACACACGACAGAAGCCCCCGTAGCTGTGTATAATCTGCAAGTGCAATTCCACTTTTTCTTGTATAGTTTTTGGAAGAATTGAGTGCTTCCTCAATTGAGAATGAAAGTGGTTTCTCAAAGCATATTTATGAAGTGTTTATTATATTTTATTTTTTCAGATACTCTCAATTTCTGAAGAACTTGTTAAGCTACTTCTTGCCTGAAAGATAAAATTCAAATGCTCTCACAGCTATTTATTAGACAATGTGCTGTAGCTTATTGATGATTCAAGTTCAGCCTAAAACTAATTAAATATCGGATATCTGGTTATTTTGGTAGGTGAACTGTGATAATTTTGCCCATCTTGTTCACAGCTGATACAGTTTGTCATTGTGTGCAGCGAGCGATTAATTTGACCTAATTAAGTAATTATGCGTTGACACAAAGAGTACAGGCGAAACATCCAACTAATTTAATAAGTCAAAATGCTAGACTTGTGATTGGGTTTTGTAGAGGCTTGAGAGACATTCTCATTGTCAAGTCAAATACGTAGAAAACTGAGATTAAATGCTTTTGAAAATGCAACGGTATAAAGGTAGATGAAGGTTTTGACAAGATGACATGCAGGTGGTCGAATTCACACTTGCTTCATGCCTTCTTGCTACGTACACCGTAACGGTTACTACTACCCCTAGATTTAGATAAGTTAGAAAGGGTATATTTGGTCTGTGAAATAGAATACACAAAAGATAAAATAATTATTTTTGAAAAATAGAATAGATTATTAATAAAATAATCATTTTAATTCCATAATTTGATTCATAACATAAAGTAATAATTTTATTCCACATAAATGATTATAATATCTTTAAAATTTAATTTCACCATTAATATTAAAATTAAATATAATTTTATCAAATTTTATTTAAAAAATAATTTAAATACATAATAAATAAATTTTTTATTTGACTTAAAATTTAAAAATCAAAAATCAAAATCAAAATCTGAAAATAAAAAAAAAGATAATAGTAGTGAGTTTGAATTTGCTAATATTTTTTAAAGGTAAAAATAGAAATACTCTATTCTATAGTCTAAATAATATCAATTCTTTAATTTTTTGTGAAATATATATTTCATAAAAATTATGAAATTATTATTCTATAAAATTAATATTTTTTGTCCAAAATTTAAAATAAAATTTAAAATAACTATTCTATATAAAATAATTATTATATTATTTGATTATTTTATAAACTAAACATAACCTAAGAGTTAGCTTTACTTTTCTATTTTCTTACTTATTGACCACCGGTGTCCACAATTTTCACGATGCTTACGCGTTTCATTCCCGCCTCTGAATTTCTTGTCTTAATGTTATCATTTCGCAAAACAAGCATGGGAAGAATATGCAGGAGTTTTTCAAAAGCGCCAAGTACGCAGGACGTATCAAATTTACGTGCTTCACAACAGATAGGTTTACTGTCGCAAATGGCTGAAACTTTGCGAAGAAACTCTTTAGAAATTTATCTATGGAACAGCATTTTAAAAATTTCTGCCTTCTTTTATTGTGTTTTCTGTCAATTTACAAAAGCCTTCTCTCGATAACTGACACAAAGGAAAAACGAGTAACATAAAGCTAACATAAAACTTTTATCGTAATCTTCCTCGATAAGAGTAAATAAGCTAGGCCGGCATGGTAGCCTGAACTTTCTCTGCACATGCAGACCGAACAAATGAAATCAAATTAAACAGAGAATCAGAAAAATAGGATGCTTTAACAAGTTCATCAAGTTATGCTGTTGCAGCCATTTAAACTGATCTACAGCAAGTTCTTTTAGCTGCACGAACAATATCCTCAACCTGTAAAATGACAAGAGAAAGAGGGAAACAGGGGAGATCAGCGACATAACAGGTTACCAAAGCTGTGTCAATGCTTATTTCAACTTGTTAAGGCCCATGTCAACACAGAATGGCAGTAAAAGTAGACTATATATTCTATATAAAATCCAGGAAGTTCTAGCAATCAGGATAAAAATAAAAGGGCCAAACTGAGGCTTTTTTTGTTCGTTGGGAGGTGGGGGTACTAAACTGTTACTTAGTCCAAATAACAGATTGAATTAACGGGTTAAATTTGGAATATGAACCTGCGGGACAGCTATCCTCTCGAGATTGGCAGCATAAGGCATGGGAACATCAGCTCCTGCAAGCCTCTCAACAGGAGCATCAAGATACTCGAAGCTCTCTTCAACAACGGATGTGCTGTGAGAAACAGTGCAAGAGAACATCAAAGTGAACAAGAAGATTACACACTATAAGCAACAAATGAAAGGGAAAGAGAAGGAGATGGGTGTGAGGGGGACAAGGAAAGGACTAAACACAAGGAAGGATTGGTTTGATGAAAGGGACCTAACCATATCTCAGCACCAACACCATGTTGGGGAAACCCTTCTTCAACAGTAACCAGCCTGTTAGTTTTCCTGACAGAATCATTTATTGTGGCTCTATCAAGGGGACGAATAGAGCGCAGATTTATAACCTGTGTAAACATAACATGGCAACAATTTCTCTTTAAAAAGAGCCAATATCATCTGACCCTCTGAAACCAGGCACTCATATCTATTAGCTAGTAGTAGAAAGTAAGTTAACATCAGTTACCTCTGTGCTAATCCCTTCCTTAGCAAGCATTTCAGCTGCCTAAATATTTTGACTTTTGAGTTAGTTCCAAAAGATTAGGGAGAAAATGTTACAACATAAAATTTGAAGGAAAACATTACAACCAATCATTTCTAATTATATACAATTCCACATCAAAGTTATGGTTTCTTAGTTGTTTAAACTGTAATTTGATGGATTAAATGGACAAAAAAACTGATGTTATCAGGTCTCTGGAAAAGCAAAATTCAGTTACGATCCATCTATGACATACTAACAAGTCATCCTCATTCACATATTAAGGCAGTATCTGTGACAAATTATAATAATTCACATATTCAATTACTACATCTACAAGAGGGTATCAAACCTTGAGAGCATGGCCAACCATCTTTGAAAAAGCAGTAATAGTTACGTCTTTCCCTTCTTGCTCTATCTGTCAACAGCCAAGAAGAAAACTTGTTACTGAGAAGAAATGAGAAGAGTATAAAGGAGCTTAAGAGTACCTTAGCTTTCCCAATTGGAAGGCAGAAACTGGAATCAAGAGCTTTTGCTGAAACTGGAAAAGTCTCACCATATCTGGGACATAAGATTGACATCATGGATGTTGGCTCAATAGTAACAAGGTGTTCACATTGCAAAAATTCTAACTCAGAGAATCATAATTCAGTTAACTACTCACAATAACTCATTTTCAAGGAAGACAACTGGGTCAGGGTCCCTTATTGCAGCCTTTAGCAGACCTCGAGCATCTTCTGATGAATATGGAGCTAGCACCTTCAAACCAGGGCAAGAACCATACCAAGTTGCATAACACTGGTCAAAAAAAAAAAAAACCCTTAGATTGTCTAGCAGTTGCTTATGAACAAAAAACACAGACACATGCCATGCCAATCTGTATCACACTGTGGGCAAGATGTCAAAATGGGACTGAAAAGCAAAAGAGGTAGTTTAGGTTTCTAATTGTGGAACCTGTGGGATCAATATTATACAGAACCAAAAGATACAGAGCTAGAAAGTGAATAAAAATTTTTAAACCTACCTAGAAAAACCAACAATAAATGATCCCTTTCCTTCAAAAAAATATTTATTAAAGATATGTCTTAGACAATTTATTGAAACTAATTAAATAACACAAATAAATATAAGGCGACTATACATGCTTAAAACAAAAATTACTAGAACAAAACCAACTAGATTGTAGTGTATTAAATATACGTGTGAATGCTGAGCACCAACTCCAGCAGCAGCACCATTTGGTCCCCGGAAAACAATAGGTACGGAAATCTGACCACCAGACATATAGCTTGATTTTGCAGCAGAATTGATAATATGATCAATTGCCTGCAAAATGAAAAAGACCATGAATTCCCGTAAATTTGTTAGAACAAGTCCAATAAGTAAAAGAATAAGGGAGGAAGGCACTAAATCAAAAGTAGCTCATGCCTAAATAATGATAATAAAGAGAAAAAGGAAAAACATTAAACTAAAATATAGAACCATGCATTCACATATCATGCAGATTTCATTTTGATCCTAGAATCAAATTTATGGTTCGGAAAAAAGATGTCAAGACCATATTTAAACATGATTCAGATTCATTTCAACATTGCCCAGAAAATACTGGTATTATGATTTAAAACCTAATTAACAAAAAGGTTGCAATTAAAGAATTCTGACTTGCATAGAGAAGTTGAATGTCATAAATTCTATGACAGGCCTAAGACCATGGTAAGCGGCACCAATTCCAATCCCAGTAAAGCCAGCCTACATGACGATAAAGAGTTGATGAGCAAAAAAATTTTTCACTAAGAAGTAAACAGCAGAAATCTTCAATCGCATAAATTAGCATGAGAAGAAAAAACAGTATGCGAAAGGGAATGACATAAAAGTTCAACTAAATAGTGAAACATCACATTTAAAGGATAAAGAAAAACCTCAGTTATTGGAGTGTCGAGAACTCTCTCAGGACCATACTTCTCCAAAAGCCCTTTGGTAATCTGAAAGAAAATTTCAGTAAAAATGAAAAAAACAAAAAAAAAAAAAAAAAAGAGCTTGCAATTTTATCACACAACATGTTTTGAGATATAACCTTGTATGCACCCTGATATTCGCCAACCTGCGATACATACAGAAAAAATAAGCAAATTATGCATCCAAATTTTCAGTTATATGGGAAATAGATAAATGAGCAAACAAAAATTATGACCCAATATTACCTCTTCTCCCATCAAAAAGACTTTAGGATCGGCAGACATTTCTTCATCAAGTGCAGAATTCAGAGCATCTCGTACTGTCATCTGGAAGTGGGTTTACAACAAAATAAAAATATATTGTAAAGACGTGATCTTTTCTCCTTTCCAATCAAAGATGAACTGATGTTTCACTGTTAAGAACTTATGGCCAAACACCAATATAAGCCATCGCAAGTAACCATTTTTGCTCTTCTCTTTGAAAACAAAAATTTCAAAGTCCTTGTCTATCCAGAAATAAAAATAGAAACCCTCAAATTAACAAGAAGTTTACCTCCTTAGCTGCAGAGGAGTAATTTCCCAATGCAGGTGGTGCAACACCAATCTTTTGCAAGAACTGCACCATAAATACACGTACAATACAAACAAACGTAATATAAAACTTGTAAAGTCATTAGTTGCTAACAAACCATATTAAAATCTAATTAACATAAAAAGTCACTTAAATTACCGGAACAGAGTTCGTTCTTCGCCTCATAATCCCCAACATTGTCTTTTTTCGTTGTTGCCTCTGTGACTCTGCCACTACTCTGCAATCAAATAGCAATAATTGGCAACTGGGGTACAAAAACGACGAGGTTTTATGAAACTGGATTTGTTACATTTCGAGGGAAGTGACTTACAAGGGAAAATTATTTTTTTTCTTTGTTCGATGAAAGTAAATAAATATTTTCCGAGAAAATGAAAGAAAATAGAGTAGTAGTGGTTGCGTTGGAGATTTGGTTGTAGCGATTTTAATGGGCTAACAAAGAGGAGTGACTGGTAAACGAAAACCGCTGCGAATTTGTCTGCACTCTTAAGCAGCCTATTTTAATATGCCCTTCGTCCAAAAGAAATTTATCTTATATAACTATCTATCCTTTTTATTCTTATTAATAATTAAAAATATAATAATAAATAAATATATATAATGATATAAGTAAAATTTATAAGTTAATAAATAATTTTTTTAAATTGTGTGAAAAAAATAAATAACCTTTTTAAGTCGAAGAAAATAATATAAATTTTTTTTTATTTCATTTGAGTTGAAGATCCAAATGATATTAGACTACGCGTATTTTAATCTTAAGCTGAAATTAAAACTAGCATAATTTATTTATTTGTATAGTAGATATATTTTGTTTAGAATAAATTATTCATTTATTCATTTTTTTAATATTATGTGTAGAAATGCATATATAAATTTTATTTTTTTTATATTTAAAAAAATAAATAAATAACTAAAATAAATAAATAAATAAATAACACAAGTCTCCAATAAGATTAAAATATTTAGGGTCAATTTAATAATTCTATTAGTAGTAATAAATTTTGAATATTTTTTTAGATTAATAAATAGTACTAATAATAATTTGTTGTTTGATTTTTATGTGTATAAAATTAATTTAAAAAAAAAATCAATATGAATGAGGTTTTAGGCCAATAATATACCATCCTTATTTATTAATTTCTTTAATCTTTTCATATTTTTATGAATTTAGAGTTACAAAAATAAATGTGAAATTGGATGCATGAGTATTTTCCATATCCGAAATGAAGAAGATGAAGAAAAGATGGCCGGTGAATGGTGATTGGTGAAACCTAACCGATTTACTTGCCAGTGGCCACTTTCAAGCGGCCACTTTCCAGCTCGGCAGTACGGAGTTCCACTTCACAAAAAACTAGCAAGACTATTCTTATTCTCTTGCCTGGTTCTGCTACTATTACCTAATGGCCAACCAATAGAACACCACCACCATCGACTATTCACTATTCCTATAATCCTGGCCGTTTGTTTTCCATAATAATTCACCACCGTTGAGATTCTTTCTTTTGGTCTTTCCTTTCACTATCAGGTCAACAATCAATGGCTTTTCCAATTTCCACTTTTGTCTCCTTCCTTTGGCTAGTTAACTTCTCTGAGAAGTAGTCTTTCGCTTAACTACCTCACTATAACTCTACTACTAGCTTTGTTTTTCTCTTCAAGGCTTTCTCTCTCTAATCTCTGTGTAATTTTGCTTTGTTTTGTTTACAATGGCGACTCCTCGTGATCACATTGAGCATCTTAGGAAAACCTCCTTCTCTATTGGAGGACCAGTGCATCCGCTTGCTCCCATGCTTGACAAGGCTGTCAAATACCTCTCTGATGAACTCTATACTAAGGATGTCCACTTTCTCATGGAAATAATCCAGGTTTCTACGCTTCTTTTCCATCTCAGGATATGTTTGTTTCACGAGAAAGTTTTTGATATGTTTGTGACACGAGAAAGTTTTTCTTTCCCTCTGGTTTTTATTAGTTTTTTTCTTTTAAAAGAAATTAATAGACTGATGAATTGTATGCTTTACAAAGAGGTGAATTTTGCTACACAGAATGCAGAAGACAATGAATATCCGGAAGGGGTGGATCCTTCACTTGAGTTTGTTATAACATCTCGGGACATAACAGGTATTGGTGCCCCTGCCACACTTCTTATATTCAACAACGAGAAGGGATTTTCTGCAAAAAATATAGAGTCCATTTGCAGTGTTGGATTTTCCACTAAGAAAGGCAACAAGAAACACGGCTATATTGGGGAGAAAGGTATTTTTCCTTGTTTTTCCTCAATTTATTTCTCTTTTAACATATTTAATTTTATAAATAGCTATAGAAATTTCAGTAATTTGATATTGGGTCTTAATTGACTTTCTATGGATTTGAATATGTTTATATACCTTGATATTTAATTATTCAAGTGGATTGCAGGTGTATATTTACTTCATAGAAAATTAAAAAAAAAAAAAAACGGCAATTAGTACATATATTGGAATTCTCAGTTAGTTAATTTAATGATCAGAGTGTTCGCATAAACTTTTGAGTGCTACGAGTTAAATAGATTAATATATGTTTCTATTTACATGTGCATTTAAATTAACTAAAATGCCATCACATAAACAGTTCAAAATATGTTCCACAATTGTAAGAGTTGAGGAAATGCATATGGTGTGACATTATCCAATAAAGTAGCATGGTTTTGGCTCAAGTCAGCTTTTGTTAAAGGTTTGAGGACAGGAAAGTAAAGAAGAATCAAATATAGGAACTTGATATCATTTGCTCTTTGGAGCACAACTTAATTTTGTCTTTACATTCACCATAGAGGAGCAATGAAGAGATTGGTGGATTGTAGTTGATGGATTAAGAAAGAGATATATGATTGATTGTTATAATAAATTAGGATATTCCAATTCTATTAAATGTTAGAACCAGTCTTGGAGATAATTAGTTATTGGCATTTCTCTCTATTTCTATTTTCTCATCTTTTTTGCACTATTGTTTGCTTGTCTGTCGGTTTGAAAAATGCAATATCTCCAAAGTTGTAATAACAGACATAATAATTGGTTGATCTGCAGGAATTGGCTTCAAGAGTGTGTTTCTCATTAGTGCTCAACCTCACATATTCAGTAATGGCTATCAGATACGCTTCAATGAAAAGCCTTGTCCACACTGCAAGCTTGGATACATAGTTCCTGAATGGGTTGAGGAGAGTCCATCGCTTGATGACATAAAGCAAGTATATGGTTCTAGTTCCTCCATTCCTACTACAACAATTATCTTGCCTTTGAAGCCCGACAAGGTGAAAGCTGTGAAGCAGCAACTTTCAAACGTTCATCCTGAAGTCCTGTTATTCCTTTCAAAGATGAAGCGCCTTTCTGTCAGGGAGGACAAGGAGGATCCCAGGCTCGATACTGTTAATACTATTGCTATTACAAAAGAAACAAACTTTGTGACAAGGAAGAATATTGATGCTGAATCCTACACACTCCATCTGTCTGCAGAGGGAAGTGGCGATGACTCCAATGGAGATTGCAGCTACTATCTCTGGAAGCAGAAGTTTCCTGTCAGACAGGAAAATATAGTTGAAAGGAGAATGGAAGTGGAGGAGTGGGCAATCACTTTGGCTTTTCCTAATGGAGACCGTCTGCATAGAGGAATGAACTCACCTGGGGTTTATGCATTTCTTCCTACAGAGATGGTTACAAAATTTCCCTTCATAATTCAAGCAGATTTTATTCTAGCATCATCGAGGGAGACAATACTTTTGGACAACATATGGAATCAAGGAATTCTTAATTGTGTGCCCTTTGCTTTCATAAATGCCTTAATCTCTCTGGTCAAAACTACAGAAGATGCAACTGCATCTAGTTTGGCCCGGATGTTTGAATTCCTTCCGATTAGCAGCTCCCCTTATCCAAAGTTGAATGCTGTGAGGGAGTCAATCAAAGAAAAACTGGCTGAAGAAGATATTGTTCTGGGGGAGTCATACACAGAGCAGAAGTTTTTTCATAAACCATGTAAAGTTGGTCGAATAATGCCTGAATTTTGGAATATTTTGCAGAAGGCAAGGGATCAAGGAGTGAGCTTGCATAATCTTTCATCCCATGGTTGGTATGTTCTGAATTCTTCATTTGACCAACCAAAATATGATGAAATACTGAATTTCCTGGGAGTGGGAGCAGTGAGCAATGAATGGTATGCTAAGTGTATCCAGGGCTCTAATCTTGTGATGGGAGTTTCAGAGGAAACTTATATGGAGCTTCTCGTTTTCCTTGCTGACAATTGGCAGTCCAAGTTTCGCTACACTAACTTGTTGAACATTCCACTTATAAAATATGTAGGTGTTGATGGGAGTGTGTATTTGTGCAGTATTAATGGACCAACCAGAAGTAATATGCTGTTGTGCTTATCCGACGTGTTTCAACAAGCATCCTGGTTGATTGATTGGAACAGAGAATTCAGATGTGTGGCAAATCATTTTTTTATGCCAAGAAGCACACAGGAAGCTGTCAGGGTATGTTCCAAACGCCAAGTAGTGTGGGACTGGTTCATAAATCAAGTGAAACTTACAGCTTGCAAGGTGTATCAGTATGCAAATGTACTCAGGAATCATATCAGTGGTGACCGGAAGCTTGTGATTACGTATGCTCACTTCTTATATCAGTCGTTCTCCTGCGGGTATATGTTACAGACGGAGGTTGATTATTTATGTGGTATTATGCCTCTTGTCGATAGCTATGGGCAAGTAACTACAAGTTGGAGAGCAGTTCTTGTGCCAGCTAATGGAAGCAAATGGGCGCAGTTGATTGGTTCAAATCCCTGGAGAAAAGAGGACTATATTGAGTTGGCAGAAGACTACTTGCGTCCTGGATCTTATGCTGGTCAAAGCACCACTGGGAACCAGCTCATACAGTTCCTCAAAGCTCATGTTGGTGCGGCTGATATTCCTCATATATCTCCTCCTAATGCTGAAATCCCTGCTGTGTCTGCACCACTAACCAAGCAGAATGCATTCTTGCTGTTGGATTGGATTCGCTGCCTGAAATCTAGAGGAATTGGCTTTCCGCAGAGGTTCTTAACTTGCATAAAGGTGGGTGGATGGCTGAGAATTACTATCAATGACACTTCTGATTATAGACCACCGCCGCAGTCATTCCTACTCACATCAGATAGGGGAGACTCAGACTGGGGAAACATCATGCAGAATGTATCCATGCTAGTTGACATTCCATTAATTGATCAGAGATTTTATAGTGATAAAATTTGGGAGTACAAGGAGGAGCTAAAAACAATTGGAGTTATGTTCGAATATGGAGAAGCATGCCAATTTGTTGGGAAACGTCTGATGTCTCTTGCATCTTCATCCACTTTAACTAGAAGCAATGTCATTTCAATGCTGAGTTTTATTAAATTTTTGAGGGAAGGTTTTCGTTCTCCAGAGAAATTCATTCAAAGTGTTAAAGACGGAAGATGGCTATGGACATCCTCTGGTTATAGGTCTCCTGTTGGATCTGTGCTTTATGATCAGGAGTGGACAATTGCAAAGCAAATAAGTGACATCCCCTTCATTGATCAACAATATTATGGTGATGAAATTCTCTGTTTCAAAACAGAACTTCAGTTGCTTGGTGTCATAGTTGGCTTCAGTGGAAGGTACCAGCTGGTTGCTGACTACCTCAAATCTCCATCATGGATAACGTTTATGGCACCTGAAGTTTTTGTTTTGGTACTGGATTGCATGCGTTATTCTAGCTCTGCTAACCGGGTTGTTAGCGCATGTAAAAGTGTAAAATGCCTGAAGACCAACCTTGGTTATAAGACACCGGGTGAATGCTTTTTGTTTGATCCTGAATGGGGTTGCCTTCTAGAGGTTTTTGGTGGTTTCCCATTGGTTGATCACAATTTCTATGGAAGCAAAATCAACTCTTACAAAAAGGAGTTGAAGCAACTTGGAGTGAAGGTAGACTTTGAGGAGGCTGTCCAAGTCTTTGTAGCCACTTTTAAGCAGCAGGCATCATGGTCTTCCATTACAAAGAACAATGTCCTTTCATTCCTGTCTTGCTACAGACATCTAAAGGGAACTTCTCATAAATTTCCTTTAGAACTGAAGAACTGCATCCGTGAAGAGAAGTGGTTGAAGACTCTGCTTGGTGATTATAGATCTCCGCGAGATTGCATTCTGTTTGGACCTGACTGGGAGTCTATCTCTCCTATTACTCTTCTTCCCCGGATTGATGATAGTGACAATTGCTATGGAAAGGGCATTCACGAATATAAAAAGGAACTGAAGAATATGGGGGTTGTTGTTGAATTTAAAGATGGTTTGAAGCTCGTGGTTGCTAATCTTCATTTTCCATTTATTCCCAGCATCATAACTCGTACAAATGTGCTTTCCCTTCTGGAATGCATCCAGATTTTATTACTAGAAAATTACTCATTACCAGAGGTTTTTTGGAAAAAGGTTTCAAAAAAATGGTTAAAGACTCAAGCTGGTTACAGAGCTCCAGAAGAGTGCTGCTTATTTGATTCCAACTGGGATTTATATGTGAAGCGGACTGATGGTCCTTTCATTGATGAAGAATTTTATGGTTCCAATATCATGTCATATAAAAAAGAGCTCAGCACCATAGGAGTTATAGTTGATGCAGAAAAGGGATGCTCATTGCTCGCTCGTCACTTGGATTTCCATTCTGAATTGTCCACCATAGTTCGAATATATAATTTTTTGAGTAAATGCCAGTGGAAGCCAGAGAGTGAAGCAGCTAGCAAGATATGGATTCCATCTGGAAGTGCAGAGGGAAAGTGGGTTGATCCAAGAGATTGTGTTCTGCATGACAAAGACAGACTCTTTGGCGCACAGTTGAATATTCTCGAGGACTACTACAAGTATAAATTGCTGGATTTCTTTTACACAGCTTTTAATGTTAAATGCAGTCCTTCACTTGATGACTACTGCAAGCTTTGGAAGTCTTGGGAAAGCACAAGATGCCAATTGACAAATGCTGAGTGTTGTGCATTCTGGAGTTGTGTTATGATGCATAGGAGGTCAAAAACACAGAAAACTCTGGCCAATGACTTGGCAAAGCTGCCTGTTATTTCAAGTTCTGGTGAAATCCTTTTGTTTGACAAGCATGATGTTTTAATAGCTGATGACCTTCAGCTGAAGGGCCTTTTTGAGAAGTTCTCATGTGTCCCAATATTTGTCTGGTATCCTCAGCCAAGCATACCTTCTTTGCCCCGGAGACTGTTGCTTGAAGTATACAGGACAATTGGGGTCAAGACAATCTCTGAATCTGCAAAGATGAAAGAACTCTCTTTGGAAGGTGTGGAACTGAAGCAGGTGAATCCAAATGATATCATGATTGGCAAAGGGCTAATTAGACTCATCCTTGGCTTTCTAGCAGATCCTTCTGTAAATTTCGAAGCAAAAAAGAGGCATGAAGCTGTGAAGTGCCTCCTCAATCTCACTATCTTGGAGACCATGGAGCCAGTTAATGTAAGCTACAGTTTACCACTCTCTGGTATGACCGTGAATGCACCAGCTAGCCAAATGCTACGGTGGGACAGAGAGAGTTCTAAATTTTTCACACAGAAGCTTGACTATTCTGGTGGACAGAGAAATCTCATTGAATATGCTACACATTTTTCTGAGGCAATAGCTGAGGGAGTGTTATGGGAGAATGAAGATCACATAAGTGCACTCGCTGAGCTGATTAAATTGGCTTTCCTGCTGAATTTTGATGATAAAGCTGTTCAATTTTTATTGGTGTCGAAGAATCTGCAAATTTTCATGGAAGACGAGGATTTCTTGTCTGCTGCCTTCCCCATTGGTTAGGTCTATTATGCACCCTTAATATTATCAACCAATGTTTGTCTTCTGCTTCTTTCAGCACCAACCTCTGCATGACAAGTGTTGTGTATATAATATTATATGATATGTATGTTTGTGTTTAGGAATGTGTATGGTGAGTGCTATATGGGTTTGAAATATGTAAACCTTATTATTTGTTTTTTAATTTGCTCTGCTGACGGGAGCATGATCACTTGATGTAAAAAATGGTGTGGTGTGTTCTGCAATTATTAAGAATGGTCAGTTGCAATCTTTTGTTGGACTTCTCTCTCTCTCTCTCTCAGCCCTACATGTGTGTTGCTATTGCTTCTATATTCTAGTAAATTATATCAAACTTTTTGAATCTTGCATTACATTGAATTGAGTTGCAGGGGAGCTGGTTTTCAATATTCTTTCGTTTGCTGTGTTTAGTAAATGAGTAATGAAAAATCCAAGGGTCATATGAAGCATTTACTGTCTCAAAATACGTGTCCATTTTGCTGCAGACAACGAAGAAAGGATTGAAGATGTAACGCTACGCAACTTGGCATGTTTAAGGAAAGAAAACTTATAATTGTTGCGATTGCAAGTTGCCAAAAAGGTAATTGGATAATGACTTTTGTGATAAGGAGAAAGAGACTTGAAGAAAGAATGCTTGGTATGTCTTCATAACTTACTAATTACATGGGAAACATAACAATTATTGCTCAATGATCATATGACTAAGATCCCTTGATTACATAAAATTTCCTATGTTTTAAGCAACACAACAGGACTCTTTAGTGAAAAAGAATTGAAGAGCAAAAAAAAAAAATCTAATACAATCAAGCGACTTTATTTTTGCCAATAAGTAAACGAGTTTTGTCGTTGTCAGCGCGGGCTGGATTGTAGCATCCCTTAACATTCAGCAGATTCTTTACACCTCCCGGTCTTCCCTTGAGTATGACCCTTCTTAATCTTCTTCTTCCTTTCTTTCCTTTCTTCTTGGTCTTACTCACAGAATCTTGATTCTAAGAAACAGGGGAAACAAAAGATTTCGAACTTGATCATTAAGCATAAACTCTCTTTTCAATTTTCTAAAATTAAAATGTTCATATGTTCATAGACATACCGCATCAGAATTCACAGATTCTGTTTTCATGCTACAGTCCTCACACAGTGATTTCTTTTCAGAGTCATAATATTTATCTCCATGAACCAGAATCGCCATTAATGTTACCAGCAAACCTTTAAATTCACAAGTATTTGTTAGTCTCAGTTCTGAAAGATACTTACCATCATCTGTCTTGATATTCCGCAGTGATACTACAAAATATACCCTGAAACTTGGAGATCCTACACAGTCACATCCTTCAGTCAAGATGCTGAGACTTGAATGTTGTTCTTCTTGTTCTTTTTCCTTATTCTTCTCCTTGCTCTTCTCCAACAATTCCTATTTCTTCCTTCTCTGCAATGGGAGCCATTGCCTCTCCCTGATCTTGATCTTCATCATCTTTAGTATCTTGCGGGATGTTTGTCTCATTTCTTGGTTTTTGAGATTCCTCCGATGACCCTGATGGTAGTTCCACCGCTGGACTGTCCTTTTAATCGAGCTCAAAATCCGTTTTTGGTGGTTTAGGTGTATTCATTTAGTCAGATTCTGGGGCAGGTGCTGCCTTGAGGCTATCTTCTTGAGAAGAAAAGCTGTTGCTATTAATTTAATGAGGCTGCAAGAAATTTTCGTCATCGGTAGTAACATCTTTGAGAAGCTCCTTCTTGGAAAGGTTGTCTGGAACTTTCAAAACAGTATTTCTACGCTTTCTTATCTCCTCAAACCTCCGCCTCAGAAGTGGCCGGAGCCTGGGGGGCAGCTTCTCTGTTTCAGACTCAAACTTTGATCCCCAGAACCCATAAGGTACAAAAAAAAAAAATGAATGAAATTTGGAAAGAGAACGCTTTAAAGAAGCAAAACAGTGGAAAAGGAGATGAGATGAAAAGAGAAAGCTGAGAATTTGAAGGAATAAAAAGCTCAAAGCTATATCCCACTAAAATCCTAAATAGTAGTATCCATAACTCTTAAACAATAGCCAACAAACACACGTAATTATCATTAAAAAAAACTAAAAAATTAAAACAGTAAAATAATTAATTTCTACATTAATTTCCAACATGCCCCTTTAATGTAGAAATTCAAAACACAAAAATAATATTACAATTTTGAGACGATGCCGGTCTCTTCAAAATTTTTTTTTTTTTGCAATTTTGGGACTTGCCAGTCCCTTTAAAAAGTGACATTGCAGTTTTGAAACTTGCCGGTCTCTTCAAAAATATTTTTGATCATAACAAAACTTCTTCTTGCTGGAGATCTTTCACTTGTGCTTGTAAAGCTGCTTATTTGTTCTTACAGATCTTCTCCATGTGATCCAATTGTTTACATGACCTGCATTTAATATCAGGCCTATACCAACAATACCTTTCCAAGTGTGTTGACTTCTTGCAATGGGAGCATATTCTTTCTTATTCTTCAAGGCCTTTCGTTGCTCTTGTGCCTGTAAAGCATTTACTAATTCTGCCAAGGATATACTAGATAAATCTTTAGATTCTTTTAAAGCAGAAATTTTAGACTCATATTTTTCAGGCAAGGTTACAAGAATTTTTCGCACAAGTCTTTCATTAGAAAAATCCTTACTAAGCAACCTTACTTTATTAACTATGCCAAGTAACTTATCACAATAATTTGTGATATTTTATGTCTCCTTCATTGTTAGCATCTCGAACTCTCTGAGAAGATTGAGTATTTTCATATTGTTGGTCTTCTTATCACCCTCATATTCCTCCTTGAGATAATCCCATATGTCCTTCGTGGATGTTAAATTCATAACCTTAGTAAATATTTTGCTTGACATGACAGAATACAAACAAGTTTTAGCTTTAGATTTCTTTGTTTTTCTCCTTTTATGATTCTTCATCTGAGCCACAGTTGGATTTGTTGGTAGTGGAGGAATTTCATAATCATCTTCAACTGCCTCCTAAAGATCTAGAGCTTCAAGATGTGCTCTAACTTTAACAACCCAAGCTTGATAATTATTGCCATCAAATATAGGAACAGCTAAATTTGAAAAAGTGTAAGTGGTTTAAGTTTCCATGGTTGCTTACAGGTCCCTTAGATGATTAATGCTCTGATACCATGTTAAAAATTAAGAAAACAAAGTAAATAAAGAAAAGAAGAAGAGAACGTGAACAAGGAAGTAACCTCCATTATTTAATTCAAATACACTCAGTCTTTTAAATAGGCATATCAACAATAAATTAGCTAAAAAATAGACTCCATATCCCACTAAAATCCTAAATAGTAGTATCTATAACTCCTAAACAATAGCTAACAAACACACGTAATTATCATTAAAAACAAACTAAAAAATTAAAATAGTAAAATAATTAATTTCTATATTAATTTCCAACATAGGATACATATTTTTCTTCAATATATTGATACAAGAGAGAGAGATATAGAGATTAAGGTAGTTATCTAACTGTTGTATATCATAATAGATAGACCCTTATCATATATAATATAATATGCATTTCCTTCACACAGCAACCCCAACATGAAATGAAAGGTTTCAGCATGAAAGCTTGCTGATAATTTTTTATATAGCTCAATCATTCCAATAAATACCTAAAATATTATTTTTCTTTTTTTAAAAAAAGGGCTAAAAGAAATTGCGGATACTACTGTTTTCTTCATCAAGATCTTCTCCACTTGAAGAAACCTCATCAGTGATAGCACTGCAGTTCGAAGACGACGAAACAGAATCAAAAACAATCTTGTCCCTCGCCATAAAATAAAAAAATATTGGTTGAGTCGCTCCCACATTATTGTCATTCTTTATTCTATTATCCCTATTATCGATCTCAATAATATCACTATTCTTTTTCTTCGAAAGAATTCGACATAGAACCCACTTCTCCAGTTGATTAAAAGAATTCTGCACAATCAAAATACTTGGCAATTGATTATTTAGCCCAATAAAATAGATAAAAATATATATAAAAAAAAAATACAGAATTGAAGGTCAGAGGTTCAAATTCTTACGATATATATAGTCGATAACAATGTTTTACCAATAGCAGACACTATTACAGAAGTATAATGGTATGCAAAAAAAAAAAAAAAAAAAAAAAAAAAAATAAATAAAATAGACGTAGAATTAATAAAACTTGCCTGGGGTGAGTTGTTTATATATATATATATATATATATATATATATATATATATATATATATATATATATATATATATATATATATTATGACTAACCTGGCAAATCCCAAGGGTCATACTTGCACACATTGATCTCAGGTATAATACAAGCAGGCAAAGGCCATGAAAGGACCTTGCGTTTAAGATATTCAAAGACAAGTTCTTCATCTGTTGGTTGGAAACGAAAACCAGGAGGCAATTTGACCATTCCTTCTCTAATGAAATTGAACTTCTCCATATAATAATAACTCAAACAAGCTAAATGTGTGCAAGCCAACCCAAGAATCTATAGAGAGAAAGAGAGAAGGACTGAGTGTGTTTCAGAAGAAAAGAGAGCTGGGGCTCTTTATATATATAGAATAGCTAGTGTTGTGTGGTGAATGGTGATGCCGTGGCCTGAGCTGGAGGGGGAAATTTAAAGAGATAACACTAGATTCAGGAAATTTGACAAAAAAAAAAAAAAAAAAAAAGGACTTACAATTGATTGAAGAAAAAGAGTCAAAATCAATTGGTTTAATTATGAGATTATAAATTTAAACATTAATTATATGTTGAAATTTAAATGATAAAAAATGAGAGTATCTTCCTTAATGTATTTTTTTTTTCTATTTTGAGAATCCTTAATTCAATTAACCTCCTTGTAAAGGATTTACCTTTAATCATTTATTGGAAGGCACTGTTGTTATATTTTATGCATGAGATTATGCAAAAATGGCACTTCTTTTTTTTTTTTTTTACATTTTAACAAATTTTATCTTCAATGTAATCAAGAACTAAATTTTACTGCTTTATAATGTTTGTTCTGCTCTTTATGAGCTTTCCCTTCCTGCTCTTTGTGATTCTTCTTTTGTGGAAAAACTGAGGAGGAAATTTCAATTTGAGGATGGAGTGTCAGTGGATCCAATTGGGACAGCAGGCGGGCTTCTTCTTTGGCGGAAGCATTCAGTGGAGGTGGAGGTTTTAAGTAAGTTGGCTAATTTCATTCATGTTTATTGCAAAAGAAAAGATAATGGGAGCAAATGGTATCAATCTTTTGTGTATGGTAACCCATATCGTGCTGCTAGAGGTGAAGTTTTTGAGGAATGGTTGCAGCTAAAACCAAGAAATGGTGATGCTTGGGTGTGTGCAGGTGATATGAATGCCATTGTATCCAATGAGGAAAAAATTGGGGGAAAGTTGGTTTCTGAACGGAATATTAAGGATTTTGTAGCATGGATCAATAGAGCTGAATTAATTGATATGGGTTTCAAAGGACCGGCTTATACATGGTATAATAAACAATTTGGTAAAGGCAGGATTGCTCAGAGATTGGATTGGGTTCTTGTAAATTCAGAGTGGAGAATTTCCCATCGTTCAGCTCAAGTATTTCATGGCAAGCTAATCGGCTCTGACCGCAGACCTCTCATTCTGATTTGGGAGGCATATCAAAAAAGAAAAATAAAGAGCTTTAAATTTGAGAATAAACGGTTTGAGAATCCAAATTAGAGAGCAGTCGTTGATCAAACTTGGTCCTCTGCTGAAACTTCAATTTCACTGGAAGGTGTGATTCAAAATTTGCAGAGGTGTGCCAAAAACTTGACTGAATGGCATAGAAGAGAGATCGGAAATAGCAACTTGAAGATTCAGAGTATTCAAAATCAGTTAGAAAATTTGTAAGAAGGGAAGATGACAGACGTTGACAAAGCAAAAAAACAACAACTTCTTGGGGAATTGGAGATGTTATAGAAGATGGAAGAACAATTTTGGAGACAAAGATCTAGAATTCAATGGCTTCAGTCTGAGGATTGTAACACGCGGTTTTTCCATTTATCTGCAATACAAAGGAAGCACAGAAACTTGATAGGGAAGATTAAAGATAAGCATGGTAGATGGCTAGATAATGAACAGGATATCAAGAAGGAAATTTTGAACTTCTTCTCTAAGTTATATTCTTCTGATGATAAAGGGCGATATAAAGAGGTGTTGAGTAAAATTGAAAGTATAGTACCAGATGAACTTAATGAGATTTTATCCAAGCTTGTTTCAGATAAAGAAGTCAAATATGCAGTTTTTACTATGGGAGGCATGAAAGCCTAGGTCCAGATGGTTTCAATGGAGCTTTTTATCAGAATAGTTGGGATATCTTCCAAGAACAAATAACAGGAGCAGTTAAAAATTTTTTCACAAGTGGAATCATGCTACAATCCATAAATCAAACTCTGATAGCTCTGATTCCCAAAATTGGAGCTCCAACTCAGGTATCCCATTTCAGACCTATAAGTCTTTGTAACTTTATCTATAAAGTTATCTCTAAGATCATTGTGCTATGTCTTTGTTGCGCGATTTCTGCAAGTGCACAGATCGTTTACAAGTAATAAAATGATGAGTGAGTATCGTTCCTACGAGGAAGGGTTTGTTAAGTACCAATTTTTAATATTACTCTATTATTTAGAAAATCAATTATGAGATTTTATATTTTAAGCTAAAATGAAATTGAAGTAAATAAATAATGATAAATATGAAAATAAGATTAAAAGTCTAGGATTTAGAATTCATCAATTGATCACATATGATTTCTTTATGATTTTTAGATGGATTATTTTTGCTGGAATTAATGATTAGATTTCCCTAAATTATATGATGCTCTCTCTCAAGATACAACATATGTGTTCATATTAACCTTACGTCTACTCTCGTGATCATAAGCAATTAACACAAACCCATTAAGTTTTATGGAAATCCCTTTTAAAAAATCACAAAGGAGTGTTTTTATCTCTAAGCAACACATACCCTAGGTCTAATATCTTAATGAACTAATATTGTGTTTCCACTCTCGCTATTTCACATAATATCTTAAATTATGCAATTAATGGCTAGTTAATTACAAGCATTAAATTCTAAGATAAAAGATTAATTCCAACAATCAACCCAATCAATTAAATATAAATAATCATATGCAAATCAAAAGATTACATCTAAATCCTAGAAAAATAAATTTAGCTATTCATAATTAAAAGAGAAGAAACAATTAAATTAACAATAAAAATAATAAACATAATAATAACTTATAATTAAATTCAAGAATAGAGTTTAGAGAGAACTTGTTTTGGGATACAATTTTTGATGAACTCAAGCTTCCAAAAACTCCTCCTCTTGATCAAAATAAAAAATAAAACTAATCTACTCTAAGAAAATATGTGAAAATCTCTCTACATATTTTTTTTATGGATTTTCTTTTGATACAATTTCCTTTTGCCAAGCATGGTATTTATAGACATGTTTGGTGGAAGAATTCAAGTTCCATTAAAATTCTTACATCAAAAATTCAACATTGATGGTTAGATTGGCCACCAACCATTGAATTCCTTCATCAATATTCAAAAATAGTTAGGTTGGCTACCAACCATTGAATTTTGGCCATCAACCATTGAATTCCTTCATCAATATTCAAAAATGGTTAGGTTAGCTACCAACCATTGAATTTTGTCCACCAACCATTGAATTTATTTCTCATGGATTGAAAACTTGAATCATTGCTTGCATCATTATTTTTACTGCATCATTTTGATATGCAAAAATAAAATAAAAATACTTAAAATATGTTATAATTTATTTATAAATTGTAGAACTATTTATTTCTAAAAATAAGTAATAATATTATTGCATTCTCGAGAATTGAGCTAAAATTAAAGTTTAAACAATTAAAATAACTCTAAAAATATAGAGTTATCATACCTCCAAACTTAAGTTTTTGCTTGTCCTCAAGCAAAAGAAAATTCAAAACCTAAACTAATCCACTTTCGTAGGAAATTACGATTGCATTTAGCGTATGCAACAAGGCTTTAAACCCCTAGGTGTCCCATAGAGGACGAGTTATAGTTTCGTGAGGGCTTCCAGTGGTGATACCCACAAACACCTATAAAACTCTAAATTTTTAACTATTTATTTCAGAGAATAATCAAATACCACAAAAAAAGAAATTTAATCCTCTCAAAAAAAAAATTTTTTTTAAAGGTGTCAAGAAATTAATATTTACAAACAACATATCAAAAGTATTGCAAGTCAAGCTTCTATCTCAGGTTCAAAACAATCATCCTTTTAATAATGTCTTGAATAACTATGCATTAAATCAACTGCAAAGAAATTGTTGCACTTCAGATAGACATATACACACTAATATCTTTAAATGCCTCTATCAAATGATATAAAATAGATGTACAAATCTCATAAGCATATTAAAGCAAACAATCTCCACTAATGGAATTCACAAATCAAGAGAGATCAATAGGTCTTGACTAGGGTTGTAATGAGGCTAACACAATGTATTTTTGGCTAAACAAAGAACAGGCTAAATGAACAAAAGTAAAATAATTATGCCAAGTTTACAAAATCAATAGCTCAAATAAAGGAATTATATTAATGAAGGATCCTTTTCATTTTAAGCACTATTTTTTTTTCAATGTTTTCTTCTTTTAAGCCCACCTCTTCTTCTTCTTCTTTTTTTTTTTCTTTTTCCTTTTTTTCTTTTATTTTTTTTTGCCAACAACATTATTCTAAAGATAAGCAAGAATACTAATTTTTATTTTATTCAATTTTCTTGCTTTCCCCCAAACTTATTTTAAGCAGAATGTGGTCTTTTACAATGAATAATACTCTTAGTTATTAGAGATCCTTATATATATATATATATTTTTTTTAAAAACTGCAATAATTCCCTTTTCTTCATTAAAATGTAAATTTGACAAAATTATCTCACAAACAGGGTAAAGGATAACAATTAAGGTTAATTAAAAAAGAAAAGAAAACTAAAAATATCAAGGCACAAAGGGGTAAACTAGGGAAAAAATTAAAATAAGGGTAGATACAAGTAACAGGCTAAACAAACAATGCCTAAATCATATCTCTCTTTCAAAATGAATTCAAAATTTAGCCTCAAAAGTTTGCAAAAACATGTTCTAAGATAGGTGAGGCAAATGAGGATAAAAAATGTGTAGAAGCCCTCTCTAAGTAAGCATACACAAATTCAATGCAATCAATATAATGCAAAGCAAAACAAAACATAATCTTAATAAAAGTTAATTTCTTACCCAAAATAGTTGCTCAACTTGAAATACTTTAATAAATTGTCCATAAATATTAATTATAATTTATCATTGGCGTTTCATCAAATTATTTAACACAAGCATATTTTATCAATAAAAGAGTAAAAAAATTTTAAATTTATTCATCAAAACACGAAAGAAATTACTGAAAACAAAAAAAATAAACTAAATCTCCTCCAAACTTGCAATGGACATTATCCTCAATATCAAAGAAACAAATCAAAAGAAAGAAAATACTCCATCTTGTAGAAAAGTGGATTTCAAATTATAAGTAGGATATGCATTTCACTTCCTTGTTTCCTGTAAAACATCTTGAAACAACACTAAAAGCAAGCATGAGAAACTAATCACACAAAAAGAAAACATTATTTTTTTTTATTTTTGTTTTTATTATTTTATTATTTTATTATTTTGGAAACTAGAAAAAGAAAGGAAAAAAGGAAAAAAAAATACAGATGCGTATCAAGAGCACAAAAAATACTCTTTACTCAGCCATCTTGTATGAATAACTCTTGAGTTAGTTAGTTAGTTTTTTTTTGAAAAGGAAAATCACATAAATTTAAGATGCGTATCAAGAGTACAAAAGTAACCCTTTACTCAGCCATCTTACATTTAGTGAATCGAACCTAAAACTTCGCTTGATCAAGTGCAACAAAAAAAAACACACACACAAAACAAAAAAAAATGCGATAAAAAAAAACTACAATAGTTAGGGAAGTTATAACCGGAAATTCAGATATAGTCCTCGCTTTTTACTGCTACTGGCCCTGGGGTGCCAAACTACCTGTGCCATCAATGGATCAGGTTCGGATTTAAAGTTTTGCAGTTGATCAATCAATTGATCAATAGTTGAAGCAAATACTAAGATGCGTCGACTCACTGGTGTCATAAAACCCTGTTCCACAGCATGATCAAGAAAAGATAATAAACCATTATAAAAACCATCAACATTAAGTAATCCCAATGGCTTCTGAAAAACAGTTAATTGTGTCCAAAATGCAATGGTGAAAATATTTTCAAATGTTTCTAAACCACCAGGTAATGCGATAAAAGCATTAGCATTGAGATTCATGTATGTCATTCGTTCGTACATGCTATTGACCTGTAACTCATTACCTATAGTTCCACCAGTGATTTGTTTATTTCGAACAAAAGCCTTTAGAACTACTCCTAAGACTTTACTACCTCTAATATATGCAGAACTTGCGACACAACCCCTTAACCCTAAACTACCTCCCTCAAACACCAAATCAATTTTTCGTTCAGCTAAAATCCTACCAAGTTCATTAGCTGCTATCAAGTACTCTCTTTTCTTGCCAGAGTTTGGACTACAAAAGACACAAATAGTTTTGAATTTGCGTGTTGAGGATTCTGCCATTTTCTCTCACAGATCTCTCAAAAGGGTTGTGTGCATATTGACAATAATGAATGTGCATATAAAGAAACTAGAAGAGTAAAAGAACAGTTCAATAGGATAAAATAATTGTTGACAGAAAAAGTATAAAAAAAAAATGATAATAAAAACAAAAATAATCAATGCTGTGTGTACAAATGTCAAAAGAAATATTTGAAAAACTAAAAAGAAACAAACATTGAAAGACTAAAAAGCTAACGAAAGTAGAAAAATCTGCAAGATATATACAAAAGTCAAAAATAAAATATTGAAAGGCTAAAAGTAGATATTGAAAGACTAAAAAGTTATCGATAGTAAAAAAAAATTTGCAGGAAAATAAAATCTAGGTGCTCAAAAGTCAAAAAGTACTGCAAGATGTAGAAAAAAAATAATGCATTGAAAAATAAAAAAGTTAGTGATACACCTGATTATAAACAGTAGTTGTGATTTTGGCTCACATCTTCCTCTGGTTTTACGTCCAGTAATGGCTTACACGCCTTATATGAGTCGAGGATAGGCTTCCCATCCAGTTTTCTTATTAACTGGCAAACATGGTCTTTTATCGTCAGATTCTCTAGACTGTAACGCTGCTTCTCTTCTTTGAATAGTTCTCATAAATCTAAAAGAGTGCGTTAAACTTGTCCACAAGGATGCGTCTCAAGAGTCTGTAAGATATTATCCATAGACTCCTTACTCAGTCCATCCTTTATGAATTTAATTTTGTCTTCTCGATTTAAGGATGCAAATCCAATATTTTTACAGCGTGTGTTGCAATTCCATCTTGCACACTTGTAGCAGACTCCCATTCTCTTAGCTCTCCTCTTCTTTGAGTAAGAACTTCTCCCTGTACCTGGCAAACATTTAATAAATGAGTCATCAAGCTCACCTGCCAATCGTACTTTGGCTTCTATGATCCAACGAATATCCTCAGGAAGATTCAGATGCCTAAATGCCTTCATTCTTTCAGTCTGCGTTCATCAATTTTCCTGAGCACATCTTTGGGAAGAGTTGGAAATCTATTTTTTAGTGCTGCAAGAGATGCTTCCATGTCTAATTAACTTTGTTAAGAAAATGAAAGAGAAAATTTACAACGAAACAACTAAACATAAATAAAAGAAACCTAATAAAGAGAAAACTTGGGTTTCCTCCTAATAAGCTATTTAATAACTCACAAACAACACTAAAGCAAAATTAAAATAAAATGAAATAAGCAAAAGAACAAAAGAAATTAAAAAGAAGTAAAAAGTTAGAAATTTGGGTTGCCTCCCAAAAGCGCTTAATTTATAGTCTTTAGCTTGACTATAGCTAGATCTTCATCATGGAGGATAATACACAAAGTATATCATCTCGATAATTGTGGAAAGATAGACTTTTACCAATTTTAATGAGTTAAGCCAGCTTGATTTGAGTCTCTTCAATTTCCCTATCAATTGCAACCACTCCGTAGATATCATCCATGAGAGAAGGATTTTTGAAATTTTTAGGCAAATTGGGCTCAACCTCTTCCTTTTTATCTTGCTTACTTGAAGTATCTAGTTGATCAATCATCTCTTCTACATCATTACTCAAAGAAATTGACAAGCATTGTTCTCTAGAATGTTTTTCAATTTGGCTTGTCAAGTTACCATGGCCTTGAGTATCTAATGGACTAGCGAATTGTTCCATTTGTACATCAAAATTTGTATTGTGGCTAGTCCATTGACTCATCCTATCTTCCAATCTTTCACATCATTCATGAGTAGCATTTATGAATCTTTCCAATGCTGCTTCATAAGATGGTCTGTGCTCCTCAAATGGTGCATGATCTTGAAAATCATATTGATAAGGATACCATGAATTGTTACCTTGATCGCATTGATTTTCCCATGAAAAGCTTGAATAGTCACTCCATCCTGAGTTGTTTATGTTAGAATATGGATAATTCTCATGCCTATTATAATTTGGAAAAAATTGTACCTGCTCTGCATATTGGCATTCAAAATTCAAGTGATTACCTCCACATAAATTACAACTCAAACATGAATTAAATAAAGTATTAGCATCAAGTTTATTAATTAAGTTAGCCATTGTATCGATTTTAGCATTTAATTTACTAAAACCATCCTCACCATACATGTTTTCTACTCTATTTAGTATCATTCCTCCATCACACCATTAAAAGTTGTGGAAAGCCTTCTCTTTTTTTATTTTTTTTTATTTTTTTATAAAAGTCCTGCAAAATAATAAAAAAATAGAAAAGAAAAACAAAATCTAAAGTAATAGAGTATATCAATCTATTGATATTGTCAAAAATTGTCTTCCCCGGCAACGGCGCCAAAAACTTGTTGTGCGATTTCTGCAAGTGCACAGATCGTTTACAAGTAATAAAATGATGAGTGAGTTTCGTTCCCACGAGGAAGGGTTTGTCAAGTACCAATTTTTAATATTACTCTATTATTTAGAAAATCAATTATGAGATTTTATATTTTAAGCTAAAATGAAATTGAAGTAAATAAATAATGATAAATATGAAAATAAGATTAAAAGTTTAGGATTTAAAATTCATCAATTGATCACATATGATTTCTTTATGATTTTTAGATGGATTATTTTTGCTAGAATTAATTATTAGATTTCCCTAAATTATATGATGTTCTCTCTCAAGATACAACATATGTGTTCATATTAACCTTACGTCTACTCTCGTGATCATAAGCAATTAACACAAGCTCATTAAGTTTTATGGAAATCTCTTTTAAAAAATCACAAAGGAGTGTTCTTATCTCTAAGCAACACATACCCTAGGTCTAATATCTTAATGAACTAATATTGTGTTTCCACTCTCGCTACTTCACATAATATCTTAAATCATGCAATTAATGGCCAGTTAATTACAAGCATTAAATTCTAAGATAAAAGATTAATTTTAACAATCAACCCAATCAATTAAATATAAATAATCATATGCAAATCAAAAGATTACATCTAAATCCTAGAAAAATAAATTTAGCTATTTATAATTAAAAGAGAAGAAACAATTAAATTAACAATAAAAATAATAAACATAATAATAACTTATAATTAAATTCAAGAATAGAGTTTAGAGAGAACTTGTTTTGGGATACAATCTTTGATGAACTCAAGCTTCCAAAAACTCCTCTTCTTGATCAAAATAAAAAATAAAACTAATCTACTATAAGAAAACATGTGAAAATCTCTCTACATTTTTTTTTTTATGGATTTTCTTTTGATACCATTTCCTTTTGCCAAGCATGGTATTTATAGACATGTTTGGTGGAAGAATTCAAGTTCCATTAAAATTCTTACATCAAAAATTCAACATTGATGGTTAGATTGGCCACCAACCATTGAATTCCTTTATCAATATTCAAAAATGGTTAGGTTGGCTACCAACCATTGAATTTTGGCCACCAACCATTGAATTTATTTCTCATGGATTGAAAACTTAAATCATTTCTTGCATCATTTTGATATGCAAAAATAAAATAAAAATACTTAAAATATGCTATAATTTATTTATAAATTGTAGAACTATTTATTTCTAAAAATAAGTAATAATATTATTGCATTCTCGAGAATTGAGCTAAAATTTAAGTTTAAACAATTAAAATAACTCTAAAAATATAGAGTTATCAGTCTTATACCTTGGATGGATAAATTGGTGCATGCTAGTCAAACTGCTTTTATTCCAAATAGATGCATTCAAGACAATATTCTACTTGCTCATGAAATAATTCATGCATTTAAGAAGATAAGTTACAAAAAAAGTGCTGGTTGTGCTATTAAATTAGATATAATGAAAGCCTACAATCGAATTGAATGGGGATTTATGTTGACAGTGCTTCAAAAAATGGGATTTTCTGAATATTTTGTAAATCTCATTAAGCAGTGTATTACCACAGTGTCTTATGCTATTTTGATCAATGGGCAACCTACTCATTTTTTCCAGCCTTGTAGAGGTTTAAGACAGGGGGACTCGGTGTCTCCTTATCTTTTTATTCTTGTTTCCAATGTTCTTTCTATGTTAATCGAGGATTTAATTGGGAGAGGAGCGTTAAAAGGCTTCCAAATTAACAGAAGATGCCCAAAAATAGCTCATCTATTGTTTGCTGATGATACATTTCTCTTTGGTCAAGCTTCTTATCAAGAAATTACTGAATTCCAAAAGATTTTCAAAGATTATGGTTTTATGTCTGGCCAATGTATCAATCTCAATAAGTCAGCTACCTTATTCAGCAAAAATACTCTAGAAGTGTTGAAATCTCAAATTTCTAAAATGTTGGGCATCCAACAAATGGAAGGAGGTGAGAAGTATCTTGGTCTTCCTACTTAATGGGGTAGATCCAAGGTTGTTGCTTTAGAATTTATTATTAATAGAGTTAAAAATAAAGCTCAAAGTTTGGAAGCATAATCTTCTATCTAATGCAGGTAGAGAAGTCATGGTGAAAGCTGTCCTTACTGCTCTCCCAGCTTATGTTATGGCATGCTATAAACTTCCAAAACAAATTTGTCTGAAACTTAATGCTATAATCTCAAGATTTTGGTGGAATTCTAATTCAGAAAAAAAAAAGGTTTAATTATGGAAAAGTGGGATGATATGTCGAAGTCAAAATTTGATGGAGGATTGGGCTTTAAAGATTTCGAGGTGTTTAATCTGGCAATGCTTGTAAAGCAAGCATGGAGATTAATCATTGTTCCAGATTGTTTATGGGCTCAAACAATCAAAGCTATATATTTCCCCCAAAATGATTTTTGAAGTGCAAAAGTAGGGCACAGACCTTCATGGAGCTGGTCTAGTATCATGGAAGTCAAGGATTATTTAATTGATGGGGCCAGACTAAATGTTCAAAATGGAAAAGATATAAGAATCTGGAGTGATCCTTGGGTACAAGATCTTCAACATTTCAAAGTAAACTCTCCAAGACCCCATTCCTTCCTTCCATTTACTGCTTCAGACTTAATGAATGAAGCAAGAGAATGGGATATTCAAAAACTTAGACAAAATTTTAATAATCAAGAAGTAGAGGCTATCTCTAAAATTCCAATTGGTCCAAGCTTAAAAAAGGATACTTGGATTTGGAATTGGAATAGAAATGGATTATTAATAGTGAAATCATTTTATAGAAGAATATGGCAGCTTAAAAAAAAAAGAACAACAGTTGATCAAGCTTCTTCTTCTTTCTCATATCCTGAAAATTTGTCGTAACAAATATGGAACTTGGGTTTACAACCAAAAGTTGCTATCTTTATTTGGCGGGCCTGCAAAAATAAACTAGCTACCAAGGATCAATTATATAGAAGGAGAATAGGTCAGAATCCCATTTGTGATTTATGTTCTCAATTCCAGAGAACATAGAACATTAGCTATTTTTTTGTGAAAATGCCATGGCTTCATGGTTTGGATCTGACAAAATTGAAACAGAGAAAAGATCAATAATCTGTGAATATTTTGGGATCCCAAAACTATGAGCTTTCCCTCCATTATATTGGCCAGCAATGGTCAATAAAAGGCCATATTTACAGCAAATTAATCCCATGATTTGTGTCTCATAATTACAACATTATCTCCTATATCTACTTTCCAAGTATACAACAAACGTATCCCAAGAATAGTGCAGACATTTAATACAAGAATATTTACAGCTATCATTGACACCCCCCCTCAAATTGATGTTGGAGAGTCAAGGAGCATCAACTTGTTAACAAAAAACTGATGACAGTTGCGACTAAGCGGCTTGGTGAGAATGTCTACTATTTGGAGATCAGAAGAGATATGTGGAAGAGTAATAAAACCTTTATCGAAAGCCTCATGAATGGAATGACAGTCAACCTCAATATGCTTAGTGCGTTCGTGGAACACAGGATTTACTATAATCTGAATAGCGCTGGTATTATCAGCATGTAGGGATGTAGGACCATTTGGAGGAAAACCCAATTCAGAGAGTAGTCCACGTAACCATGTAATTTCAGAACACGCTGCTGACATTGCATGATATTCTGCCTTTGTGGAGGACTTGGAGACACGATCTTGTTTTTTGCACTTCCATGAAATTAGTGCTTCACTCAAATATACACACCAACCTGTGGTTGAGTGTCGTGTATCCGGGCAATCAGCCCAATCCGCATCACTGTAGGCAGCAAGTTGCAGAAAAGAATTGGATGAAAAGAAAAGGCCTCGAGTAGGAGTACCAAGTAGATAGTGGATAATCCTTTTAACTGCTACCATGTGTAGATGTCTTGGTGAAGTCATGAATTGGCTTACTAAGTTGACAGCAAATGAGATATCTGGTTGACTAATAGTCAAATAAACAAGACTTCCAACTAGTTGGCGATATAATGTTGGATCCTGAATGGGGTCACCATCATCTTGCCGATATTTGACATTGAGTTCCATTGGAGTATCAACTGAAGTAGAATCTTGTAACCCAGCTAAGTGAATGATATCATTAATATATTTCTGCTGATTTAAAAATAATCCTTTGCTGCTCTTGTGAATTTCAAGCCCCAAAAAATAAGACATAGACTCAAGATCTTTCATATGAAAAGAAGCATTTAGAGAGGCTTTAAGTGACTTGATCTCTGCCATGTCAGATCCAGAAATAAGAATATCATCCACATACACAAGTAAGAGAAAAATACCTAAGGAAGTCTTCCGTAAAAACAAAGATGGATCATATTGACTTTGCACAAAAGAGAGCTGAAGAAGTGTTTGTCGAAACTTGTCAAACCAAGCACGAGGGGCTTGTTTGAGCCCATAGAGTGATCGCTTCAAGAGATAAACATCTGTGGCATTAGTTATAGTTAGTCCTGAAGGAGGATGCATATAAATATCTTCTTTAAGGTCACCATGAAGGAAGGCATTTTTAACATCCATCTGATGGATACACCAATTCTGAGAAGCTGCAATAGCCAAAATTATTCGAACAGTAGTCATCTTTGCAACTGGAGCAAAGGTTTCTTCATAGTCTACTTCATATTCTTGATGATTGCCAAGGACCACTAACCGAGCCTTATATCGATCCAAAGAACCATCATATTTAAGTTTGAAAGAAAACACCCATTTACAGCCGAGGGGAGCAATTGATGGTGGACATGGGACTATATCCCAAGTATCATTCTGTTGTAAAGCATCAAGTTCATCTTGCATAGCTTGTTTCCAACAATTATGTTTCACAGCTTGTGAGTAAGAGTTAGGTATAGAAATAGAGGAAAGTGTGGTGACTAAAGATGTATGTGTATTAAAATCTTCAAATGAATAACCAAACTTGTTTGGAGGTCGAGAAATTCGATTGGATCGATGAAGTGGTGGCGGCACTGTGTCAGTGGCTGGTGGCAGAGATGACTCGTTTAGAGGCCCATTGGGAGGTTCCTCATTCCTGTTTCGTCTTTCATACATTATACCAGGCCTAAAATGAGTGATAGGAGTATCAGATTGATATGCCTCAATGTGAGAAGAGAACTCATTTTCGAAAGCAAGAAGAAGACATTGAGAAGGGGAAGTAGTATTTGCACCATACAAAGGGAAAAAATATTGTTTGTCAAGAAACACTACATTCCGAGAAATATGAATTTTTTGATTACTATTATCATAACATATATAACCTTTTTGATGTGGGGTATAACCAAGAAAAACACATCGTACAGATTGAGCAGATAATTTTGTTTGCTCATGAGGAGGAAGAAGAACAAAAGAAACACAACCAAAAGGATGAAGGTGGTTATATTCTAGTTGTTGGTGATGAAGGCGAAAGTATGGAGATTCATTGTTAAGGTTTGGTGAAGGAATTCGATTAATTAAATGCACAGTAGTAGAAAGAGCTTCAACCCAAAAATGTGAAGGTACAGAAGATTCAAGAAGTAAGGACCGTACCACATCAAGAAGATGACGGTTTTTCCGTTCAGCAACTCCATTTTGCTAAGGAGTATAAGGACAACTTCATTGAGAAATAATTCCCCTTTGTTGAAGAAAATCTTGGAATGTTTTGGACATATATTCCCCCCTGAGTTAGAGCGTAAGATTTTGATGCTTTTAGAAAATTGATTTTCAATTAAGGCTAAGAATTTTTTAAAAGCATCAAAAACTTCATATTTGCGCCGTAAAAAATATATCCAAATAAACCGGTTGTGATCATCAATGAAAGTCACAAAATATTTATAATGAGCATGAGAAATTATTGGAGAAATTCCCCATACATCACTATGTATTAAGTTGAAACAATCAGATGAAAGAGTATCACTAGACGAAAAAGGGAGTATTTTACTTTTGCCCATTTTACAACTAGAACAATCAAAATCAACATCTTTAGAAGAAAATTTAATTTTATTTCCCAACAATCCTGAATTTAACATGGATAAAAGAGTTCTATTATTTGGATGACCTAATTTGACATGCTACAACTTGTAGTAATGCTGAACAGAATTGCAAAATAAAGAAAACACACTCATAGGCCTGGAAAGTGTACTAGAATGAAGAGGAAAGAGTCTGCCCCATTTAGGTCCCTCCGCTATCGTCTTCCCTGACACTAGCTCCTGCACAATACAACTAGAAGGAGAAAAAACAACTTGGCAATTATTTTCAACTATTTGGCCAACAGAAAGAAGATTAGTTGACAGTTCAAGAGAAACAAAAACATTTTACATAGATGGAGAAGAAGATATGTCACCAATTTCTATAATGGGAAGTTTATCCCCATTGGCTGTCTCAATTTACAAGTTACCATTATATTGTTTTGTATTAATAAGATTCGTAGAAGAAGGGGTCATGTGGTTTGAGGCAGCTGAATCAAAAAACTAAGATCTAGAGAGAGATGTATTTGTACCAGTAAGGCCAAGATCGGAGAGAGCTGAAAAAATATATGTTGGACATTTTCTTGAGTAAGAGAGAAGGTTGCTGGTTGTACAGTAGAAGCATTGACTGAAGTTGGAGCATCTGCAGCAACATTGACAACAGAGGTATGAAAGGCTCGATGGTTGCAATTTTGAGGCCGCTTTCGACATTCAGAAATGATATGTCCCTTTATTTTGCAGTAGTTGCAAAATTTTTGAGTACATTGACTAGTAATGTGTCCAAAGGCCTTACAGCTATAACACTGAGTGGTGGTCATATCACGAACTTGGGGTT
This sequence comes from Reutealis trisperma, assembly GCA_947687605.1. NCBI lineage: Eukaryota > Viridiplantae > Streptophyta > Magnoliopsida > Malpighiales > Euphorbiaceae > Reutealis > Reutealis trisperma. Next base: position 2,267,787 of record CANTUT010000048.1, read on the forward strand.
TCCCTTGAGCAGCAAATGCAACATTAAGAACATTGCCAAAACCGCCTTGCTATTCCAAAGTGGCCTAAGTTAGATGGCGCTGCTCTTCTCTGAGAAGTTCATTAAGACAAACATCTAATGATGGAGAAGGAGTCCGCGACAACAAATTTGAATGAACTAATTCAAATTCAGATAGAAGTTTCATCAAGAATTGATCTCGTTGACTAGTTTGATGAAGTGTCTGAATAGCTTCTAAAGATGTAGCTGGAATAGAAGCATAAACGATATTAGTGTATTCAGTCCATAAATTGATAAAACCAGAATAATAATCCTGAATGGATAGATTCCCTTGACTGTAATTCGAAATCTCGTATTCCAGTTGAAAGCGTCTAGCCGAACTGTTTTAATCATATACTTTCTTGAGATAATTGTTACGCGATTTCTGCAAGTGCACAAATCGTTTACAAGTAATAAAGTGATGAGTGAGTATCGTTTCCATGAGGAAGGGTTTGTCAAGTACCAATTTTAATATTACTCTATTATTTAGAAATTCAATTATGAGATTTTATGTTTTAAGCTAAAGTGAAATTTAAGTAAATAAATGATGATAAATATGAAAATAAGATTAAAAGTCTAGGATTTAGAATTCATCAATTGATCACATATGATTTCTTTATAATTTTTAGATGGATTATTTTTGCTAGAATTAATGATTAGATTTCCCTAAATTATATGATGTTCTCTCTCAAGATACAACATGTGTGTTCATATTAACCTTACATCTACTCTCGTGACCATAAGCAATTAACACAAACCCATTAAGTTTTATGGAAATCCTTTTAAAAATCACAAAGGAGTATTCTTATCTCTAAGCAATACATTCCCTAGGTCAATTATCCTAATGAACTAATATTGTGTTTTCACTCTCGCTACTTCACACAATATCTTAAATCATGCAATTAATGGCCAGTTAATTACAAGCATTAAGTTCTAAGATAAAAGATTAATTCCAACAATCAACCCAATCAATTAAATACAAATAATCATATGCAAATCAAAAGATTACATCTAAATCCTAGAAAATAAAATTAGCTATTCATAATTAAAAGAGAAGAAACAATTAAATTAACAATAAAAATAATAAACATAATAATAACTTATAATTAAATTCAAGAATAGAGTTTAGAGAGAACTTGTTTTGGGATACAATTTTTGATGAACTCAAGCTTCCAAAAACTCCTCCTCTTGATCAAAATAAAAAATAAAACTAATCTACTCTAAGAAAACATATGAAAATCTCTCTACATATTTTTTTTGATGGATTTTCTTTTATGCTGTTTTCCTTTGCCAAGTATGGTATTAATAGGCATGCTTAGCGGAAGAATTCAAGTTCCATTAAAATTCTCACATCAAAAATTCAACATTGATGTTTAGGTTGGCCACCAACCATTGAATTCCTTCATTAATATTCAAAAATAGTTAGGTTGGTTACCAACCATTGAATTCCTTTATCAATATTCAAAAATGGTTAGGTTGGCTACCAACCATTGAATTTATTTCTCATGGATTGAAAACTTGAATAATTGCTTGCATCATTATTTTTATGACATCACCGTCTGCATCATTTATTTTATTGCATCATTGTGACATCATTTTGATCTGCAAAAATAAAATAAAAATACTTAAAATATATTATAATTTATTTATAAATTGTAGAACTATTTATTTCTAAAAATATGTAATAATATTATTGTATTTTCGAGAACTGAACTAAAATTTAAGTTTAAACAAATAAAATAACTTTAAAAATATAGAGTTATCAATAATCCCACATAGCTTTTGCAGTCGGATAAGGTCGCAAATTGACAACAATGGAGGAGTCCATAGTCTGCAGTAACCAAGTTTTGACATGAGCGTCTTTGGCTGCCCACTCAGCAGCTTTGACCGGATCTGTAGGCTTGCTTTCCGTACCATCAATAATTCCCCATAACTCTTTTCCTTGAAATTGAAATTCCCAAGCAAAGTAGTTTTTGCCAGTAAACTTGATGCAAGCAATTTCAGATTTTTCCATGAAGGCTATTTTGTCAAAGCAGTAAAGAAATAATCTAAGAAGCCTTGTACCACAAAAAAATTACAAAGAAAGATATTAGCAAAAACTCTTAGAGGGCTCTGATACCATGACAAAATTGAAACAGAGAAAAGATCAATAATCTGTGAATATTTTGGGATCCCAAAACTATGAGCTTTCCCTCCATTATATTGGCCAGCAATGGTCAACAAAAGGCCATATTTACAGCAAATTAATCCCATGATTTGTGTCTCATAATTACAGCATTATCTCCTATATCTACTTTCCAAGTATACAACAAATGTATCCCAAGAATAGTGCAGACATTTAATACAAGAATATTTACAGCTATCATTGACAGGATCAAACTGGGGATACAAGCCCAGTTCTAATTCTCTTATTTCCTTTGCAGAATGGTGGTCCTCTATGGTGAATTTCTTTCAAGCTGTTCAAGACTCAACATCACCAAAAAGGATAGCTTTTTTCTGTTGGACTATATGGAAGCAAAGGAATAGGAGAATCTTTTAACAACAAGATATTGATCCTATAAAGACCATTCAAATGGCTGACAATTTATTTCAAGAATATCAAGCTTCCCAATTATCTGTTGCCTCTTTGCCTCAAGACAGACTTGTTGAAAATGAAATTTGGAAGCCTCCTGAACAAGGTAAGATAAAAGCAAATTTTGATGCTTGTTTCAATATAAGAACATGTATGGTAGCTATATCGGTGATATTCAGAAATGATAGAGGAGACTTGGTGGATGCCATTGCCTTTAGAAAGAAAACAAGAAACTCCTTTACAGCAGAAGCAGAAGCGATGGTTGCTGCTATTAGACATGTTGCAACAGCTGGATACACAAAATTAATATTTGAGACAGATTGCCAAGCTCTATATAATGCTTGTGCAGTTCCTATTAAAATAAGGCCTCTAGAAGTGCAAGCATTATTAGCAATTGTTAAAGAACTTCAATCTTGTTTTGAATCTTTTAGTTTTTGTTGGGATAGAAAAGGAGCAAATAAACCTGCAGATTGGGTAGCAAATATTTTGATGTATGGTTTTTTATCTTCTATTTGGTCCATTGTAGTACCAAAGAGACTCCAAACCTTGTTGGCCGCTGATGTTTCTCTTTTTTCTTGTTGAATGAAATTTGTTTTCCTTTGACAAAAAATAAAATAAAATAAAATAAAATAAAATTTTGCTGCTTTTTTTATGGAACATATAAAATTATTTTTATATGTTATTTAATAATATTTCACATGATATAATAACAACATTGCGTACAACATAAAATTATTATATACCCTACGATTACACCCTCAAAATATTAATATATATAATAAATTTTATTTTTATATATTATTTTTGGATATATGTATGAAGTCATATTGCATCATTCTTCCTTCTGTAATGATCATGAAAATGAAACACAAGAAATTAATTATGAACATAATAAATTTACAATGTAAATGGAATCTACTAGGGCAAGCTGTGTTATTGTATCTACATTTCACGCTTGCACTTGGAAGTCAAGAACCTGCGACAAGTTTTTATGAATTTAGAGTTACAAAAATAAATGTGATATTGGAAATGAAGAAGATGAAGAGAAGATGGCCGGTGATTGATGATTGGTGAACCCTAACCGATTTACGCACCAGCGGCCACTTTCCAGCTCCGCAGTACGGAGTTCCACTTTACAATATACTAACGAGCTTATTCTTACACTCTTGCCTGGTTCTGCTACTATCACCTAATGGTCAACCAATAGAACGCCACCACCATCAACTATTCACTATTCCTATAATCCTGGCCGTTTGTTTTCCATAATAATTCACTACCGTTGACATTCTTTCTTTTGGCCTTTCCTTTCACTAGAAGGTCAACAATCAATGGCTTTTCTAATTTCCACTTTTGTCTCCTTCCTTCGGCTAGTTAACTTCTCTGAGAAGCAGTCTTTCGCTTGACTACCTTACTATAACTCTACTACTAGCTTTGTTTTTCTCTTCAAGGCTTTCTCTCCCTAATCTCTGTGTAATTTTGCTTGGTTTTGTCTACAATGGCGACTCCTCGTGATCACATTGAGCATCTTAGGAAAACCTCCTTCTCCATTGGAGGACCAGTGCATCCGCTTGCTCCCATGCTTGACAAGGCTGTCAAATACCTCTCTGATGAACTCTATACTAAGGATGTCCACTTTCTCATGGAAATAATCCAGGTTTCTACGCTTCTTTTCTTTCTCAGGATATGTTTGTTTCACGAGAAAGTTTTTTCTTTCCCTCTGGTTTTTATTATTTTTTTCTTTTTAAAAGAAATTAATAGATTGATGAATTGTATGATTTACAAAGAGGTGAATTTTACTACACAGAATGCAGAAGACAATGAATATCCGGAAGGGGTGGATCCTTCACTGGAGTTTGTTATAACATCTCGGGACATAACAGGTATTGGCGCCCCCGCCACACTTCTTATATTCAACAACGAGAAGGGATTTTCTGCAAAAAATATAGAGTCCATTTGCAGTGTTGGATTTTCCACTAAGAAAGGCCACAGGAAACACGGCTATGTTGGGGAGAAAGGTATTTTTCCTTGTTTTTCCTCAATTTATTTCTCTTTTAACATATTTAATTTTGTAAATAGCTATGGAAATTTCAGTAATTTGATATTGGGTCTTAATTGACTTTCTGTGGATTTGAATATGTTTATATACCTTGATTTTTAATTATTCAAGTGGAATGCAGGTGTATATTTACTTCATAGAAAAATGAAAAAAAAAAAAGGGCAATTATTATGTATATTGGAATTCTCATTTAGTTAATTTAACGATTAGTGTGTTTGCATAAACTTTTAAGTGCTACGAGTTAAATAGATTAATATATGCTTCTCTTTACATGTGCATTTAAATTAATTAGAATGCCATCACATAAAAAGCTAAAAATATGTTCCCTAATTATAAGAGTTGAGGAAATGCATATAGTGTGACATTATCCAATCAAGTAGCATGGTTTTGGCTCAAGTCAGGTTTTGTTGAAGGTTTGAGGAGAGGAAAGTAAAGAAGAATCAAATATAGGAATTTGATATCATTTGCTCTTTGTAGCACAACTTACTTTTGTCTTTACATTCACCATAGAGGAGTGCTGAATGGATTGTGGTTGATGGATTAAGAAAGAGATAAGCGTGATTGATTGTTATAATAAATTAGGATATTCCAATTCTATTAAATGTTAGAACCAGTCTTGGAGATAATTTGTTATTGGCATTTCTCTCTATTTCTATTTTCTCATCTTCTTTGCACTATTGTTTGCTTGTCTGTCGGTTTAAAAAATGCTATATCTCCAAAGTTGTAATAACAGACCTTGTAATTGGTTGATCTGCAGGAATTGGGTTCAAGAGTGTGTTTCTCATTAGTGCTCAACCTCACATATTCAGTAATGGCTATCAGATACGCTTCAATGAAGAGCCTTGTCCACACTGCAAGCTTGGATACATAGTTCCTGAATGGGTTGAGGAGAGTCCATCGCTTGATGACATAAAGCAAATATATGGTTCTAGCTCCTCCATTCCTACTACAACAATTATCTTGCCTTTGAAGCCTGACAAAGTGAAAGCTGTGAAGCAGCAACTTTCAAACGTTCATGCTGAAGTCCTGTTATTCCTTTCAAAGATAAAGCGCCTTTCTGTCAGGGAAGACAAGGAGGATCCCAAGCTCGATACTGTTAATACTATTGCTATTACAAAAGAAACCAACTTTGTGACAAGGAAGAATATTGATGCTGAATCCTACACACTCCATCTATCTGCAGAGGGAAATGGCGATGACTCCAAAGGAGATTGCAGCTACTATCTTTGGAAGCAGAAGTTTCCCGTCAGACAGGAAAATATAGTCGAAAGGAGAATGGAAGTGGAGGAGTGGGTGATCACTTTGGCTTTTCCTAAAGGAGACCGTCTGCTGCATAGAGGGATGAACTCACCTGGGGTTTATGCTTTTCTTCCTACAGAGATGGTTACAAACTTTCCCTTCATAATTCAAGCAGATTTTATTCTAGCATCATCGAGGGAGACAATACTTTTGGACAACATATGGAATCAAGGAATTCTTAATTGTGTGCCCTTTGCTTTCATAAATGCCTTAATCTCTCTGGTCAAAACTACAGAAGATGCACCTGCATCTAGTTTGGCCCGGATGTTTGAGTTCCTTCCGATTAGCAGCTCCTCCTATCCAAAGTTGAATGCAGTGAGGGTGTCAATCAAAGAAAAACTGGCTGAAGAAGATATTGTTCCGGAGGAGTCATGCACGGAGCAGAAGATTTTTCATAAACCATGTAAAGTTGGTCGAATAATGCCTGAATTTTGGAATATTTTGCAGAAGGCAAGGGATCAAGGAGTGAGCTTGCATAATCTTTCATCCCATGGTTGGTATGTTCTGAATTCTTCATTTGACCAACCAAAATATGATGAAATACTGAATTTCCTGGGAGTGGGAGCAGTGAGCAATGAATGGTATGCTAAGTGTATCCAGGGCTCTAATCTTGTGATGGGAGTTTCAGAGGAAACTTATATGGAGCTTCTCGTTTTCCTTGCTGACAATTGGCAGTCCAAGTTTTGCTACACTAACTTGTTGAACATTTCACTTATAAAATATGTAGGTGTTGATGGGAGTGTGTATTTGTGCAGTATTAATGGAGCAACACGAAGTAATATGCTGTTGTGCTTATCCGACGTGTTTCAACAAGCATCTTGGTTGATTGATTGGAACAGAGAATTCAGATGTGTGGCAAATCATTTTTTTATGCCAAGAAGCACACAGAAATCTGTCAGGGTATGTTCCAAATGGCAAGTTGTGTGGGACTGGTTCAGAAAACAAGTGAAACTTACTGCTTGCAAGGTGTATCAGTATGCAAATGTACTCAGGAATCATATCAGTGGTGACCGGAAGCTTGTGATTACGTATGCTCACTTCTTATATCAGTCGTTCTCCCGCGGGTATATGTCACAGACGGAGGTCGATTATTTATGTGGTATTATGCCTCTTGTCGATAGCTATGGGCATGTAACTACAAGTTGGAGAGCAGTTCTTGTGCCAGCTAATGGAAGCAAATGGGTGCAGTTGATTGGTTCAAATCCCTGGAGAAAAGAGGACTATATTGAGTTGGCAGAAGACTACCTGCGTCCTGGATCTTATGCTGGTCAAAGCACCACTGGGAACCAGCTCATACAGTTCCTCCAAGCTCATCTTGGTGCTGCTGATATTCCTCATATATCTCCTCCCAATGCTGAAATCTCTGCTGTGTCTGCACAACTAACCAAGCAGAATGCATTCTTACTGTTGGATTGGATTCGCCGCCTGAAATCTAGAGGAATTGGCATTCCGCAGAGATTCTTAACTTGCATAAAGGAGGGTGGATGGCTGAGAATTACTATGAATGACACTTCTGGTCACAGACCACCTTCGCAGTCATTCCTACTCTCGTCAAATAGGGGAGACTCAGACTGGGGAAACATCATGCAGAATGTATCCATGCTAGTTGACATTCCATTAATTGATCAGAGATTTTATAGTGATAAAATCTGGGAGTACAAGGAGGAGCTAAAAACAGTTGGAGTTATGTTCGAATACGGAGAAGCATGCCAATTTGTTGCGAAACGTCTGATGTCTCTTGCATCTTCATCCACCTTAACTAGAAGCAATGTCATTTCAATGCTGAGTTTTATTAAATTTTTGAGGGAAGGTTCTCTTTCTCCAGAGAAATTCATTCAAAGTGTTAAAGACGAAAGATGGCTGCGGACATCCTTTGGTTGTAGGTCTCCTGTTGGATCTGTGCTTTATGATCAGGAGTGGACAATTGCAAAGCAAATAAGTGACATCCCCTTCATTGATCAACAATATTATGGTGATGAAATTCTCTGTTTCAAAACAGAACTTCAGTTGCTCGGTGTCATAGTTGGCTCCAGTGGAAGGTACCAGCTGGTTGCTGACTACCTCAAATCTCCATCATGGATGTTGTCTATGGCACCTGAAGCTTTTGTTTTGGTACTGGATTGCATGCGTCATTCTAGCTCTGCTGACAGGGTTGTTAGCACATGTAAAAGTGTAAAATGCCTGAAGACTAACCTTGGTTATAAGACACCGGGTGAATGCTTTTTGTTTGATCCTGAATGGGGTTGCCTTCTAGAGGTTTTTGGTGGTTTCCCATTGGTTGATCATAATTTCTATGGAAGCAAAATCAACTCTTACAAAAAGGAGTTGAAGCAACTTGGAGTGAAGGTAGACTTTGAGGAGGCTGTCAACGACTTTGTTGCCACTTTTAAGCAGCAGGCATCATTGTTTTCCATTACAAAGAACAATGTCCTTTCATTCCTGTCTTGCTACAGACATCTAAAGGGAACTTCTCATAAATTTCCTTTTGAACTGACGAAATGCATCCGTGAAGTGAAGTGGTTGAGGACGCTGCTTGGTTATAGATCTCCAGGAGATTGCATTCTGTATGGACCTGACTGGGAATCTATCTCTCCTATTACTCTCCTTCCCTGGATTGATGATAGTGACAATTGCTATGGAAAGGGCATTCACGAATATAAAAAGGAACTGAAGAATATGGGGGTTGTTGTCGAATTTAAAGATGGTTTGAAGCTCGTGGCTGCTAATCTTTATTTTCCATTTATTCCCAGCAGCATAACTCCAACAAATGTGCTTTCACTTCTGGAATGCATCCGGATTTTATTACTAGAGAATTACTCGTTACCGGAGGCTTTTTGGAAAAAGGTTTCAAAAAAATGGTTAAAGACTCAAGCTGGTTACAGAGCTCCAGAAGAGTGCTGCTTATTTGATTCCGACTGGGATTTATATGTGAAGCAGACTGATGGTCCTTTCATTGATGAAGAATTTTATGGTTCCAATATCATGTCATATAAAAGAGAGCTCAGCATCATAGGAGTTATAGTTGATGCAGAAAAGGGATGCTCATTGCTCGCTCGTCACTTGGATTTCCATTCTGAATTATCCACCATAGTTCGAATATATAATTTTTTGAGTATATACCAGTGGAAGCCAGAGAGTGAAGCAGCTAGCAAGATATGGATTCCATCTGGAAGTGAGGAGGGAAAGTGGGTTGATCCAAGAGATTGTGTTCTGCATGACAAAGACAGACTCTTTTGCTCACAGTTGAATATTCTCGAGGACTACTACGAGTATAAATTGCTGGATTTCTTTTCCACAGCTTTTAATGTTAAATTCAGTCCTTTACTGGATGATTACTGCAAGCTTTGGAAGTCGTGGGAAAGCACAAAATGGAAATTGACAAATGCTGAGTGTTGTGCATTCTGGAGTTGTGTTATGAACCATAGTAGCTCAAAAACACAGAAAACTCTGGGCAATGACTTGGCAAAGCTGCCTGTTTTTTCAAGTTTTGGTGAAATCTTTTTGTTCAACAAGCATGATGTTTTTATAGCTGATGACCTTCAGCTGAAGGGCCTTTTTGAGAAGTTCTCATGCCTCCCAATATTTGTCTGGTATCCTCAGCCAAGCATACCTTCTTTGCCCCGGAGACTGTTGCTTGAAGTATACAGGACAATTGGGGTCAAGACAATCTCTGAATCTGTAAAGATGAAAGAACTCTCTTTGGAAGGTGTGGAACTGAAGCAGGTGAATCCAAATGATATCATGATTGGCAAAGGGCTAATTAGACTCATCCTTGGCTTTCTAGCAGATCCTTCTGTAAATTTCGAAGCAAAAAGGAGGCATGAAGCTGTGAAGTGCCTCCTCAACCTCACTGTCTTGGAGACCATGGAGCCAATTAATGTAAGCTACAGTTTACCACTCTCTGGTATGACCGTGAATGCAACAGCTAGCCAAATGCTACGGTGGGACAGAGAGAGTTCCAAATTTTTCACACAGAAGCTTGACTATTCTGGTGGACAGAGAAATCTCATTGAATATGCTACATATTTTTCTGAGGCAATAGCTGAGGGAGTGTTATGGGAGAATGAAGATCACATAAGTGCACTCGCCGAGCTGATTAAATTGGCTTTCCTGCTGAATTTCGATGATAAAGCTGTTCAATTTTTATTGGTATCGAAGAATCTGCAAATTTTCATGGAGGACGAGGATTTCTTGTCTGCTGCCTTCCCCAATGGTTAGGTCTATTATGAACCCTTAATAATATCAACCAATGTTTGTCTTCTGCTTCTTTCAGCTACAACCTCTGCATGACAAGTGTTGTGTATATATTATTATGTAATATGTATGTTTGTGTTTAGGTATGTGTCAGGTGAGTGCTATATTTGAAATATGTAAACCTTAGTCTTTGTTTTTTTATACGCTCTGCTGATGGGAGCATGATCATTTAATGTAAAAAATGGTGTGGTGTGTTCTGCAATTATTAAGAATGGTCAGTTGCAATCTTCTCTTGGACTTCTCTCTCTCTCTCTCTCTCTCTCTCTCTCTCTCTCTCTCTCTCTCTCTCAGCCCTACATATGTGTTGCTATTGCTCCTAGATTCTAGTAAATTATATCAAACTATTTGAATCTTGCCTTACATTGAATTGAGTTGCAGGGGAGCTGGTTTTTAATTTTCTTTCGTTTGCTGTGTGTAGTAACTGAGTAATGAAAAATCCAAAGGTCATATGAAGCATGTACTGTCTCAAAATTGTGTCCATTTGCTACAGACAACAAAGAAAGGCTTAAAGATGTAACGCTACACATCTTGGCATGTTTAAGGAAAGAAAACTTATAATTGTTGCTATTGCAAGTTGCCAAAAAGGTAATTGGATAATGAGTTTTGTGATAAGGAGAAAGAGACTTGAGGAAAGAATACTTGGCATGTCTGCATAACTTACTAATTACTTGGGAAACATAACAATTATTGCTCAATGATCATATGACTGAGAAACCTTGATTACATAAAATTTCCTATGTTTTAAGCAACACAACAGGTCTCTTTAGTGAAAAAGATTTGAAGAGCCAAAAAAAAAAAAAAGTTTCTAATTCAATCAAACGAAAGTAAATGAGTTTTGTCGTGGCCAGCGCGGGCTGGATTGTAGCAGGACTTAACATTCAGCAGATTCTTTACACCTCCTGATCTTCCCCTGGGTATGACCCTTCTTAATCTGCTTCTTCCTTTCTTTCCTTTCTTCTTTGTCTTGCTCACAGAATCCTGAATCTAAGAAACAGAGGAAACAAAAGGTTTCCAACTTGATCATTTAGCATAAACTCTCTTTCAATTTTCTAAAATTAAAATGTTCATATGTTCATAGAAATACCGCATCAGAATTCACAGATTCTGTCTTCATGCTACAGTCCTCACAGAGTGATTTCTTATCAGAGTCATAATATTTATCTGCATGAACCAGAATCGCCATTTTAAATTAGCTAGTATTTGTTATTCTCAGTTCGGAAAGATACTTATCATCATCTGTCTTGATATTGCCCAGTGATTCAATAAAATATACCCTGAAACTTGGTGATCCTACAGAGTCACATCTTTCAGTCAAGATGCTGAGACTTGAATGTTGTTCTTCGTATTCTTTTTCCTTTTCTGCTGCTTGCTCTTCTCCGACAATTCCTATTTCTTCCTTCTCTGCAATGGGAACCATTGCCTCTCCCTGATCTTTATCTTCATCATCTTTAGTATCTTGTGTGATTTTTGTCTCATTTCTTGGTTTTTGAGACTCCTCCGATGACCTGACGGTAGTTCCACCGCTGGACTGTCCTTTTGATCTTGCTCAAAATCCGTTTTTGGTGGTTTAGGTGTATTCATTTCGTCAGATTCTGGGGCAGGTGCTGCCTTGAGGCTATCTTCTTGAGAAGAAAAGCTGTTGCTATTAATTTCATGTGGCTGCAAGAAATTTTCGTCATCGGAAGTAACATCTTTAAGAAGCTCTTTCTTGGGAATGTTGTCTGGAACTTTCAAAATAGCATTTCTATGTTTTCTCTTCTCCTCAAACCTCCGCCTGAGAAGTGGCCGGAGCCTGGGGGCAGCTTCTCTGTTTCAGACTAAAACTTTGATCCCACACAACCCATAAGGTTAAAAAAAAAAAAAATGAATGAAATTTGGAAAGAGAGGGATTTAGAGAAGCAAAACAGTGGAAAAGGAAATGAGATGGGAAGAGAACTGAGAATTTTAAAGCATAAAAGCTCAAAGAGAACCACGGTAGCCATGGAGTGTTCTGGTATTGATCTATGCAGTCTGTTTTATTTTTCTTACAGTTGTTCTTCACCACGTATAGCTATAATCATCATTAATGCTGTTTTCTAGTTGTAACTAAGGGGGTAAATTTTATTTTAGGTCTTTTTTGCTTAAATTTATGGTTCGCTTGGGACATTATTAACATTTTTACCATTGAAAGAGTCAAATGTTGTTTTACTGAAAGAAGGAATATTTCCAGTTGGTTTTGTGGTAGAGTTTATATATCAGGAATATGCAACTATTTTTAACTCCTCATTCTTTCACACCTGAAGAGCCCCTAGCTAAAGATTAGACATAAATGTCAAATCAGTTTTCCGAAAATTGAGCACAGGTTTGAAAAAAAAATATTTAGAAAAAATTCCGAGTCCAGGATTAGATTGGTAGTCCGCTTAGTTCCTATTTTCGGGTTTTAGCATCAAAACACCTGAGGCTTATTGCAGCGTTTGAGTTCCGCACATGTGATAGAGACTGAGAATTTCTCTAGACAGCAGCGGGGCAAATGGCCAAATTGTTCGTATACCAAAATGTATTAATATTCAATAATATTTATCTATTCATCAATTCTTGTTATATACTTAATTATATATCTCAATTGTGAAATTTAATTTTGATTGTATATATATATATAAAGATTTTGATTGTAGGCATTTTAACACAAAATTTAGTATTAATTGAACTAGTTATTAATTAACGTAATTAATTGGACTTTGCTTCGCATAAATAAACAAATTAAAAGAAGTTGGAATTGTTTTACCTATTTATGCTTTTCCTACTCATGAATATCTACTTTTACAATTTTCTCTTTTTTTTTTTTTTTTTTTTATGTAAAAAAAAATACCTACCAAAAGGATCTGCTTCATGGGCATTGAATTTTAAAAGGAATTTCACTTTTATATAATAATAATAATAAAAATAATAAAAGAAGTCAAGTGAATACCATGTGCAGATATAATATATATATATATATATATACTCTTATTCATATATTCGAGATATGGTGGCTATTGGCAATGGTGCTTTGCGTAAAGCAAATTTCTTTACACAAAGTTGACATTATTTGCTTACCTATTTTTTCTTCCTTTTTCTTTTCTTTCCTTTGTCACCATCATTTTCTTTGCAAAATAGATTGCCTTTTTTCGTCTTTTGATATCAAAACTAAAAATATTTATATGAAGCCACAAAGATCTTAAAAATTTAAAAATAAAAAATATTCTTATCTAACTCTTATTTTTAATACTACATATGAATTGATGAATGAGTGAGGATAATAATATGTTAATTGCCTTACTGTATAATTTGCTGGCTCCTTTCTCTTTGTAATATATTAAAAAAAAAAAACAGAATTCTAGATGCAAGTGAAAAGACAAAATCACTCCTAAAAAAAATCTCAATCTGCGACTGTTCGTTCGCGAGGAATGCTCTATATTCTATTTAATAAATATTGATCACAATTTTTCATTTATAATCAAATGTATCCGATAGTTGAAAATTAATTAATATTCCGTAATATTAAGTGCATATTTATTAGAGTTTAAGTCCTCTAATACTCTCTCTCTCAATGGTTGAAATTTATTAATATTCCATAATATTAAGTGCATATCCGCTTGCATATTTATTAGAGTTTGAGCCCTCCAATACTCTCTCTCTCTCTACATGGAAGCCCCTTATTGACCATCTACATAAACATGGGAAGCTCCGTATTGACCACGCACTTTCTATGTTCTGCAAGTTTTCTCAGCTAAGATTAGATTGTTATGCAGTGATTTTGCAAAGCAAATAACTATATATTACCAACATCCAAACACTAATTATGGTGTGGACATATACAGGATACATATTTTTCTTCAATATATTGACACAAGAGAGAGAGATATAGAGATTAAGATAGTTATCCAATTGTTGTATATCATAATAGATTGACCCTTATCATATATAATATAATATCCATTTCCTTCACACAGTAGCCCCAACATGAAATGAAAGCATTCAGCATGAAAGCTACCTAATAAGTTTCGATATAGCTCAATCATTCCAATAAATACCAAAAAATTAAAAAAAAAAAAATGGCTAAAAGAAATTGCGGATACTAGTGTTTTCTTCATCAAGATCTTCTCCACTTGAAGAAACCTCATCAGTGATAGCACTGCAGTTCGAAGACGACGAAACAGAATAAAAAACAATCTTGTCCCTCGCCATAAAATAAAAAAATCTTGGTTGAGTCGCCCCCACATTGTTGTTATTCTTTATTCTATTGTCCTTATTATCAGTCTCAATAACACCACTATTCTTTTTCTTAGAAAAAATTCGACATAGAACCCACTTCTCCAGTTGATTAAAAGAATTCTGCACAATCAAAATACTTGGCAACTGATTATTTAGTCCAATGAAATAGATAAAAATATAGCCATCCATCGTACTTAAAAGAAAAAAATACAGAATCGAAGGTCAAGAGTGTTAGAATTGAGATTTTTCTGAGATACTTTAAAGCTAGATGTATTTTGATGTGTTATATATGTATTAATTATGTATCTTTGTATTTTGAGTATGTTAATGATTAAATTACTGTTTAGTATGTGATAGATTAGATAAGAGTGTTTATGTAATGATTGTATTTTGCTTTATATTTCCCTCCAATAAGTTTAAATGAAAAGGGGGGAAAAAAAGATAGCTTTTGAGGAGGAAAATTTAAAGATGTTTCTCTTGTATAAGTAACAATTTGCTGTAATTTAAATATACATATTTGATGTCCATTTGATGTTCTAAATTGCTGGAAAACTAACAAGGAGTTCAAATTCTTACTGTATATATAGTCGATGACAAGGTTTTGCCAATAGCTGACACTGTTACAGAAATATACTGGTATGCAAAAAAAAAAATTTAGAATTAATAAAACTTGCCTGGGGTGAGTTTTTTGTGAGTTGAAAATTTCCTAGAATAACAAGGCGATATTCATGCATGATCCAATCAGTTCTAGAGGCATTTGGAGTCTTTCCTCTATAGAAAACCAGTGTCTTTTTCATCCCAATTATATAGTTCCTGCTGCTTGGAGAACTAATTTGTTTGTCTAAGCCCGTTGCCTTCCAATACCCTGAAGCTGTTGCTCTGTTGATTCTGTTTCCATTTCGATATTTGGCTTCTTTGTTGCTGAAGAAGTGCCTCTCTTGCTCCGTATCTCCTGAAAACAAAACCAAACTAGTAAAATAATAAAGTATTTCAATGCAGCTAGCTTTGAGTTAATGGTGCTTGAGTGGTCTCTCAGCAGCCAAATGTATAGTACATTATTTAATTGTTGAAGTATATATATATATATATATATATATATATATATATTATGATGCTAACCTGGCAAATCCCAAGGGTCGTACTTGCACACATTGATCTCAGGTATGATAGAAGCAGGCAAAGGCCATGAAAGGACCTTGCGTTTAAGATATTCAAAGACAAGTTCTTCATCTGTTGGTTGGAAACGAAAACCAGGAGGCAATTTGACCATTCCTTCTCTAATGAAATTGAACTTCTCCATATAATAATAACTCAAACAATCTAAATGTGTGCAAGCCAACCCAAGAATCTATAGAGAGAGAGAGAGAAGGACTGAGTGTGTTTCAGAAGAAAAGAGAGAGCTGGGGCTCTTTATATATAGGATAGCTAGTGTTGTGTGGTGAATAGTGATGCCGTGGCCTGAGCTGGAGGGGGAAATTTAAAGAGATATAACACTCTATTCAGAAAATGTCTTGGTTTGACAAAAAAAAAAAAAAAAAGACTTACAATTGATTGAAAGAAAAGGAGTCAAAATCAATTGGTTTAATTATGAGATTATAAATTTAAACATTAATTATATGTTGAAATTTAAATAATAAAAAATGAGAGAGTATCTTCCTTAATGTATTTTTTTTCTATTTTAAGAATCCTTAATTTAATTAACCTCCTTGTAAAGGATTTACCTTTAATCATATATTGGAAGGTACTGTTGTTATATTTTATGCATGAGATTATGCAAAAAGGGCACTTTTTTTTTTTTCATTTTAATAAATTTTATCTTCAATGTAAGTAAGAACTAGAGTTTGTTGCTTTTTTTATGGAACATATAAAATTATTTTTATATATTATTTAATAATATTTCACATGATATAATAATAACATAACGTACAACATAAAATTATTATATACCCTACGATTATACCATCAAAATATTAACATACTTCCTTCATTTTGAAAAAAGTGGCCATTAAAAAAATCATTATTTTTAAGATAGTAATAATTTTATAGAAAGTTGTCAAAAAGACCGTATTAATTGCAGTATAAATTAAGAAAACATCTCTTATATTTAAAAAATAGAAGGGTAAATTAGTCATTTTACTATATTTTTTTTATTGAGTTGCTAAATAACCACTTATTTGTGAACAAAACAAATTTTTTTAATAACTACCTTTTTTAGAATTGAGGAAGTATATAATAAATTTTATTTATATTTATTACTTTTTGACACATAGAACCTCGTATATATGTATGAAGTCATATTGCATCATTCTTCCTTCTGTAATGATCAATCTTACTTATTTTCTGTAGAAAAAAATGAAAAACAAGAATTTAATTAAGAACATAATAAATGTATAATGTAAATGGAATCTACTAGGGCAAGTTGCATTATTGCATCTACATTTCACGCTTGCACTTGGAAGTCAAGAACCTGCGACAAGTTTTTAAGTCTTTTGCAAATAAAATTAATTTTTAAAAAAATCAATGTGAATGGGGTTTTAGGCCAATAATATATCTCCTTACTTATTAATTTCTATAATATTTTCATGTTTTTATGAATTTAGAGTTACAAAAATAAATGTGAAATTGGAAATGAAGAAGATAAAAAGAAGATGGCCGGTTTACGTACCAGTGGCCACTTTCCAACTCCTCAGTACGGAGTTCCACTACACTATTCTTATTCTCTTGCCAGGTTCTGCTACTATTATCTTATGGCCAACCAATAGAACGCCACCACCACCGACTATTCATTATTCACTATTCCTATAATCCTGGCCGTTTGTTTTCCATAATAATTCACCACCGTCGAGATTCGTTCTTTTGGCCTTTCTTTTCACTATCAGGTCAACAATCAATGGCATTTCTAATTTCCACTTTTGTCTCCTTTCTTTGGCTAGTTAACTTCTCTGAGAAGTAGTCTTTCGCTTAACAACCTCACTATAAATCTACTACTACCTTTGTTTTTCACTTCAAGGCTTTCTCTCTCTAATCTCTGTGTAATTTTTTTTGGTTTTGTTTACAATGGCGACTCCTCGTGATCACATTGAGCATCTTAGGAAAACCTCCTTCTCCATTGGAGGACCAGTGCATCCGCTTGCTCCCATGCTTGACAAGGCCGTCAAATACCTCTCTGATGAACTCTATACTAAGGATGTCCACTTTCTCATGGAAATAATCCAGGTTTCTACGCTTTTTTTCTTTCTCAGGATATGTTCGTTTCACTAGAAAGTTCTTTCTTTCCCTCTGGTTTTTATTGGTTTTTTTTTTCTTTTTAAAAGAAATTATATAGATTGATGAATTGTATGATTTACAAAGAGGTGAATTTTGCTACACAGAATGCAGAAGACAATGAATATCCGGAAGGGGTGGATCCTTCACTTGACTTTGTTATAACATCTCGGGACATAACAGGTATTGGCGCCCCTGCCACACTTCTTATATTCAACAACGAGAAGGGATTTTCTGCAAAAAACATAGAGTCCATTTGCAGTGTAGGATTTTCCACTAAGAAAGGCAACAGGAAACACGGCTATATTGGGGAGAAAGGTATTTTACCTTGTTTTTCCTCAATTTCTTTCTCTTTTAACATATTTAATTTTATAAATAGCCATAGAAATTTCAGTAATTTGATATTGGGTCTTAATTGACTTTCTATGGATTTGAATATGTTTATATACGTTGATTTTTAATTATTCAAGTGGCTTGCAGGCGTATATTTACTTCATAGATAATGGTAAAAAAAAAAAAAAAAAAGGGCTATTAGTATGTATATTGGAATTCTCAGTTAGTTAATTTAATGATCAGAGTGTTTGCATAAACTTTTGAGTGTTACGAGTTAAATAGATTAATATATGTTTCTATTTACATGTGCATTTAAATTAACTAGAATGCCATCACATAAACAGCTAAAATATGTTCCACAATTGTAAGAGTTGAGGAAATGCATATGGTGTGACATTATCCAATCAAGTAGCATGGTTTTGGCTCGAGTCAGGTTTTGCTGAAGGTTTGAGGACAGGAAAGTAAAGAAGATTCAAATATAGGAACTTGATATCATTTGCTCTTTGGAGCACAACTTACTTTTGTCTTTACATTCACCAGAGGAGAACTGAATAGATTGTAGTTGATGGACTAAGAAAGAGATAAGCATAATTGATTGTTATAATAAATTATGATATTCCAATTCTATTAAATGTTAGAACCAGTCTTGGAGATAATTAGTTATTGGCATTTATCTTTATTTCTATTTTCTCATCTTTTTTGCACTATTGTTTGCTTGTCTGTCGGTTTGAAAAATGCTATGACATATATCTCCAAAGTTGTAATAACAGACCTCGTAATTGGTTGATCTGCAGGAATTGGGTTCAAGAGTGTGTTTATCATTAGTGCTCAACCTCACATATTTAGTAATGGCTATCAGATACGCTTCAATGAAAAGCCTTGTCCACACTGCAAGCTTGGATACATAGTTCCTGAATGGGTTGAGGAGAGTCCATCGCTTGATGACATAAAGCAAGTATATGGTTCTAGTTCCTCTATTCCTACTACAACAATTATCTTGCCTTTGAAGCCTGACAAGGTGAAAGCTGTGAAGCAGCAACTTTCAAACGTTCATCCCGAAGTCCTGTTATTCCTTTCAAAGATAAAGTGCCTTTCTGTCCGGGAAGACGAGGAGGATCCCAAGCTCAATACTGTTAATACTATTGCTATTACAAAAGAAACCAACTTTGTGACAAGGAAGAATATTGATGCTGAATCCTACACACTCCATCTGTCTGCAGAGGGAAATGGCGATGACTCCAATGGAGATTGCAGCTACTATCTCTGGAAGCAGAAGTTTCCCGTCAGACAGGAAAATATAGTTGAAAGGAGAATGGAAGTGGAGGAGTGGGTGATCACTTTGGCTTTTCCTAATGGAGACCGTCTGCATAGAGGGATGAACTCACCTGGGGTTTATGCGTTTCTTCCTACTGAGATGATTACAAACTTTCCCTTCATAATTCAAGCAGATTTTATTCTAGCATCATCGAGGGAGACAATACTTTTGGACAACATATGGAATCAAGGAATTCTTAATTGTGTGCCCTTTGCTTTCATAAATGCCTTAATATCTCTGGTCAAAACTACAGAAGATGCACCTGCATCTAGTTTGGCCCGGATGTTTGAGTTCCTTCCGATTAGGAGCTCCTCCTATCCAAAGTTGAATGCTGTGAGGGAGTCAATCAAAGAAAAACTGGCTGAAGAAGATATTGTTCCGGGGGAGTCATGCACGGAGCAGAAGTTTTTTCATAAACCATGTAAAGTTGGTCGAATAATGCTTGCATTTTGGAATATTTTGAAGAAGGCAAGGGATCAAGGAGTGAGCTTGCATAATCTTTCATCCCATGGTTGGTATGTTCTGAATTCTTCATTTGACCAACCAAAATATGATGAAATACTGAATTTCCTGGGAGTGGGAGCAGTGAGCAATGAATGGTATGCTAAGTGTATCCAGGGCTCTAATCTTGTGATGGGAGTTTCAGAGGAAACTTATATGGAGCTTCTCGTTTTCCTTGCTGACAATTGGCAGTCCAAGTTTCGCTACACTAACTTGTTGAACATTCCACTTATAAAATACGTAGGTGTTGATGGGAGTGTGTATTTGTGCAGTATTAACGGACCAACCAGAAGTAATATGCTGTTGTGCTTATCCGACGTGTTTCAACAAGCATCTTGGTTGATTGATTGGAACAGAGAATTCAGATGTGTGGCAAATCATTTTTTTATGCCAAGAAGCACACAGGAAGCTGTCAGGGTATGTTCCAAACGGCAAGTAGTGTGGGAATGGTTCATAAATCAAGTGAAACTTACTGCTTGCAATGTGTATCAGTATGCAAATGTACTCAGGAATCATATCAGTGGTGACCGGAAGCTTGTGATTGCGTATGCTCACTTCTTATATAAGTCGTTCTCCTGCGAGTATATGTCACAGATGGAGGTCGATAAGTTATGTCGTATTATGCCTCTTGTCGATAGCTATGGGCATGTAACTACAAGTTGGAGAGCAGTTCTTGTGCCAGCTACTGGAAGCAAATGGGTGCAGTTGATTGGTTCAAATCCCTGGAGAAAAGAGGACTATATTGAGTTGGCAGAAGACTACTCGCGCCCTGGATCTTATGCTGGTCAAAGCACCGCTGGTAACCAGCTCATACAGTTCCTCCAAGCTCATTTTGTTGCTGCTGATATTCCTCATATATCTCCTCCCAATGCTGAAATCCCTGCTGTGTCTGCACCACTAACCAAGCAGAATGCATTCTTGCTGTTGGATTGGATTCGCTGCCTGAAATCCAGAGGAATTGGCATTCCGCAGAGGTTCTTAACTTGCATAAAGGAGGGTGGATGGCTGAGAATTACTATGAATGACACTTCTGATTATAGACCACCTTCGCAGTCATTCCTACTCACGGCAAATGGGGGAGACTCAGACTGGGGAAACATCATGCAGAATGTATCCATGCTAGTTGACATTCCATTAATTGATCAGAGATTTTATAGTGATATAATCTGGAAGTACAAGGAGGAGCTAAAAACAATTGGAGTTATGTTCGAATATGGAGAAGCATGCCAATTTGTTGGGAAACGTCTGATGTCTCTTGCATCTTCATCCACCTTAACTAGAAGTAATGTCATTTCAATGCTGAGTTTTATTAAATTTTTGAGGGAAGGTTATCTTTCTCCAGAGAAATTCATTCAAAGTGTTAAAGACGGAAGATGGCTATGGACATCCTCTGGTTATAGGTCTCCTGTTGGATCTGTGCTTTATGATCAGGAGTGGACAATTGCAAAGCAAATAAGTGACATCCCCTTTATTGATCAGCAATATTATGGTGATGAAATTCTCTGTTTCAAAACAGAACTTCAGTTGCTCGGTGTCATAGTTGGCTTCAGTGGAAGGTACCAGCTGGTTGCTGACTACCTCAAATCTCCATCATGTATAATGTTTATGGCACCTGAAGCTTTTGTTTTGGTACTGGATTGCATGCGTTATTCTAGCTCCGCTAACAGGGTTGTTAGCGCATGTAAAAGTGTAAA
This sequence comes from Reutealis trisperma, assembly GCA_947687605.1. Lineage (NCBI taxonomy): Eukaryota > Viridiplantae > Streptophyta > Magnoliopsida > Malpighiales > Euphorbiaceae > Reutealis > Reutealis trisperma. The sequence goes on from CANTUT010000048.1 coordinate 2,289,344, forward strand.
ATGCCTGAAGACTAACCTTGGTTATAAGACACCGGTTGAATGCTTTTTGTTTGATCCTGAATGGGGTTGCCTTCTAGAGGTCTTTGGTGGTTTCCCATTGGTTGATCACAATTTCTATGGAAGCGAAATCAACTCTTACAAAAAGGAGTTGAAGCAACTTGGAGTGAAGGTAGACTTTAAGGAGGCTGTCCAAGTCTTTGTAGCCACTTTTAAGCAGCAGGCATCATCGTCTTCCATTTCAAAGAACAATGTCCTTTCATTCCTGTCTTGCTACAGACATCTAAAGGGAACTTCTCATAAATTTCCTTTTGAACTGACGAACTGCATCCGTGAAGCGAAGTGGTTGAAGACTCTGCTTGGTGATTATAGATCTCCGCAAGATTGCATTCTTTTTGGACCTGACTGGGAGTCTATCTCTCCTATTACTCTTCTTCCCCGGATTGATGATAGTGACAATTGCTATGGAAAGGGCATTCACGAATATAAAAAGGAACTGAAGAATATGGGGGTTGTTGTTGAATTTAAAGATGGTTCGAAGCTCGTGGTTGCGAATCTTCATTTTCCATTTATTCCCAGCATCATAACTCGTACAAATGTGCTTTCACTTCTGGAATGCATCCAGATTTTATTACTAGAAAATTATTCATTACCAGAGGTTTTTCGGAAAAAGGTTTCAAAAAAATGGTTAAAGACTCAAGCTGGTTACAGAGCTCCAGAAGAGTGCTGCTTATTTGATTCCAACTGGGATTTATATGTGAAGCGGATTGATGGTCCTTTCATTGATGAAGAATTTTATGGTTCCAATATCATATCATATAAAAGAGAGCTCAGCACCATAGGAGTTATCGTTGATGCAGAAAAGGGATGCTCATTGCTTGCTCGGCACTTGGATTTCCATTCTGAATTGTCCGCCATAGTTCGAATATATAATTTTTTGAGTATATACCAGTGGAAGCCAGAGAGTGAAGCAGCTAGCAAGATATGGATTCCATCTGGAAGTGAGGAGGGAAAGTGGGTTGATCCAAGAGATTGTGTTCTGCATGACAAAGACAGATTCTTTGGCTCACAGTTGAATATTCTCGAGGATTACTACGAGTATAAATTGCTGGATTTCTTTTCCACAGCTTTTAATGTTAAATTCAGTCCTTCATTTGATGACTACTGCAAGCTTTGGAAGTCTTGGGAGAGCACAAGATGCCAATTGACAAATGCTGAGTGTTGTGCATTCTGGAGTTGTGTTATGAAGCATAGGAGCTCAAAAACACAGAAAACTCTGGCCAGTGACTTGGCAAAGCTGCCTGTTATTTCAAGTTCTGGTGAAATCTATTTGTTCAACAAGCATGATGTTTTTATAGCTGATGACCTTCAACTGAAGGGCCTTCTTGAGAAGTTCTCATCCCTCCCAATCTTTGTCTGGTATCCTCAGCCAAGCATACCTTCTTTGCCCCGGAGACTGTTGCTTGAAGTATACAGGACAATTGGGATCAAGACAATCTCTGAATCTGTGAAGATGAAAGAACTCTCTTTGGAAGGTGTGGAACTGAAGCAGGTGAATCCAAATGATATCATGATTGGCAAAGGGCTAATTAGACTCATCCTTGGCTTTCTGGCAGATCCTTCTGTAAATTTCGAAGCAAAAAGGAGGCATGAAGCTGTGAAGTGCCTCCTCAATCTCACTATCTTGGAGACCATGGAGCCAGTTAATGTAAGCTACAGTTTACCACTCTCTGGTATGACCGTGAATGCAACAGCTAGCCAAATGCTACGGTGGGACAGAGAGAGTTCTAAATTTTTCACACAGAAGCTTGACTATTCTGGTGGACAGAGAAATCTCATTGAATATGCTACACATTTTTCTGTGGCAATAGCTGAGGGAGTGTTATGGGAGAATGAAGATCACATAAGTGCACTCGCTGAGCTGATTAAATTGGCTTTCCTGCTGAATTTCGATGATAAAGCTCTTCAATTTTTAATGGTGTCGAAGAATCTGCAAATTTTTGCGGAAGACGAGGATTTCTTGTCTGCTGCCTTCCCCATTGGTTAGGTCAATTATGCACCCTTAATGTTATCAACCAATGTTTGTCTTCTGCTTCTTTCAGCACCAACCTCTGCATGACAAGTGTTGTGTATATAATATTATGTAATATGTATGTTTGTGTTTAGGTATGCGTATGGTGAGCGCTATATTGGTTTGAAATATGTAAACCTTAGTATTTGTTTTTTTTATTTCTCTGCTGATTGAAGCATGATCATTTGATGTAAAAAATGGTGTGGTGTGTTCTGCAATTATTAAGATTGGTCAGCTGCAATCTTCTCTTGGACTTCTCTCTCTCTCTCTCTCCCTCAGCCCTACATGTGTGTTGCTATTGCTTCTATATTCTAGTAAATTATATCAAACTTTTTTAATCTTGCATTACATTGAATTGAGTTGCAGGGGAGCTGGTTTTCGATATTCTTTCGTTTGCTGTGTTTAGTAAATGAGTAATGAAAAATCCGAAGGTCATATGAAGCATTTACTGTCTCAAAATGCCTGTCCATTTGCTGCAGACAACGAAGAAAGGCTTAAAGATGTAACGCTACGCATCTTGGCATGTTTAAGGAAAGAAAACTTATAATTGTTGCGATTGCAAGTTGCCAGAAAGGTAATTGGATAATGACTTTTGTGATAAGGAGAAAGAGACTTGAAGAAACAATGCTTGGTATGTCTTCATAACTTACTAATTACATGGGAAACATAACAATTATTGCTCAATGATCATATGACTGAGAACCCTTGATTACATAAAATTTCCTATGTTTTAAGCAACACAACAGGACTCTTTAGTGAAAAAGAATTGAAGAGCAAAAAAAAAAAATCTAATACAATCAAGCGACTTTATTTTTGCCAGTAAGTAAACGAGTTTTGTCGTTGTCAGCGCGGGCTGGATTGTATCATCCCTTAACATTCAGCAGATTCTTTACACCTCCCGGTCTTCCCTTGGGTATGACCCTTCTTAGTCTTCTTCTTCCTTTCTTTCCTTTCTTCTTGGTCTTGCTCACAGAATCTTGATTCTAAGAAACGGGGGAAACAAAAGATTTCGAACTTGATCATTAAGCATAAACTCTCTTTTCAATTTTCTAAAATTAAAATGTTCATATGTTCATAGACATACCGCATCAGAATTCACAGATTCTGTTTTCATGCTACAGTCCTCACACAGTGATTTATTTTCAGAGTCATAATATTTATCTACATGAACCAGAATCGCCATTAATGTTACCAGCAAACCTTTAAATTCACAAGTATTTGTTAGTCTCAGTTCTGAAAGATACTTACCATCATCTGTCTTGATATTCCTCAGTGATACTACGAAATATACCCTGCAACTTGGAGATCCTACACAGTCACATCCTTCAGTCAAGATGCTGAGACTTGAATGTTGTTCTTCTTGTTCTTTTTCCTTATTCTTCTCCAACAATTCCTATTTCTTCCTTCTCTGCAATGGGAGCCATTGCCTCTCCCTGATCTTGATCTTCATCATCTTTAGTATCTTGTGGGATGTTTGTCTCATTTCTTGGTTTTTGAGATTCCTCCGAGGACCCTGATGGTAGTTCCACCGCTGGACTGTCCTTTTGATCGAGCTCAAAATCCGTTTTTGGTGGTTTAGGTGTATTCATTTCGTCAGATTCTGGGGCAGGTTTCCGAAAATTTAGCACAAGTTTGAAAAAAATATATTTAGAAAAAATTCGAAGTCGAGGATTGTAGTTCCTATTTTCGGCTTTTAGCATCAAAACACCTGAGGCTTATCGCAGCGTTTGAGTTCCGCACATGCAATAGAGACCGATTTGTTATTAATTAAGCTACTTATTAATTATATAAATATTGGTTAAATATTCCATGGATTCGTTGCACGAATAAACAAATTAAAAGGAGTGGAATTGTTTTACCTATTTATGCTTTTCCTACTCATTAATATCTACTTTTACAATTTTTATTTTTTTTTGTGTAAAAAAAAATACCTACCAAAAGGATTTGCTTCATGGGCATTGAATTTTAAAAGGAATTTCACTTTTATATAATAATAATAAAAATAATAATAAAAGAAGTCAAGTGAATACCATGTGCAGATATTATATATATATATACTCTTATTCATATATTCGAGATATGGTGGCTATTGGCAATGGTGCTTTGCGTAAAGCAAATTTCTTTACACAAAGTTGACATTATTTGCTTGCCTATTTTTTCATCCTTTTTCTTTTCTTTCCTTTGTCACCATCATTTTCTTTGCAAAATAGATTGCCTTTTTTTGTCTTTTGATATCAAAACTAAAAATATTTATACGAAGCCACAAAGATCTTAAAAATTTAAAAAAAAAAAAATTCTTATTTAACTCTTATTTTTAATACTACATATGAATTGATGAATGAGTGAGGATAATAATATGTTAATTGCCTTACTGTATAATTTGCTGGCCCCTTTCTCTTTATAATATATATATATATATAAAATAAAATAAAATAAAATAAAAGAATTCTGAATGCAGAATCATCCCTAAAAAAAAGCCTCTACGGGACAATATTGCCCTAAATCTGCGACTGTTCATTTGCGAGGAAAATTTTATATTCTATTTAATGGATATTGATCACAATTTTTCATTTATAATCAAATATATCTGACAATTGAAAATTTATTAATATTTCAAAATATTAAGTGCATATCCAATTGCATATTTATTAGAGTTTGAGTCCTCCAATACTCTCTCTCTCTACATAAACATGGGAAGCTCCATATTGACCACCCACTTTCTATGTTCTGCAAGTTTTCTCAGCTGAGATTAGATTGTTATGCAGTGATTTTGCAAAGCAAATAACTATATATTACTAACATCCAAACACTATTTATGGTGTGGACATATATAGGATACATATTTTTCTTCAATATATTGATACAAGAGAGAGAGATATAGAGATTAAGATAGTTATCCAATTGTTGTATATCATAGTAGATAGACCCTTATCATATTAATATAATAATATCCATTTCCTTCACACTGCAACCCCAACATGAAATGAAAGGATTCAGCATGAAAGCTTGCTAATAAGCTTCTATATAGCTCAATCATTCCAATAAATACCAAAAAAAGAAAAAAAAAATTTAAAAAAAAGCTATAAGAAATTGCGGATACTACTGTTTTCTTCATCAACATCTTCTCTACTTGAAGAAACCTCATCAGTGATAGCACTGCAGCTCGAAGACGACGAAACAGAATCGAAAACAATCTTGTCCCTCGCCATAAAATCAAAAAATCTTGGTTGAGTCGCTCCCACATTATTGTTATTCTTTATTCTATTATCCTGATTATCAGTCTCAACAATATCACTATTTTTTTTCTTTGAAAAAATTCGACATAGAACCCACTTCTCCAGTTGATTAAAAGAATTCTGCACAATCAAAATACTTGGCAATTAATTATTTAGTCCAATAAAATAGATAAAAATATATTAAAAAAAAAATACAGAATTGAAGATCAGGAGTTCAAATTCTCACGGTATATAGAGTCGATAACAATGTTTTACTAATAGCAGACACTATTACAGAAATATAATGGTATGCAAAAAAAAAAAAAAAAAAGATGTAGAATTAATAAAACTTGCCTGGGGTGAGTTGTTTGTGAGTTGAAAATTTCCTAGACTAACAAGGCGGTATTCATGCATGATCCAATCAGTTCTAGAGGCATTTGGAGTCTTTCCTCTATAGAAAACCAAAGTCTTTTTCATCCCAATTATATAGTTCGTGCTGCTTGGAGAACTAATTTGTTTGTCTAAGCCCGTTGCCTTCCAATACCCCGAAGCTGTTGCTCTGTTGATTCTGTTTCCATTTCGATATTTGGCTTCTTTGTTGCTGAAGAAGTACCTCTCTTGCTCCATATCTCCTGAAAACAAAACAAAACTATTAAAATAATAAAGTATTTCAATGCAGCCAGCTTTGAGTTAATGGTGCTTGAGTCGTCTCTCTGCAGCCAAATGTATAGTACATTATTTAATTGTTGAAGTATATATATATATATATATATATTATGATGCTAACCTGGCAAATCCCAAGGGTCGTACTTGCACACATTGATCTCAGGGATAATAGAAGCAGGCAAAGGCCATGAAAGGACCTTGCGTTTAAGATATTCAAAGACAAGTTCTTCATCTGTTGGTTGGAAACGAAAACCAGGAGGCAATTTGATCATTCCTTCTCTAATGAAATTGAACTTCTCCATATAATAATAACTCAAACAAGCTAAATGTGCGCAAGCCAACCGAAGAATCTATAGAGAGAGAGAGAGGGACTGAATGTGTTTCAGAAGAAAAGAGAGCTGGGGCTCTTTATATATAGAATAGCTAGTGTTGTGTGGTGAATGGTGATGCCGTGGCCTGAGCTGGAGGGGGAAATTTAAAGGGATAACACTATATTCAGAAAATCTCTTGGTTTGACAACAAAAAAAAAAAAAAAAAAAAAAAAAAGGATTGAAGAAAAGGAGTCAAAATCAATTGGTTTAATTATATTGAAATGGAATTCAAATTATGAGATTATAAATTTAAACATTAATTATATGTTGAAATTTAAATAATAAAAAATGAGAGAGTATCTTCCTTAATGTATTTTTTTTCTATTTTAAGAATCCTTAATTTAATTAACCTCCTTGTAAAGGATTTACCTTTAATCATATATTGGAAGGTACTGTTGTTATATTTTATGCATGAGATTATGCAAAAAGGGCATTTCTTTTTTCATTTTAACAAATATCTTCAATGTAAGTAAGAACTAAATTTTGCTGCTTTTTTTTTTTTATGGAACATAAAGCATATCTTATTGGACGATATTGCACAAAACATTAAACTGTTAATCTAATAATACACAATAATATTACTATTTACCTAACATTAATTAATTCCTTTTTGTATTTATGTTAGTCTTATAAATCAATAAATTAGTCATAGTAATACGTATTTTTTTCTCTAATAATGTTATTAATTAGAATAATAGTTCAGTATTAATATGTATGCCTCGTAAAAAATATATAAAGAGTGAGTTCCTTCTTCAATGGCTTGTTTTCTTTTAATTGAAATTTTTCCTGCACTGAAACTAAAGTGTATATATAAAAGCATGTATTTAATAATATTTCACATGATATAATAATAACATTACGTACAACATAAAATTATTATATACCCTACGATTACACCCTCAAAATATTAAAACAAAATAAATTTTATTTTTATATATTATTTTTGGATATATAGAACCTCGTATATATGTATGAAGTCATATTGCATCATTCTTCCTCCAGTAATGATCATGAAAATGAAACACAAGAAATTAATTATGAACATAATAAATGTATAATGTAAATGGAATCTACTACGGCAAGTTGCATTATTGCATCTACATTTCACATTTGCACCTGGAAGTCAAGAACCTGTGACAAGTTTTTAAGTCTTTTGCTGTAGATACTGATGACATTTTATCCACACAAGTTTCGAAGCGATCGTGTATGAAAGAGACTTTATTCTTCACAAAGGCTTCAAAAAATAAGCACTGAATAATTCTCCTAAAAACAAGGCTAATTTTGAAGGAAAAGAAAAAAAAAATGATAAAGAAGCAAAGAAATATAGGTAAAATATTTTTCAAAGATTCCAAAATTAAGCTCTAAGTAAGACATCTAATCTCTTATACATGAATCCACTTCTATGAATTTCAGATTTTTAATATTTTTTTTTACACATCTGAAATTCTTAATAAGAAAAAGAATCTTCTGGATTTAAATTTTTAATATCTCATATTAGAGAATAGACACTTGACCGTTAAATTGTTAGGATTTTTACTATATATCATTATAAGACCTAACCAGGTGACCATCTAATAATAAGTTGCCAATTTTTGTTTGAACCAAAAGAAAATTCTACGGACCCAAAAAGCTTAATTCTTTGGTGAGCCATTGCACTGTATTGATATACCAATACCATGCATGCCTATGCAAGTGATAATAAGATTTTTTTTTTCAAAGTGACTTATACCCTCAACTTAAAAAATGATTTCTATCCTCTGTTTCCTTTTTTCTATTATATGCTTCTGCTTTTTTATCTATGGTGGCTCTGGGCTTTGAACTATAAAGCACTTTAATGATTTTTAATTTACTAAATTCATGCAAAAGAGCCATAAGTTTTATCTTTCCAGAGTGGCTATATTTAGATTATGAATGTATGACACATCAAATGTTGCAGGTACTCTAAATTTATATACAAGTATATATGGATAATTAGGCAGGTATCTTCTTTTCAAAAAAATTGCATGTGTTTCAAAAAAAAATTTTAGTATTTTATTTTATTTTATTTTTGGTTGGGACGTTTTTAATTTCAAAGAAAGTTGAGTACTTGGGTTTTGGAAGAAAAACCAATGGAAACTTAATAAAAAGCCTTGCTTTTAAGATAAAGCAAACAAATGAGGCTTGCAAAAGGCTAAAAAAGGTCAAAGAAGTAGACCGTTTACTAAATAGGACATGGATTGGTACTTTCCTTCATTGTGAAGATGTTGCTTTTTCTGTTCTGAATTTTCCATTTATGAGGTTTGATTGAGTGAAAGATCCTTCCTCTAAAAATGAAAAAGTATCCAATTGTGTATTTGGTTGCTGATTAACTAGTCATTTGCTTCGGACAACGGCAACAAAAGTCATGTTTTTTTTTTTTCAAGGGTGGAACATGGCACCTCTTTTAATACAATATTGATAAAACCTCAATTATCGGGTTGTTTTCTTTGCACAGTTATTGTAATTTATTTGATTAAGTTATCCCATGTACCTGAGAAAGAGAACTGTTAATTATTTTCGTATTTTGAAAAGATTCATTAAGTAGAAATTGATCAATACAAGATCTTGAAAAAGGGATTGGGTTTGGTTTTGTAGTTCCGGGCTTGTTTTAGAGAAATTTTTCTTAGGTGAACCGATAAAAGTAGTGCCTCAAAAGACTATATCTTGATTCGGCAAGAACACTCCGATACTTATTATTTTATGATTTTTTATAAAATATTTACTATTTTAGTTGATTTTTGAAAATATTTCTAATTTTAAGCTTTTTACAAACTAATTCTAATTTTAGGTTTATAAAATTAGTTTCTAAAAACACCTAAAATTATAAATATTTTTAAAAAAATACCTAAAATGATAAATATTTTACAAAAAAATTTTAAAATGGTAAAAAGCCCCACAAGATAATAAGGTGACTTTCTATATTCCAAGATTGTTTTTTCAAAGAGAACAAAGAGATTAGAAAAATAAAAAATTAGCTACCTTAGATCTAAGTTGTGTCTCAGACTTTTTATACTCATGAATTCTCTTTCTTAGTTGATGGGTAAGTGATACGACTAGAAAATATGGCATATGGTAACAAAGAGGGTTAATACTAATTCATCATATCATTATATCTCACATCATGCCATTATACCTCACACGTGATAGTATGAGTCACTTTATCTTGACATAAAGTGGGTAGTTAAATTAGAGTCATGGATGTGATATTCTAACTTTTCTCATTGAAGCGCTGTTTGCAATCAAATGACAAATTTAAAGCCAATGAGTTTTTATGTATCTAAAGAACTATCATTGAAGAGGTGCTGTGGCAAGCTTCCTTTAACCATTCAAGGATTAACATCATCAGATCAAATCTTTATGGGTTTTTCATAAAGAGAGAGAGAGAGAGAGACCCCATTGACGCAATTAGATTCATTGAGATTAATGGTGTAAATGAGCCGAGCTGTTCACGAGCAGCTTGGTGTTCGGCTCGATAAAAGCTTGTTCATATTTAGATCATTTTATAAACGAGCCAAACTTGAATCTTGTTTTAAAGCTCGGTAAATAAATGAGTCGAGTTTGAGCAAAGTGAAACTCAACTCGATTAGACTCATGAACAGCTCGATTATAAGTTCGTGAACAAGTTCACAAAAAGCTCAACTAATAGGCTCATAAACAACTTTATTATTATTATTATTATTATTATTATTATTATTATTATTATTAACTTAATAATTTTTGTATTCCAAAAAATATATTTTAATACTTTTTATTAATTCAAATTGACTAAAATATATATATTCCTGATTAACATAACTTAATTTTTTTATATTATATAAAATATTTTTTTATTAATTAATATTTTTGTAATACATGTAATTCTTAATTTTATAATTACATTTTTTCATTAATTGGTTGTTTTTACTTCTATATTAGTTTTAAGTATTTTCAATATAGTTATTTTATTAGAAATAAATATTTAGAAAGTTTAATATTTTGATAAGTTATAAATAAGTTTCATAATAAGTCGAATTCGAGTTTATCTCGATTATAATTTATTAACGAGCTGAACTCGAGTTTTAAACGAGCCAAGATTCAAGCTCTATCCAAAACTCAAGCTCAAGCTCAAACTCGAAAAAAAAAATATGAACAGAATCTGAACACTTTAAAACTCAACTCGGTTTGGCTCATTTACACCCCTAATTGAGATAGTAAATTTAAGGTCAATCAGACTCAGACAAGCATAATTGAATTTTTCCCTTATTAAAAATATTAGTGCATGTTTTTTTTCTCTTTTTTAAATACTGAAGATAATGAAACTCGAAAATTTATGTCTACATGATAAATATATTTTTAAAATTTTACCCAAGTTAAAATTCATTTATTATTAGATTAAAGTTGAAAGTGCATTAATGAATACCGATGTGTCTACATTTCTTACATCTATAATTATATACCGTGACTGTAAGGAGAGGGGGGACATGTTAATGGACAAAAATACCCATACTAATTTTTTATGTTCCCTAAATTATACATTATTATTATTATTATTATTATTATTATTAATGCACAAGGAAATCATATAATTATAGTTGGATTTAGATTTGTTTCATGTATAATTTCCTATAAAAATAACTCTTCCATCAAATTTTTTACATTATTTATAAAATTTTAAAGATTTATTGAATTTTTCACATATTTTTCATTTAAATTCAAGCCTGATATATTTTTTCATAATTTAAATTAATTATTTATCATGCTAATAGAAGGTAGGACTTCAATTCCTTTTTATTTTGATTATTTTTGTTTTTATTTATTATTATTATTATTATTATTATTATTATTATTATTACGAATCACACATTATTTATAAATATTATAAGATTTTTTTTGTCATGATGCTGTCAAAAAAATTTAGTAAAAAAGTATATATTATGTTAATAAAAAAGCATATATTATCTTTACCTTTATAAGGAAGAAAAATAATACATATGACTTATTTACAAAAATTTGGGTAATTATTCAATCAATTCAACAATTTAAAATTATTAAAAATTCTATTTAGATTGAGGTTTTGGCCTCATATAGGGAAAGTATAGAGTGTGTAGAATATAATAATTAGCATGTCTTTTCAAAATTACTATAATTTTGAGATATATATGTAAATGTTCATTTTCTATTTTTATGTGTGTATTTGTGTATACATACATTTCAAGAAAAATAATCTACTAAAATTTACATGATAATAATGGATAAATTTCAGAATTTTTACATATATATATATATATATATATATATATATATATATATATATATATATATATATATATATATATATGTTATTAGAATTACTTCATATTTCTTTTTAATATATATATGAGGTATAATTACATATTGATAAAATACTGAAGAAATTCTAATTATGTATATACCTTATGTAAAAGAATTTCTTCATATTTCTTTTACATGAGATATATATATATGTGATAGGCAAAATTTCATTCTACATTTTAAAATAATGTCGTAATTTGATATTTTAGATTATTAATTTTAAATTAAATAATAAATTAATAAATCCAACAATTTAACAATTAACTTTTACAAATTAACCTTTTGCTTAAAAAAAAAATAGAGCTTATAACAGAAGTCGAATATATGTGTACATCATAAGTCGTATATACAGTAAAAATTAAAAACAGAAAATTAATGATAAAAAAAACCTCCAAGTGTAATCAAATAAAATGTATATATATATATATATATATATATATATATATATATATATATATATATATATATATATATATATATATATATATATATATCGCAAAAGCTTTTTAAATTACACCTTGTTGTTTTCTAATCTGCATCCAAGAAAAGTAAACTTTACTTGATTTTACAAATTTTTCAAAAAAATTACAAAAAAGTTTGATTTTGTATATTGTTTTGGAAATTTTCGAGTCATTTTCTTTAAATTTATAATTTTACAAAATAAAATATAAAATGACTTCTATTTTATAAAATTTTAGAGAATTTTGTAAAACTAAATTATTTTTTTATGAAAAACATGTTTTTAAAATATTGACGTGCGATATGACTTTTTTTGTCAAGTTTTTGGGAAATCTTATAAATGGAAGCAATTTTATATAAAAATTGCTATTTTACAAAATAATATTCGAGATGCCTCCATTTTTATAAATTTGTAGAGATTTTTTTATTTTAAATCTTAAGTCTTTTTAAGATTATCATTAAGTATTTGTATTTTAATTTGAACAGAAAAACCATAATTAACTAAGAAAAAGTTTTTAAGTAGTCTGAATTTATTATATCACTCATAGATTAATTTAATAAAAATATGACACATTAATTAATCATGACATGTCAATTGATGTAGTTTATTTTTATTGAATTAATTTATGAGTGATGTGATATCATTAATTAATGTATTATATTTTTATTAGATTAGTTTATAAATGATACGATAAAATCAATTTGCATTCTCAATTTACAAATATTAGTTGAGAATAAAATACCATATTCTCTTACACCAATTATTTTTAGGTGTTTACTCTTTTGGCTAGAATCTTGCCAAATGCCAATCATTCATATATCGACCTTTATGTATCAATTTTCAATTTATTGTGATTAAATAATTGATTATACCAAAAGGCAATGCTTAATGCATAAGAAAGTTTATTTGTATTTTCTCCCCTTTTTTTCATGGAGTTGGAAGTTGGAACCCTCCACTTTTCACTTGCTAAGTTGCTTCACACATCATACCAACTATTTAATTAATTTCCTTTTTTTAAAAAAAAAAATTCACAACTTTTAATAAACTTTGCTGTGTCCAATCTTAAAATTCATATCATGAACTAAAAAATGTTTGGCACATTCTCTTTGTTCTTTCTTTAAAAATAAAATTTTTATTTTTATCTACATATCTAGTATATAGAGTAATATAATTTCTTGTTCCATAATAATTTGCTAAGTTAATTGAAACTCTAATTGAAGAAATTATCAATTAAAATAGAAAATTTAAGCTTTCATTTTTTAAAAAAAATTCAAAATTTTAAGTGGAAATATTAAAAATCCATTATATTTAATCAAATTTATCAACCAATGATGATATTTGGGGAGCCATCACTAGTTCACAACACATAGCATGAATTATTTTAACATAAAATCATGAAAATTTGGAGATAGAATTAAGGAAAAGGAGAGAGAAGAAGGGAGAAGAGAGAAAATTAATGGTTTACAATCCTAAAACAATTAGTGTGATTATTTAAATTCTATATTTTCTTATTTTACCACAAAATAATATATATATATATATATATATATTAATCATTATTTTCATACATATTTTATGTAATCTCTTGCATGAAATGTACTTGTCTAATGATTTTTTTTTTTTTTATGGGTAAGAAAATAAAAATAAAAATGAAACTCTGGCCCATTGGCCCAAAAGTAAAAGTTTGTTGGATTCGTACCCATGGACCTAGTCCATGAAATATATTGGCTTATGCCGACGACGGCTTGCCTTATAGTTTGTATTTGGTTGTCGTTTTGTCGTCAACCATTTAAGGGCAGCGTTTTAGCTAGGGTTTTTAGACAGCGAACCAGCGAAGCTGAAGACAAAGGGTTTTAGAAACCGAGAGAAAGAAAAGCACCAAATCAATGGATCCTTCGGCTCTCAATTCCACTGAAATGCAGCAATTCCTCAACGTAAGCGAAATTCCTTTCTTTTCCTCTGTGATTTTCTTTTTCAAATTTCAATTTTGTTTATTTATTTGCTTGACTATTCAAATATTTAAAGATTGAGTTCTTAAATTGGGTGATTTAGTGGATTTGCACATGTATAGGTATCTGTTTTTTGCAATTATAAATTGTCTGTTTGAAATATTTCTAATAAAGATTTGGGCTTTCAAAATTATTTATCAGGTATATGAAAGCAATGACTATTAGGTTTTTAATTTGACATCTTCCTGTAATCTTCATACCCTTCTAGATTCAGTTGTTACTTTGATGACTCAGAAACTTAATAACTTCATTTAATTTAGGCTGCTAATTAGGATAATGGGTCATATGAACAATTCACGAATTGGAGATTTATGGATATGATGAATAAGTTCACCTTGATGATCTCGTAGATAGGTTGCTGGTCCTTCACTACCAGGTTGCCTTCTAGTCTTCTTCCATTCTGAGTAGTTTTATAATGTGCCACTGTGTTGTTAAGATTTGGCACTCAATATACAATCACTCTTTTAGGTTATGTTCATATTCAAACACTCTTTTGAGCTATTATGTAATGTATGTTTAGTTAATGAAGAAGTACTATTCTACCAGTAAATAGAAACGGTTGCGTATCTGAGTTGAGATTGAAGTATTTGCTGAGATAGCGATTCAACAGGAGCTTTGGAAGACTGTGTTGTTTCTTTTTTTTTTTTTTTTTTTTTTTTTTTTTCTTATTTACAGATACCATGTTTTATTGTTGTTGTTTTGGCATGCTAGAATTTTTTTTTTCTTTTATCATTATTTGGTTCTCATTTCTCAATGAATTTTGCGGCTGTTCAGCAAGAAAAGGAAAAGGCTATGGTTAGCGAGATGGTGGCAAAGCTTACAAGTGTGTGCTGGGACAAATGCATCACTAGTACACCTGGAAGCAAGTTCAGCTCAAGCGAATCTGCTTGCCTTTCCAATTGTGCTCAGCGATATATGGATATGAGCCTCATCATCATGAAACGTTTCCAGTCGATGCATTGAGATAGAGAGTTTACCAATCATTTGCCTCTATGTCAGTTACGAGATGTTATTGTTTGTTTAGCCCATATCAACAATTAATTGTATCAGTTAAAAATGTTCTGAATTTTTTTTTTGGAAATAAATCTCCTTATTTGATGTTGGATGATTGGCATCCTTCTGCATTCCAGTGATTTTTTTTTTTTTTTTTAATTTATGTTCTTGGACATGAGAAATCGCATGTGGTGGCATGTTGTGAATGGTGGTGTTGACAAAGCAGAGGCATCTAGTGACCACTAGTGTTTACCAATTTGTTTACATGCTAGATACCCTGCAGCATAACCTTTTGTAATTGGGGCTAACTGGTTAACATTAAAACCTGGGAGGAGGCAAATAGCTCTGTTAAGCGCTTGCCCTCTGCTGCCAATTATAATGACTAGTCTTTTTGGCATGTTCCTGCCTTGGGCCAGCATGAAAAATTGCTGGGTTTGGGCCAATGAGCTGATGTACCTTTTTATGTACTTCAGCTGGGTTTGGTACATCTCAATTTCCAATCTGGGTTGGGCTGAGGTCTCAGTTAAACTTTTCCAGACCAGATCAGGCAAGACTGAAGTGAGAGTTGACAGCAAAATAAGCACACCTCTGTTTGCAGCCTGGCGCCGGATCAGGAGCCTTACAATGGCGAGGAGGGATTTGAGGATTTGAGCTAGTGTTCTTACTCATTTCCAAACGCTTTTTAAGAAAAAAAAAAAAAAAAAAAGACTAGCAGATTAATAGGAACTGGAGGAGTTTTGACCTCATCTCTCCTCTCTTATGAGAATGATTACCCCTGCCTCGTAGCAAAACTGGCATTCACATCCATAGCTATTGGTCGAGGCCTTGCATTTCGGAAATTTTGAGCTACTGCGAATTTGTAATTTTCATACGAGTTCAATCAGCATCCTGACATCATTTTCTCCATAAATGCTGGGATCAATAACACGTCAGCTAAATGGAAGCACATTGAAACCAACACACACAGCACGCACATGAAAACGAAGGAGGGGAGACGATAAAAAGCTCCCAGCGGCAGAAATTCCATTTTGGAAGAATTACAACAGCCTAAACATCACACCATCAAATCAAAATCATACATACAAAGGAACACAGCATAATGGATTAACTACCCAAGAGCATTACAATTCAATCAATGCAATCCGAATGTCATTTTTTTTCTTTTTCACATGATTTTAGTAATAATTTCTTTCTCTTTACATCTTGGCATTTGTTTGGGTCTGTTGAGTTTCTGATGTCAAGTTGCCACCAGTGACCCGCTTTGACTCCCCAACTCCGGCTGCTAATGCAAGAACATCAGGCGATATTTCCCAGCTTCCACTTTTTCTTCCCATGCTAGAGCGCCTCGAATGTAAGACACTACGCCCTTCCAAACCCTGTGGGGGAAGGATTCTGCTTAAATCTGGAGAAACATCAGTCAAGGCACCATCCTCATCCAGACTGTCATCATTCCGGACTGCTCTGTCATAATAATCCACCTCTCTTGCAGTGTCATCCCATACAGGCTTCCTTCCCATCTCTATGTCGCCTACCGACTTTTCCAGGTTTGAACTGGCAAAAGTACCCACCATTCTAGGTGGAATTTCAGGTTCCTTCCGAACTTTTGCCCTGAAATTGTTCTTTGATGGAGCAATGCTAGAGCAAAAGATCGCCGTGAAGTTCTCAAATAATCCTTTGTCGAATGGATTCGCTAGTCCGTCATATCGATATCTAAAGTTTTCGTAAGTAGACTGCCAAAAGAGGCAGGGGAAAAAAAAGAAGAGAAAAACATAACTTAGAGAAAATTCAAGATGCTGACGTAATTGCAGGAATCAACTCATCAGACATACAGAAAAGGCATGTTTCTCAATAGCAAATGACATACTACTATAAATGCAGAATTCAGAAAGAGCAATTCCACTATTGCTGGAAGGGTTTCATACCTGATTTTTACTTATAAGATACAAATGGAACATGGAAAGGCCACCAACAAACCAAACTGAGATGAAGGTGTAAACTACTAGCACAATGGAGGCAGGGGTCTTGGCCATTGCTTTCCAAATTGTTGTGTGCTCACTATTCATGATCCTCTTGATATAAACCCAGCAAAACCCATGCACGTATAAGCAAAGAATAGTTGCAAAGAACACAAACATGAAGAAGAACCGGTAATTCCGCTGCATCCAAAATCAAAGGGACTATTCAAATTTAGAAAAATCTCATGCACAAATTTCAGTGAACATTGATAAAGATAACTGAAAGGAAAGTGTTATTGCTATTTTCATGTCATCGTGTCCAAAGACCACCTGCAAACATTGAGAAGTAATAAACTTGCTGCATCTAAAAAGCAGTTCCCTTCTTGAACTTGTTTTAAAAAGTACGTTAGTATCTTATTTTTCTCCTTCATTGAGCATGGGGACAATAAAATCCATAAGCAGTTTTATTATGATGATCAGATAAGTTGAATCAAGTGAAATACCCATCCAGAAAGAAGACAAATGACAGAAAAATCGGGTTTCCTTGAAGTGACTTCTAGAAATGCTTTAAGATTCAGAAAGCAAAACATATTATTTTAGAAGAATGATTATTACCAATCCAATGCACTGACCAACCCAAGGGCAGTGATGATCAAATCTTTCCACACAGTTATTACATATTGAACAGTGAGAACAGCGTGGAGGCCTATAAAGCATGCATGTATCACAGTACTTGGTCTTCACAATTATTCCATTGATAACAACATCCTTCGTGCGTGGTAAACGAAAAGTTGGGGTTTGGCCATTTGTAGCTTCAGTGTTTCCTTCATAACCTTCTGGCTCTGGAGGCTGAGTATTACGAGGAACTATACCAGGATCTCTTCCCGATGTTAGCAGAAGAAGGGTTAAATCCTGGGAAAAAAAAAATACATCCATTAGATCAAGAGTGGAGCAGCAAAAATGAAATTTTTTCTGCTACGCCAATAATTAATGATAATTTGTTTCAACTAAACTTGATGATCAAACTGAACTTTTTATTCTGATTTTAGAATTTCTTCCCAGCTTGATAATAAAGAAAATAATCCAAATCCAGCATCAAAATCTCAAAGAAAAAAAGAAAAAAGATTTCCGTCACCTCCCAAAATAAACGGAGAAAAAAGAAGGGAAGACAACCTAAAAAAGAACAACGTGCAATTAGGCCTACAGAAGTCATCAATCAAAGTTGTACACTTGAACTGAACACACTGGAAGTGGACAGCATGATGCATCAAGATGTCTATTGAAACATGAGCAGTATGGTTGCAAAAACTTGACAGAAAATCAGGCTTGCACAACAAATATCATGAGATAAATTATATTAGATCAAAATATTTATCTTTCAGAGCTACATGGCATGGAATTATGGAAATGGACAGCATCAAGCACAACAATGGAAGCAACAAATTGCAGCCTGATTTTACTAGTAGATCAAAACCAGTTAGGTAATAGGCTAACTTGTCTTAGGAAAGTTAATAATAAAATGAAGGTTCCACATACATAGAAGATAATAATCACTAAATATCTATTATGGGAGAAGCTTTGGATAATTCAAGACCATATGCAGACCTCATGCTAATTTTTCTTTCATACCTGATGCTAATTTTTCTTTCATTTGGTGGTAATATCAGGATGCAAATATGTACCACTATAACAATATGGAACTTCAAACAAGTAGAAGCATGAAAACTTGAAACAATAACTTTGAAAGATGGAAAATAACTTACTAATAAGGTGAGGACAACAATAATGACTACAATTGATATTCCCCAGTTATGAGGAAAATCATCCATCAACTTTCTTGCTACAAAGACACAAAAGATCGCAACTGGAGCAACAATAAGAAATATGGTTAGCAGAAGGGATCTTGCATCAGGTCCAAATATAAGCCTCCCTTGAAGGAAAAATATCTGCAGAGAGAATATGCCAAAGCACAAAATCAAGGACTTATCAGCATAGCCACATAACAAAATGAACAAAGTGCATAGACATGCTTATCTAAGAAAGGATATGCCCCAGAAAAAGTGATATCCAAATAATGCTTCTTACACAGTGTATGACACCCTTGAATCGCTGACCAAGAGAGCTTGATAAGGTAATTCAAATTTTCCGTTATTCCAATATGTTTTATGGTTTTCGCAACATTTTATATAGTGCAGTAAGTGAATCTTTAGTGTATAATAACTTTAAAGAGCTCAGACTTGGACAATACTCATAACTTCTTTCAAGTTCCACCTAGTCGAAGGATGACCAACACAAAATGTGTGTACTACAAACATTCTACTAACTATGAACTATGAAGTTTAATCTAGGCACACAGATGGAACTTAAAACCATTGACACTGTTAACAGGATTTGTGATGTTAGCAGATGGACCGAGTGGGAGACTTATGCAAAGCACATTGATACTACTGATTTCATAATGCATCAATTCAAACATACTATATTTTCAATAGCAAGCTTGTAAGACAAATACCCAATTTTCTACAGCCCACGTATTTCCAGAAAAAAAAAAAAAAAAAGTGACACACCACTAAAGGAAAAGAAAAGAAGATCATGGGTGAAAAACCTTGACAAAAAACATGGGAAGTTACTATTCATTGGGGAGACCTAACAAATTAAACGACATCTATGTGAAGCTGAAACACAAACTTGACCTCAACTCCCAAGAAAAATTTCGAAGCCGCAATAAAACTAAAATGAGGAGTACCATCTCGCAACCCTTCCAAAGCAGGGGACTCCCTGTTTTTCATCAAGCTAAATCTAGCCATTTATTTGACATACCGATCCCTACCAATTCACAATCAATAGTTTAACCCAAAAGTTGATGCTAAAATAGGTCATGCCCGCTCATTTTGAAAATAAAAAGGCAACAGATTTCGTACTGCACCCCCAAAAATCCCATCTTTAACTGCTTTATTACATTAACAAAACCCCAAAGTCCAATCTTAGAAAAACCCTTATTTCTAATCTATCAAAAGTCTATTAACTATCCCATTTCTATCAACAAAACCGCAATACACAAAACAAAAACGAAAAAGAAAAAGAAAAAAGGCCCCAAAATTTCACTAAACCGCAAGAGTATAAGCTTACATTGCTGCCTTTCCAGACTTGGTAAGTCTTGAGCCGATCCGTCCCATCGTCATCTTCAGCATCTCTGGCAACCGGATCGGAGGTCCGGAGACGAGGCGGTGGGACGGCATAAGTTTCTTTCATCCCCAACAACCCTTTAATTTCTTCTTATTATCTCTCTCAAGATTCAAGAAGAACAGTACTGTGCCTCTTTTTCTCTCCCTAAAATGCAAAAGCAAATCAAAAGAAGGTCAATTCCATCACTGCAATTAAAATGGGTATTCCAAAAAAGAAAAGAAAGAAAGTGTCTGAAACGAAAAAGCAAATAAAGGCGGCTCTTTTAATAATACAAAAGAAAGCTTCTTTTGACTTGGTTTTTGGTTTTAATTTCTTTTCCATAATTAATAAACTTGAGAGAAAAAAAGGAAAAAAAAAAAAAAAAGGATTGAGTGAGTGGGGTCAGTTTCACGCATGATATGCTTATAAAATGAGGTGTACGATTCTGGCCAACCACCACCACCGTCGTTAACGGTCGCCGTCAAGCTGTTCAACTGAATAGTAGTAGTTGATGAAAATTATATTACAATAATAACATTTTAACAGTGTTCGAATTTAGAATAGATAAAGGGTACGTATATTCCTTATTCAGACAAGGACGGATCCTGACTGATTCCTTGTAAGTATTTCAGACTTTGGGATTCCCATTACTGTTTTTTACTCTTCATTATTGCTCCGATTCACTCGTTTGGCGTCTTCTCATTGGTTCTTTCTCTACACCAATTTGACTAGTAACTGGTAATTTCTCTTTTTTATTTCATTTTTATCTCACCTATGCCTCCACTTTTCTGGGGATTTACAGAGTTTTACATCGTCATTTTGGTCCCTAGAGGTCAAATTCAAAATTTTACCTGTGAGTTGTGACAGAAACTAAATTTGGCTTTTTATTTAAATTACTATTGTCATTTAAAAATATTAATCATTTCAGCACGTTGATTTAAAAAAATTATTTAATTATTATAATTTTATTTTATTTTATCCGTGCTAAAAAAAATGTTTCACTATTTTTTAAAATATTTTAAAATATTTATCCATTATAAAAATAAATATACATATTTATCTATTTTACTCTAATTAATTAAAAAGTGAAATATTTATCTGTTTTCAAAATTAATAAAAAAAATAGTAATAGATGAGTATATATAAGGATTTGAGTGAAAAAATATAATAAAATTTATAAGTAATTAATGATATTTTTTAAAATTGTGTAAGAAAATAAAGTGAACAATCTTTTTGGGACAGATAAAATATATTAAAAAGACTAAAATATTCTCTTCTAATTTTGATATAGATAAATAAAAATAATTAATATAAATTTGTAATAGAAGAATAAAAGGACAAAATTAAAAAAAAATAGTAAACACTTTTTAAAATTCTAAAATAATAAATATTTTAAAATAAAATAAAATTTTTAAAATGACAATTTTTAAACATTAATGGAGTATATAAATATTCATGGTTAAATTAAACTTTAAGCACTTCAAATTTGAAATTATTCAACCAATTAATTTGATTCACTAATACTGAAATTATTTTCAAAATTAAAATCAGAATCAAATTTTAAAATTATAATTTAAGTATTTTTAGAGATTTAGTGATATTTTGATAAATAATCTTAGTGGAAACGGAAGATAAGAACATTAATAATTGATATGATTAAGCAGGCATGCTTTCTAAATAGTTAATTATAAATCGATATTAAAATCAAGCTATAATAAGAAAACTAAGATTTTGTAGATTTCTTTATATCGAGCGGATTTAGTTTGTAAATTGTCTCTACGTACATATCACTTAATTCTTTTTTAAGCATACAAATTATTATTATTTAATTAAATATTAGCAGAATATAGGGAATATGATAAGATAGAAATAATGCAACATTGTCATGTTATATTTTGCGAACAATAAAGAATGAGTTTTTTTTTTTTTTTTAATCTTTTGAATTTTTTTTTTAAGGGGATAGTTATGTTGAGAAGGGCTTGAATATAACAGAATTCCAAGAGTATAAAAAATAAAGATACTAAATAGCAAAATAATATTGGATTGATGATTTGATTAGTCATTTCATCCTTTAAAGTTTTCAATTCGAGTCTGTCAAATTACATTGGCCTCTTTATTTAATAGAAAAGATGAGGCATTTTGAAAACAAATGTCATAATTCAAAAATCATTAATATTAATCTAAATTATCAATATCAAAAAAAATTATATAATAAAAATATAAAGCTTAATTATGAAGATGGCGATATTATAATGTAGTAGTAGTAGAGCCAAAGAAAGCCCTCAATTTCACACTGCAACTATATTTATTTCCTTATATAAGTCCATTAAATGAACAAAACGTGCTGTTAAGATAGAAATTCTAAAAATTGAAAAGTTATAAATTTTCCAAAGTGTAAATATGCAACCTACCGAAATCCAAAATTTCTTTGGCAATTATAATATCTCTAAGAAACACTCTACACACACGTGGCATAGAATTGGAATAATTTTTGTAGAAAGTACATGTCACAATATATGTCTCATATATAGTATATCATTTTATAATATGCAAATCAGTGGCCGAATTAGCGAATTAGAGAGTTAAATTTTTTATATCATAATTTATATTAAAATGATATATATAAATAAATTAATTTTTATATAATTAAAAAATTCACATAAAATAACGAGGTGACATATAATATATAACTGAATTTTAAAATTTTTTACACTAAAAAATTTTAAATTTTGGAGGTTAGGGTTGCCCAGGCCCCTTGGCCCCCCTCCCTCGCCAATGGTCCAAATCTTGAAAGTCTAATGTTTAAAAAAATAAATAAATAAAGTCTTGAAATTAAGCCTGATTTGTAATTGACTATTTGTTTTATTCTCCATCTTCAAACATGTATAGCCTTTAACAAATAACAATTCGTCACCATCACCTACTCCGTCCACAAAAAAAAAAAAAAAGAGAAGAGACGCACACACTCTTCCTCTCTGTATCTCGAAGAAAGCTTAACCCACTGAACATTTTATACAATATCCATTCATTAAAGAGCTTGATTTACGAGGGATGATCTAACAATGAAAATCTGAAATCTCCATCAAATTTAAATATTAAATTCAAATTATAGTCGCACTTATAGAAAAATAAAAACATTATGTAGCTTATTTAATATTATAATTCATGAAAAACAAAAAAGAACTTGCATGATTGTTGTTTGCGTGATTCAAACATTACTCCATTGATTTATTAATAAGTAAATAGTGAAATTTTTTTTGATGTATCACGGAAAAATAAAGATTTTATTTTATTTTTTATTCATTCATTTTATCCGAAGTATAAGGTATAAAACTTAAAATAGTATAGATGAAGTATATACTGGTCCAAAGAGGCCCTTGTGATGAATGAGGAAAAATAAAAAACGTACAAAATACTACCACATAGTCACAGACGAAGTTAAGTTATATACCCTCAAATTTCTTTTTCTTTCTTTTTTTTTTTTTTTTTTTGCTAATTTATACACTCAATTCATGTAATAAATTTAGTAGAGGTGCTTTATTTTTATTGATTTTTTATTTAAACTAACAAATTAAGTGTAATAGTATTATTTCTCTTAAATTTAATTTAAAATTTCAATACAACACAACTCAAGTATTTTCTCTTTCTTCTTGTACTATTGTCACACATTCCTTCTTTTATCAAGGTTACGGTTGAACTTATTGTTATTATTCATTTGTTGTAAGAGATGTTGACTTTTTCTTTTAGGTTTTGTCCATATTTTATGTTTGTAACTTAAGTGTTCAAGATAAACTTATTTTTCTATTGTATCAATGAATTTTTATTACTCTCTAATTACAGTTTTGAATAAAAAATTATAAATACTCGCTTTTATATATTATAATAATTTATTTTTTACTCCTTAATGAAATCATCTTGGCTTTATCACTGCATATAGTTTTCATATATTCAAAATTGAATGGTAAAAAGCCCTATCAAGAAAAACGCAAAAATAATCAGCATATGACTAGCAAGTTATTTCAACTGTGATGATTCTGGGCAAAAAAAAAAAACTGTGATGATGGGTTTTCTTTGTTGTGGCCTTATGGGAACATTGGCATTGTGGGCAAAGACTGCCTTATGACTACTAGTTATGAGTTATGGCGCAAAGAGAACTTGGACTGGGCCATTCTTACGGCACGCGAATTAACTAAAAAAATGGGCCAATTTTTCTTTTTCGGTGTTTGTAACGAGGGCTATAGGGGTCAACAATGGTACAATTTGCGCTAAGCTTAGAACACCCTATTTAATACAAAACAATGGCCCATTTAAAAAGGATAATAAGGTCCTACCGGGAGTCGAACCCAGGTCGCTGGATTCAAAGTCCAGAGTGCTAACCACTACACCATAGAACCAGCTTGACAAGCTTTCAATTATATTTTATAAAACAAATTCTTTTTATTTTTTTCTCCTCCCCTTCCCGCAACCTCTGTCTGCCTATCAAGTGAGCTAATCCATTTTGTATAAAAATTTTCAGGTGAGGTGTTTGCGTGAGATCTACCACCAGAAAGAAACACACATTGCAATTGTAGGAAATAGAATGTTCTCCACAATCCAAATATAAACACAAGTTCAAATCAAGCTTGATCTTTCCACATTTCAAGAAATGTTAAAGCTGTCTTGCCTTTTGGACTCATTCTTCTTTGCTACCATAATATTTATGACTCAAATGGCTTTTTGCATATGCATTTTTGGTTTTGGGTGAACCAGACCAATCTCTGTCCTTATATGAATTAATAATATTAATAAAAATAATGATCATCTACTTCCAGAAAATGTTAGTAGGTGATTAATTAGTTCACATCACCAGAAATGTAATTTCTTCAAGTTCTAATATCCACTAAGTGATTAGGATCAAATTGTATTTATTATCAAGCATGCGCTTAAAATATGCACATGTTGTATTATAGCATTAGAAATGAATTGTTTTGGTGTAATATCATTTTCTTTTCTCAATTTTTATGCGACATTAAACCATATGCATTTTTTTATCACAGTTAATATTATCTTCAAATCTTATATGAAATTAAAGAGGGATATTCAAATAGATCTTCCCACAGATTATGTTCTCATGGCTTGGAGTTTGTAGTAGCTGGAATAGTAAAAACTAGCAAGTTAATTAATCGGTTATTAATTTTAGTCAATTAATTATATGTGTTGCATTAATACAATTAAGTCGTAATTTCCTTCTTTCTTTTTAAACCTTATAAGGCTTTTTGGAAATTTTAATTTATTACATGATTTTGTACAAGAAGATTGATCCCACTTCATATATCAACAAAGAGGTATTAAAAAAAAAAAAGTAAAATTTGAATATTTAAAAATTATCTAAACAGCTAAATTTTGAAGAAATGATATATATGTTGGGCTACTATTAAATTGGGTGCTAGCTCCATGTAGAGCGTATTAAGCCCAATGGATTATACAAGTATTAGGCTAGAGTTATAAACACATTGTTACTATATATCTATTTAAGTGAAGGCTTGGTAAGAGAGGTGTGAGAGAGAAGATAGACAAGGTGAGTGGAGAGTGTAAAGAAAGGGTTTCTTAGAGTGATTAGGGTTTGTTTTCTCATCTTCAAGATGGGATGTCTATAACTCTTGAAGGGGATTTCCCATACTCATTTTTTTCTCTTGTATTTCTTCATTGATATTGGATAGTGGATTCAGAATTTGCCTTATGGTTTTTCTCTTTCTCTTTAAAGATTTTTCTATGTAAACTTGGTGTGTTGGTGTGTTTGTATGTTTGATCTTGCTTTGTGTTTTTTTCTTTGATTTCTACCTTTCATTCTATTGTGTTGTTGTTGCTATTGCTCACTTATGTGTGAAAGGTCTAGTGTTCCCTAATAAATGGCACCAGAGCCTTTGCATACAAGGTGTTCGATAAAATTCCTAAGTGAGCTATGGAGATGAATACAAGTAGAATGGTAAGTCTTAATGGTTCGAATTAGAGACCATGGAAAGGTAAGATGTTAGATCTTCTTTATTGCAAAGAGTTGCATGCTCCATTAGAAGAGGAAAGTGCCAAGCCCAAGGATGTAGATGATGAAAATGAAAGCTCTTAAATCGACAATATTGGTTTTATTTGGCAATGGTTAGATGATAATGTCTATCACCATGTGAAGAATGAAACTTTGTTTGGTGCATTGTGGAAGAAGCTAAAAGAATTGTATGAGAGGAAAATCGCTAACAATGAGCTATATGCTTTGAAGAAGTTTGTGAATTTGAAATACAAAGAGGTACTCTAATGGTGGATGACTTGAATGAAATGCAAAGTTTGGTAAATGAACTTTTAATGATAGGTATGAAGTTTGATGATGAGTTTCAAGCACTATAGCTTCTAAGTTCTCTTTCGGATAGTTATGAGACTTTGGTGATTACACTTACCAATTTAGCATCGAATGTGAAAGTGATTATGAATGGGTGAAATCTAGCCTATTTGAGCATGAGCTTAGAAGGAAGAATGTTGAGTCTTTACAACAAGTTTTTGTCTTAGAAATTCAAAATTATGACAACTCCAAAGGAAGATTCAAGTCTAAAAATGTTGTGAAGTGTTATAATTGTGGCAAAACTAGCCACATAAAGAAGGATTGCTAGGCTCCAAAGAAGAAGAAAAAGTGGAAGGAAAAAAAAAGTGAAATTAAACAATATGAGAACGACACTGCCACTGTCTCTTCCAAATAGAATTGCTACACATTGACTAGTTGTGATCCTTCTTATTTATCTTGCTCTTCAGATTTGAACAAAGACTTGGATGGGGTAGTTGATAGTGGTGCTTCATGTCATGCTACTCTAAGATCGAATGTTTTCATTTCTTACAATGGGGTGACTTCAGCTTCGTAAAAATGGCGATCAAGGAGTTACAAAAGTAATAGGAATAGGTGATACTTGTTCCAAGAAAAGTTTGGGCATAAAGCTAATACTCAAAAAAGTGAAGCATATTTCAGATCTTTGATTGAATTTGCTCTTGGTTCGCAAATTGGATGATAAGGTTTATGAAAGCCACTTTGGTGAAGGAAAATGAAAGCTTATTAAGGTGCCATTACTCTTGTAAGTGGAAAGAAGTGTTGTTCACTTCCCTAAACATAAGGTCAGGTTTGTTTGAAGTAAAATAATGCCATAAAGATGGAACAAGTTAGATATATGGCATAGGAGGCTTGGTCACATGAGTGAAAGGGGACTTAAAATTCTTGCAAAGAAGAATCTTGTGGATATTAAAGAGATAACCTTGAACCGATGCACTCATTGTTTACTTGCTAAGCAATAAAGAATCTCTTTTGGTCACACTTTTACTAAAAGAATTACTTTATTGGTTTGGTTCATTCTAATATTTATAGACCCATAGATGTGAAATCCATAGGCGGTGCTACTTACTTTGTGACTTTTATAGATGATGCATTAAGAAAGGTGTAGGATTATGTTGCGAAACATGAAAATGAATCTTAGGATGTTAAAGAGATGACCTTGAACCAGTGCACTAATTGTACACTTGGTAAGTAATAAAGAATCTCTTTTAGTCATACTTCTACTAAAAGAATTGCTTTGCTAGTTTGGTTCATTCCGATGGTTGTAGACCCATGGATGTAAAATCTATAGGTAGTACTACTTTGTGACTTTTGAAATGATATATCATGAAACACAAAAGTGAAGTTCTTAGCATTTTTAAGCGCTTTCATACAAAAGTTAAAAGGGAAATCAGTAGAACCTTAAAGTGCATACACACAGATAATCATGGAGAATACAAAGATCCATTTAAAGAATATTGCAAAGAGTGTGGTAGTTAGAGTGAAAAGACCAAAAGTAACACTCCTTAACATAATGATGTAAGGAAAAGGATGAACTAGACAATTTGTGAGAAAGTTCAGTGTATGTTGTCAAATGCTAACTTGCCAAAACCATTTTGGGATAAAGTTATGAGAATGACTTGCTACTTGATAAATCAATCTCCTTTAAAACCATTAAATGGTGATTACCTGAAAAAGGTATGGAACAGAAAAGATGTAAATTTCAAACACTTGAAGGTGTTTGGTTGTCAGCCATTTGTTCATATGCCAAATGATTAAAGAAGCAAAAGAAATATATTGAATAAGAACTCGAAATGTTTAATATAAAAGATACAAAACTGGTTGGAACACCATTTGGAAGTCATTTGAAGTTGAGTAGGAAGCAAAGTCCTTCCAATTAGAAAAAAGTAATGAGACGAAAAATGCTCCCTATTTTTTCAGTCTGAGGAGCTTGATGTATATCATAGTTTGCACTACACCGACATAACATATGCAACTAGTGTTGTGAGTAAATTTTTTGCAAATCTGAGTGACGAGCATTAGAATAAGGTGAAGTGGATAATGAGGCATTTGAAAGATACATCTAATATATCCTTATGTTTTGATGATGTAAAACCTATTTTTGTTGGTTATACTGATTCGAATATGAATGGTGATATTGACACTAGAAGATCTATGTAGAGTTATATTTTTACATTTGGAGGGGGAGCCATTTCCTGGCAATCTAAGCTCCAAAAATTTTTTCCTCTTTCTACTAACATAGTTGCTATAGAGGACTGCATAGGAATATCATGTAGGATGCATAGGAATATCATGTAGGGTTTATTGCATGAGTTGGGTTAGGAACAAGATGGTTTTGTGATTCATAATGATAGCCAAAGTGCGATTGACCTTAGTAATAATTCAAACTACCATGTTAGAAGCAAACATATTGATTTTGGGTGTCATTGAATTCGAAATGTCTTGGAGGAGCAATGGTCGAAACTTCTGAAGATCTCAATGGACTACAATCCATCAATTATGTTGATTAAGGCCCTTATAAAGGAGAAGCAAAAGTTTATAGGAACCTAGTTGGTGTGAAGGTTTTTCAAGCATAAATATTGGATGAGGTTCACTACTCAATGAGAGGCCTTCTCATGCGTCTAGAAGGGAGATTGTTGGGTAACTATTAAATTGGATGCTAGCCACCAGAGGGAGTGTGTTAGATTTAATGAATTATGTAAGTATTGGGCTAGAGTTATATATATCTATTTAGTGGTGGCTTGGTAAGAGAAGTGTGAGAGAAAAGACAGAGAGAGTGAGTGGAGAGTGTAGAGAAAGGATTTCCTAGAGTGGTTAGAGTTTGTTTTCTCATCATCAAGATGGGATGTCTCTTTTAACTCTTGAAGGAAATTTTTCATACTCATATATTTCTTTCTTGTATTTATCTTTTGATATTGGATAGTAAATTTTAATTTGCCCTGTAGTTTTTCTTTTTCTCCTAAAAGAGCTTTCCATGTATAATTAGTTTTCTTGTGTGCTTATGTGTTTGATTTTTTATTTCATTTCTAACTTTTATTCTATTGTGTTATAATTATTGCTCACTTAAATGTGGAAGGTCTAATCTTCCCCAACAATATAGGCGTTGAATCCCATGTCTATACCTAACTATTTGTTTTAAAGAAAAGAAAAAACATCTTTTTGAAAATTTTCACAAATTCCCAAGCCCTCAACAACCTAATCTTCCTTGATACAGCATTATTTTCTATTTTGAATTCATCATATCTTTGCTCAACAGTTATCATCAAGCATATGAATATCTCCTTTGAAAAATTGAAAGACTAGCAATATAGCTACTATATACATTTGTTTCAACTCTAGAATAAGCTACAAGCTATAAAGTATACTACTTTAAAATATAGAATATACGCAATAATGTGCAATTGTGTAATTTATTATTTAAATTTTGATATATTAAGAACAAAATAGAAAGGCTAGCCAGAATACATAAGCCTGATCCAAATAAACCAAAAAATGATGATAATAATATTAATAATAATATAACCTTAATACATATTATAAATTAAGTTTCAGTCATAGAAGTTATTAGAATTTGGTTGGTAACACATCATCGTACTCAATAACCACCATAATTAACTACTACTAGAAATCCCTACCTTCTATATTATCACCATAAAGATGAAACTTATACTAATATTAGACCCCTTTACCAAATTCAGTTTATATATCCGTCGCAATTTCTGTTACTAAGCTTTGCACATTTTTGGTCTAGTGACACATTGTATCAAAAGACAATAATTTCTTTCTGTCAGTGTAATTACGCCATTTTAGTGATTTATCTACTAGTAGTTTTTTCCAGGCTGCAAATGAAAATACTTCCGAAACACACAAACACATGCAGAAGGTGAGCACTGAGCAAAGTGAGGATATATAATTACATCATTTGGTTCACTTTGTCTCATATTCTTAATAATTGATCATGCCTTATATATACAATATAATTTAGTATAATTGAAAATTACTCAAATCAAATGCACGTACCTTTTTATATATAAAAAAAATTTCTTAAAAAGAAAATAGTTATCAATTTTTTTTTCTTTTACGTCCGAAATTTTTAATTTATTGCACAACGAGAGATAAATGGTTAAAAGAATTAACAGTCTAATGGCAATGCAGATACCTCTTTGAGCTAGCTAACATTATTCATAGTCAGAGATAGCAAGCTAGCCCTTAAAAGAAACCAAACAAAAAAACATTAATGGTTGTTTCGCATGTGCACATCAATAACATTATCATATTTGTGGCTTTATATATGCTAACTCGTAACTAAACATTGAAAATAAATATAAATTAAGAGAGAGAGGCGAATAAAGGCTGTAGTGGATGTGACTTGAGAGATTTTACATGAATGATGCATGTTAATTAATTTGGTTTTACTAGTCCAGATTTGATTTGTGACCATATCTATATCTCTCTATAAATTATACTAGTAAGTAACATTTCACACCAACAGCATTTTCATATTATAATTACATATATACAGATATACAGTTTATAATTAAAAGAGAATTAAGACAGGGGTCACGTTTTACCTGACAAACCTGCTCTTCTTCATTTCTCTTTCTAAAATTTTCCTTTCTATTAATTTGTGTGATCAAGAAGAGATCGAAAAAAGATCTGAAGCTAATCAGAGATCAAGATGGCTGTAGCTCACCATCCATGGATATTCACCTTTGGCATTCTTGGTATATACATACATAAATATAAATTCATACATAAAACTCATCAATTTTTTTCTTTTTGCATGCCTTTGATTAAGAAATAAAATCATCTCTAACCTTTATTTTTTATTTTTTTCTTTTACTACTCGTTATTGCCATCGATTCAATGCTAGGCAACATAATCTCCATCATGATGTTTCTCTCGCCTTTGTGAGTATAGTTTTAAGTACTATTACTTGATTTTTGTGATTAAACGAATAATTAATGACAATTTAATTTATAATTAAACTGTGCAGGCCTACATTTATTCGAGTTTATAGAAACAAATCGACTGAAGGGTTTCAATCAGTTCCATACGTGGTTGCACTGTTTAGTGCCATGCTTTGGATTTACTATGCAATTCTGAAATCCAAAGATTATCTTCTTCTTAGCATCAATTCTGCGGGTTGTCTAATTGAAAGCATCTACATTATTATCTACGTTGTCTATGCACCAAAGAAAGCGAGGGTACGTACTAATTAATTACAAACAAAATTAAAACCTTAATTTATTAATTACTATTTGATTATATATCTTAATTCATCTATCAATTATCAATATTTTTTTATAATGACAGATCCTGACTTTGAAGCTGCTTCTCCTAATGAATACTGGGGGATTCTTGGCGATTCTTATTCTTACACATTTCTTTGTTAAAGGATCAAACCGGCTGCGTATTGTCGGATGGTTCTGTGTAGCATTATCTGCAGTTGTGTTTGCTGCACCTTTAAGCATAATGGTGAGGATCGAATGTTATTTTCTTTTACACTTTTTTTTTTTTAATTAGATTCTGAATCGAATTTACATTTTTATAACTTTTCACTTTAATTAATACTACTAATTAAGTTAAACCTCATTAGTTATTATTACACTTCTTTTGGTTGCAATTAAAATTAATTAATTAATGTTGGCTAATATTTATTTGATTGATTAGCTATGAGATGTTTGGTCGTATATCACTTTGCAGAGGCTGGTCATACGTACAAAAAGCGTGGAGTTTATGCCATTTACCTTATCATTTTTCCTCACTTTGAATGCTGTTACGTGGTTGCTCTATGGTATCCTACTAAAGGACTTCTACATTGCGGTAGGTTTCTTCTCTTTCTCTATATATAATGGTGTCAAAGTACTTATACTAAGATTATGCTATTAATTCGATATTCCAAAATTTTAATTGAATTGTAAAAATAAAAGTTTAAATTGGCACACTACTTTCTCATTTACTTTTTACATTCCAAAATATTTTTCGTTTAAAAAAAATAGAGGGAAAAGTTAAAAAAAAATAAAAAAATTGAAATTTTTTTTTTTTTAAAACGACAAATATTTTAGAATGGAGAGATTAATAATTTATTTGTGGCAAGTAATTAGTTGACATTAAGCAAGATATGACTAGTTGAACAACATTGTCAATTAAGAATTATTTTTAATCAAAATAATATTCGCACGCAGCTGCCAAACATTTTTGGAGTCTTATTAGGGACAATTCAAATGGTACTCTATGCAAGTTACAAGGACAAGAAGAAAGTTAGAGAGGAACAGAATCTACCAGAAAAAATTGATGGAACGGCTGTGGTTAAGACTAGCTCAATCAAGAATAGTAATGATCAAGTCCATGCAGTCTTAATGGCTATTAATGAAGACAAAGGAGTGGCTAAAGAGGAAAATTCAAATGACCAAAAAAACCCCAATGGTGACTCTATTGAATCCCTCAACCAAGTCCAACCTACTGTTTAATTTTATTTCTCATTTCTAGCTATATATAAAAACCGTGCGGGTATTAAAAATTATATATATATATATATATATGTATACTCGAAATTCTAAGGTTTAGTGTTTTCATTTTGTAGTTTGTACCACGAATGGAGATATATATATATATATATATATATATATATATATATATATATATATGGCACAGTTTGGACATAAGCCAAACCGCTTTTTGATTTGAAATTTAGTACTTACACTAATTGTGTTTGGTAATCTTCTCTTCATTTTTTACACAATCGCTTGAAGAATCCAAACTACAAAGTAAATGCGCAAACTTTTTACTTCTTCCATGGTTAATTGCTTCCTCTTTAATTAATTTGCTTTTAATTTTTTTTTTTTAGTATATTGAATAGAATTTAACATCAACAAGATATGTAACATGAGAAGACTCGTTCAAAATATATATAGAGAGAGAGATAATAATAATATTAATAATACTGATAATAATGAACTATATATAAATAACATCGAGAAGCGAATTACAAATGCTAACAGCCTAACAAAAATTAGCCTCTATATAAATATAATTTCGCAATGATAAGTTTGCCTCATTTTTAATCATCAATCTATACAAAAATTAGCCTCTATATAAATATCCACTTGTTTTAATTATTACTTGCATTGCTGAACCAAAATTTGTCCAATTTCTACTACATTAGAACGAATCACTTTCCTTAATTAATTTCAAATATAATTTAATGACACGCAGTTTAAATGCTAAGAATTCATTCACTATCACAATAAGAATTTATTTGTGTATAAATGTCGAGAGCTTATATAATTATGAAAGTGTTAATCTCAAAAGTTAGCTATTAATATTGAAAAATCTAATTATATATAAACTGATTTAATATTTTATATTTAATCAATTGTAGAAATTCTAACAATAATAGGAATGAATATAAGTATGAATGTAGAATATTTTATGGAGAGTTGGTTTTAATACATTCACTTCTCACATAAAAATATAATAATTATTTTCCCCTTAAAAATTGAAAAATAGAAAAAATTCATTAGAGAAATTTTTTTTCACTTGACTTATTAAAAAAAGTATTATAAAATCAAAATAAAGATATTAAAATATAATCTCCCCGTTTCAAAATATTTGTCATTTTAAAAAAAAAATTTGTTTCAATTTATTTGTCGTTTTAGAATTTCAATAAGATATATATATATATATATATATATATATATATATATATATATATATATATATATATATATATATATATATATATATATATATATATATATATATATATATATATTTTAACTTTACCTTCTATTTATTTATTCATTAAATATTTATATTAATATTTTTATTTTTCTATATCAAAATTAATAAAAAAAATATTTTAGCCTTTTTACATTAAAATTATGACAATTTAATAATTTTCATAATCCACATATTAAAATCTTAAATCATAAATATTTTAAAATGGATGAACTATAAAATGATAAGATTCTATATATAAAATTTTTTTATTATTTTTTATATTTCTTAAACAAAAAATTTTAAAAGTTTCTATATGTTCTTTTAAGGTGAATAGCACTGTAAATCATGCAAAAGATTTATAATATGTAAATTTTTTTAAATAATATTTAAATTTGTATATAACCAAAAAAGTATAAATTCAAATTTCAATTACATTTTATATAATATGAGAAATTTAGAGTATAACATTTAAATTTATTTTTTATTTTGTATAATTTAATATAATATTTTGATAAATTAATTATTTTTGAGATTAATTTTATTTTTCAAGTATATATATTAAAAAAAAAATTTGGTTGGGCTGATACCTCCTCTGGGCCAGTCCCTGGATGAATATATATAGAAAAACTCGAACTAAATCTCAATCAATTCCCATCAACAATTTTTTTTAAGGAGAATACAAAGACAAACTAATAAATCATAAATTATAAATGTTCAAATACGTTTATTTTAAATATACAAATAATGAAATATAATGCATTTGAGTAATTCCACAGTAATGATAAGATTATGAATGACTTATAATAAGCAAGGTAATCCAACTTAATATGTTTAAGTTATTCTGTATAGTAAAAACTCAACTTACCATAAATCCAATATATTTATCATGACTTGACTTTAAATATATAATAAAGAATGAAAAGGCTTTGCTTATTTTCTTATTATAAGCTCAATATATCTTGCCCAGTACTTTTAGCTTAATTTGATTTTGACTTTGCTTTAATTTAGCTCCTAAACTCAAACTTGGACTTAAAAAAAAAAAAGAGGCAAAGTCAAAGTTTGAGTCTTAGAGCTAAATTTTGACCTTACCTTAATTTACTTGTAAAGTCTCGACTTATTATAAGTTTAATATCATTCTATTTTGATTTGACTTTGATTTTACCTTAGTTTGACTTGTTGCATAATCTTTGACAATGATAAATGCTAAATATTTTTTTTTTATATTTTCTTATTGATAAATGCTAAATATTTTTTTTATATTTTCTTATTTTTTCTCCCTTCTCATAATGACACATAAAATAAATTTATAAATAATATATATTTGTAAAAATTAATACAGCTTGTGTGTCATCGTCAGAAAGAAGAAGACAACAAAAGAATGTAAAAAAGAAAAAATTTTTAGCACTCTTCTTTGACAATTTGTTTTAGTTTTACAACATTATATTTAGATTTGAAAGTGCCAACTGACTATTCTTGAGTCGGTAGTGGAATTCCTATAAATTTGCATGATAATGCAATCATCTTTGGTAGTGAAAATTAAATATGTTATCACATTCACAGTAGTTAAAATAGAAATATCTTATACATCAGCAGCAAGATGATAGATCTTTTGATTGTTTCACCACATGTATATGTTTATGTGTATTAGTGTATATAAATTTCTAGAATTCTAAAAGAACAAAAAAGTTCTAAATAGAAAATTTCAGAACACACATCATTAGCATATAGAATAGAAATAATAAATTTGGTTCCACTAACGTTTTTATATTCATCTTGCCCCTCATTGTTAATTGTCCTTTATTCTTGGAGTTTTGATTTGATTGTAGCAATTATTCAATGAGTCATTTTCCCCAGAGTTCTTTTTTTCAGATTTTTTTTTTTTTTTTGAGGGGAGTCATCCTTTCAGTTAATTCATAGAAATATTTCTTCATTCATCGCCTAAAATCAATGAATATAATATTTATATCAATAAATTTGTCATCAACAAGTCTTCCTTTCATATTCAATGAAATTAATTTATATAGTCTCGTTGGATTTGTCAATGAAAATTTCCTAAGAAAGTCTTCACAATTAAATTTGAATTTATGAATAATATTAGCAATCACAAATTTAGAAACTGTGAAAATTAATAAGAATAGAACTAAACTGATAGAAGTTTAACTCAAGTATTTGATTTTTGAAGCTAATTAAAAAAATATTAAATAGGCTATATTTTCCTTGTAATTGACTAATTTTATTAAATTAATTAAGATGTGTTTAAATATAAACAACAAAAAAAAAATTACATGATATAAAAACTTTCAGCATTGATTTTTCACATATTTGATTATTAGATAAATTAACTGTCAACCAAACGAGTAATTTATCTTATTTTATAAGTCTTTGTCCAGTTAGCCATATTCAACAACAATTATTATTTTTTTTTTTTTAAATGTCCCCCAAACTCGGAGGCCTCCCATCATAGTTGATATTTCCATTTAAATTCATAATTCCCCATTAATTGCATCATTAGAATTAGGTTCACCCAAAAATAATAATAATAAATTTCTAAACAAAAGTTGGCAACAAGAAGTAAATAATATATATAATTGGCACATTAGCATAGTACTTTTGAATGGTAAGCCTTTAAATATACATTTTGCGAAGTCTTGACTCTTCACTAACAGATTGGGACATCCACTAATGAAATAGTTAGATTAATAATGGTAAATACATATGAATGAAGCCTATAAAGAACTAAATAAAAGAAGACTCTTATGGTACTTGTCGCCAATAATATGCTAAAAGTAGTAGAGATGGTAAAATTAAATAGGTAGAGAAAAGGGTTTAAAACTGAAAAGTAAGATAGCTCGCTGGCGTCAATAGTGCAAGTTTCTTTCAACGCCCACTTAGGAATAAATTTCACTTTCTAAGATTAACTCTTTATTACAACAATGAAACCTCGAATCCCATAAATTTCACACGTGCAGACCACTATAGTAACTCACTGATATATCCAGACAAATATCTAGCCTCTAAATTGTTAAAATAATCTCCCATTATATTTATACTATTGAGCACAGCGGTATAATCAACAAAATAATAATAATCAATAAAAATAATACTAATGATTTAACGTGATTACCCTTAATTTTAGGTTACGTCATCAGGACAAATTTCAAATAAAACTTCCACTATTAAAAATAGTAGGTACAAGAGAGTTTAAATGAGATCTCACCAAAATAGTGACACTCACCGTATTTCCCAAAAATATCCCAAAGTATTTTTCTCACCATTTTATTACTCTCTTTTTTTAGAAATTATTTTCCAAAACTCTAAAAAATCTCTCTCTCTCTTTTTCTTCCCTTGCAATTTATGCAAGTGCTATATAAATGTTATAAGCCTTGCATGCCCTTTTATAGGCATGCAAGGAGTAATATTTCAACAGAATTAGACACCGAATTTTGATAAGTCGATGCCCACCTCCTCCCCTTTTTTTTCTTCTTCTTCTTTTCATATACATGTGGATCCCTCCATGTGGAAGGGACACCACAATAAATCTTCCTCTCCCGATCACATGGAGGGTTCCATCATTCCTGCAGCCAATCGACAGTATTCAAATGACTCCCTTGGTAGAATCTTTGTCAACATATCTGATCCATTTTCTTCCGTATGGATCTTCTCAAGCTGTAATAGCTTTTTCTCCAGTACATATCTGATCCAATGATATCTCACATTAATATGCTTTGATCTTAAATGAAATGAGAAATTCTTCCCAAGGTGAATAGTGCTTTGGCTATTACAAAACAACTGATATCTGTCTTGCTGCATACTAAGTTCATTTAAGAACTTTTTTAACCATAGCAACTCTTTACACACTTCTGTTGCTGCAATAAACTCTGCCTCAGTAGTAGAAAGTGCAACACATTTCCATAACCTTGATTACCATAACACAGCTCCCCCTACAAATGTAATCAGGTATCCTGAAGTAGACTTTCTTAAGTCTACGTCTCCAGCCATATCTGCATCTGTGTAGCCTACTAACATAGGCTTTTCTTCTCCAAAGTATAAGCATACTTTGGAAGTGCCACGAAGATACCTAAAAATCCATTTTACTGCAGCCCAATGTTCCTTACTAGAATTTGAAAGAAACTGACTCACTACTCCAACAAAGTGAGCAATATCTAGTCGTGTACATACCATGGCATACATCAAACTTTCAACTGCTAAAACATATAGAATCTTATTTATTTCTTCCTTCTCTTTGTCTGTTGAAGGGCTCTGTTTAGAACTTAGTGTAAAGTGATTAGCAAGAGGACAACTAACCGCCTTAGTCTTATCCATATTAAACCTCTGAAATGCTTTCTCAATGTACTTCTCTCGTGACAATCATATCTTCTTAGCTCCTTTGTCTCTGATAATCTGCATGCCAAGAATTTGCTTTGCTGGTCCCAAGTCTTTCATGGCAAAAGACTTACTCAACTATTATTTCAAGTTGTTGATTCTAAAAATATTCTGGCTAACAATCAATATGTCATCCATATAAAGCAAAAGAATGATAAAATCTTCATCTGAGAATTTCTGCACAAAGGCACAATGGTCTGAAATAGTCTTCTTGTAGCCTTGCTCCCCTATAATAGACTCAAACTTCTTGTACCATTGTTTGGGTGCTTGTTTTGAGTCGTGCAAGCTTTTCTTCAACTTGCAGACATAATCCTCTTTCCCTTTAACTTTGAAACCCTCTGGTTGCTCCATATATATGTCCTCTTCTAAATCCCCATGTAGAAAGACATTTTTCACATCCATTTGCTCAATCTCCAAATTAAGACTTGCTGTTAACCCCAGCACAGTACAAATGGATGTCATTTTCACAACAGGTAAAAATATCTCATCAAAATCAATACATTTTCTTTAGTTGAACCCTTTAACAACCAGTCTGGCTTTGAATCGGGGATTGGAACTGTGTTTTTCATGCTTGAACCTGAACACTCATTTATTCTTCAAAGCTCTTTTGCCTTTAGGCAACTTCACTAGCTCAAATGTTTTATTCTCATACAAGGACTGCATTTCATCATGCATGGCTTCAATCCACTTCTTTTTGTGTTCATTATCCATAGCTTCTCCAAAGCTTTCTGATTCTCCCCCGTCAGTCAGCAACACATACTCATTTGCTAAATATCTGATAGATGGTTGTCTTCTTCTATCACTTATTCTCAATGGAACTGGGAAAGCCATAGGTGCTGGTGGTTGATGATGAACATCATCATCATTTTCATCATCTGATTCATCTTCAGCATTCTCAGCATCAACTTCTATGGGAGCATCATCTTCATCAGGTGGATTATTCTAGTCTTCATCTCCAACCTCTCTTGGCACTGGTGTTGGAGGAATTAATTCCAAATCTGATGAGTCACCATTGGAATCAGGAACATTTTTTTCCATTTTGTCAATATTTTCAATGGTCTCATCCTTAACAAATACAGCATCACGGCTCCTGACAAGTCTCTTCTCAACCGGATCATAAAATATATAGCCAAATTGATCTTGACCATAGCCAATAAAGATACACTGTCTTGTCTTGGCATCAAGCTTGGATCTCTCATCTTTGGGAATATGAACAAATGCTTTATAACCAAACACCCACAAATGATCATAGGAAACATTCTTTCCTAACCAAACCCTCTCCAGGACATCATTCTTAAGAGGGAAACAGGTTGACCAATTCAAAACATATGCAGTTGTCTGAAGAGCTTCAACCTAAAACATCTTTGGTAACTTTACATGTGAGAGTAAACATCTGACTCTCTCCATTAAAGTTCTGTTCATCCTCTCAGCTAAGCCATTCAACTGTGGCATCTTCGGAGGGGTCGTCTGATGCTGAATACCATGCTCTTTACAGTAAGCATGAAATGGTCCAGTGTACTCTCCACCATTGTCGGTCCGAATGCACTTCAATTTCTTCCCAGTTTGTCTCTCAACTGAGGCATGAAGCTGCTTGAAGACATTTAACACCTGATCTTTTGTCTTTAAGGTATATACCTATGTCTTCCGATAATGATCATCAATAAAAGTCATAAAGTACTGAGCACCACCAAGTGACTTTGGCATTGGTCCACACAAATCTGAATGTATCAGATCCAACACATTTTTCATTCTGGAAGGAGAAGAACTCTTAAAAGCAACTCTATTTTGCTTTCCCGCTAAACAATCTATGCATTTATCTAAATGTACCTACTTTATCCCAGATAGCACATTCTTCTTGACCAGATAGGTCATCTTCTTCTCACTCATATGACCCAGTCTTTTATGCCATAACTCAACTGTATTATCTTTCTCCAGAGTATTCACACTGTCGTTGGAGAGCTTTGCATTCATCACATACAGTGATGAGTACTTTTTACCTCTAGCCACCACCAAGGACCCTTTAGTGAGTTTCCATCGACCATTCATGAAGGTGTTGCAAAAACCTTCATCATTTAGTCTACCTACTAAAATCAGATTTAGCCACATATCTGGAATATGCCTCACATTTCTGAGGACTAGCCCTGTGCCATTCTCCATCTTTAAGCAAACATCTCTTTTGCCAATAACTTTTGACAGGCCTTTATTTACCATCTTAACAACACCAAAGTCTCCAAGTGTATATGATGAGAAGAATTCTCTACGCGATGTAGCATGGATGGTAGTACCACTGTCAATCACCCAACTGGCTTCTTGAGTTACAAGATTGACAAGTTCTTCATCTTGCAGGATGTTGAACTCATTGATAGTAATTGTTTGTTCATCATCACTGCTGTCATTATGCTTTTTCTCCTTGCCTTTGTTCTTCTCCTTTTTGAACTGTCAACAAAATCTCTTGATATGCCCCTTCTTTTTGCAATGATGGCACTCAACGTTTGCATATTTATTTGACTTCCCTCTACTCTTGTCTCTAAATTTTGATCCCCTATATTGACTTCTTCCTCTAGATTCTATAACCAGAACTCCTAGCTGTGATGAAGAGGTTGAATTCTGTGATCTCCGTCTAATCTCTTCATTCAAAATATCACTTTTAACAGCCTCCATATTTACCACACCATTAGATGTAGAATTAGTAATTGAGATCTTCAAAATCTCTCATGACTCTAGTAGAAAGGCTAAAACCATAAGAGTAAATACTTCATCGTCAAACTTTATGCCCATTCCTGATAACTGGTCCACGATCCATTGCATTTCATTAAGATGATCTGCTGTAGAAGTGTCTTCTTGATATTTTACTTGCATCAATTTTGTCAAGTAAAATAATTTATTGTTGTCAGTTTTAGAAGCATACAGCTCCTCAAGCTTATTTCATAATGTTTTTGCATGAGTCTCATTGCAGATGTGATTGTACATGTTATCTTCGACAAACTGCCAGACAAAACCACATACTTGCTCATGCTCAAACTTTCATTCCTCATTTGATTTGTCTTCAAGTTTATTTATAGTAAACACTGGTAAATACAATTTCGTCACAAAAAGGAGAACTTTCATCTTGTTTCT
This sequence comes from Reutealis trisperma, assembly GCA_947687605.1. Taxonomy (NCBI): domain Eukaryota; kingdom Viridiplantae; phylum Streptophyta; class Magnoliopsida; order Malpighiales; family Euphorbiaceae; genus Reutealis; species Reutealis trisperma. Next base: position 2,331,142 of record CANTUT010000048.1, read on the forward strand.
CCATATGTGATAATTTGTGCCATTTAAGTTGATCATTTTACTTGTCTTTACCTCCATAGCTTCAACACTTGCTACAGGAACCGTAAAGGTGAACAATACCGTATACGTGAATAGTACCATATATGTGAACATTACTCGTATCTGTGAATAGTACCGTATCGACAGTACTTGGACTAGATTTGCAACAGTAACTGGCTGGACTGCTACAGTGACGGACTTGGCTGCTACAGTTATGGACTTGAATAATAACTTTGCTATAGTGAGTTGGAACAGTAACATGCAAAAAATTTGTATTATTATTATTTTACTATTTACCAAAATTCTAATTTTATAACCGTTTTCGAAACGGATTGCACCAGAAAATTTCTTGGATTTTTCTCTTACGTGCAGTGTATTTCTTTTTTCAAAATATCACACTGCACTGGATTGCAATTTTATTCAGTCCCAATAAAATCTTTTCTGATATGGAAGATCAGTTTATACTGTAATCACAAGGCATGCTAAGAATATTAATGGGCTGAAATCATCAACCAAGCAGCTCTGATACCACTTGTTGGACACAGCGGATATAATCAACAAGATAATTGCGGAATAATAATAATTAATAAAAATAATACTAACAATTTAACGTGGTTTACCCTTAATTTTGGGTTACGTCCACTAGATAAATTCCGAATAAAATTTCCACTATTAAAAATAGTAGGTACAAGAGAGTTTAAATGAAATCTCACTAAAATAGTAACATTCACCGTGTTTTCCAAACATACTCCAAAATATCTTTCTCACTATTTTGTCACTCTTTTTTTTAGAAATTATTTCTCAAAACTCTAAAAAACCTCTCTCTCTCTCTTTTTTCTCTTGCAATTTATGCAAGTGTCATATAAATGTTATAAGTCTTGCATGTCATTTTATAGTTATGCAAGAGATAATATTTTAACGGAATTAGACACTGAATTTTGATAAGTGAATGCCCACTTTCTCCCTTTTTTTTTTTTTTTCTTGTTTTCATATACATGTGGATCCCTCCATGTGGGAGGGACACCACAACATATACTAATAATAAGTGATTTAATTAGTTAATCTGTATTAATTATTCATCAGATCATGATTCATGAGAGATCTACTTAGAGCAATATTATCTTATCATCAATTCAGGTGGTCTCTATATTCTACTCGTCACCTACCACACTTCAAGGACAATCTTTACCATTATAACTTGTCATTCCCAATCCTAATTCTTGTTCTATTTGCCACTTTTCTCTTCCTTGTACTTGTTGTATGGAATGGCGGACCCATAATTTAAATAGAGGATGAATTGGGCTTTCATAATTTTATATTTATATAAAAAATAGTTGTATTTCAATAATTTTGAACTTTATATAAAAAAAAATTTACAATACATTTAAAAAAAAAAAATGGGAGCTAAACTGGGCTCCTGGGTCCCCCCTTGCAAGGGTATTTCAGGTTACATTTTTTTAAATATTAATTGTTTATTAATATTTATTTTTAAATTTAGATTAAAAATAAATTATTAGTTATATTATAATATTGTCGATTTGCAGAGAAAATATATTTTTCTTATTTAATTATGAAATTTGATTTTTTTTTTTAATATTAAAGAGAAGATGTAACGATGGTGAGAGTCGAACTTTGATACCTATTCTTAATGTAATTTAATCACTTGATTAAAATACCAATTAAATATTAAATTTAATTTGAATACCAATCAATAAGAAAAGATGTAAATTTACTTACAAATGGATTAATTTTTGAGTTATTTTTATTTTTTTAATATTTTCTTAACATGAAAAGAGAAAATTGAATATGAATCTATTACTCAATTTGTATATGTAATAACTATTATATTATATTTTGATGTGTATAAATAATTTATTTTTTAATATGATTCAATGATCAAGTAATTATGTCGTACATTATAATACAAGATGTTAGGAATTTGAGTCATAACATTTTCTTTCCCATTAATGAATTTTTGATGTTAAAAAAAAAAGGTCACTAATAAAATAACATTAATTTTATATTTAAATACAATAGAAATAACATGAGAAGATACAAAAGGATTTGTTTGGGTTTAATAACTATAGCAAGAAGCCAAGAAGTAGCCGGATGCGTATAATTTTAACAAACACAAATTGGTGCCACATGTAACAACAAGAAGCTGCGTTTGAATGTCCTGTTCACGCGTGCCAGTCAAAAGCAATATGAGATAGACCGCAACAACAAATTTTCATTTATTTTTCTTGATGATTAATCAACTAAAATATTAAGAAGAATTAATGAGATAGCATTACAAATAATAACAATAAGTTAATATGTGCAATAGTGCGATTAGAGATTATGTATAGGAATAAGATAATGTTAAGCCTTGTTTATAAAATTATAATTACACTTGTCGTATGTATTGATGAGAAGGGCATGAGAAATCCATGCAATAATCAGGCATTAGTGGAGAAGGTATTTGACGGTTTATGCTTAATAGTAATGACAAATGGGATTGAAATGAGAAACGGCCAAACCCTATAGAAAATGATGATAATGTAACAAATAAAAGGTTTTGCTCACGTGAAAGGGAGAGTATAGTACGGAAAAAAGGCATGTAACGTAACCAATTTTAATTTTCATTATATAACTAAAGTTAATTTTTTTTTTTTAAAGGAATACGGTATTGACGCTCTCCAAAAAATTTTTATAATCGACTATAATACCTTCTTGTACTTAATTATTAGTATTTTTTTTAGATAACTTCTCAAAAAAAATTATAATACTCTATAATAAATTTTTAACATATTAATTTTTTATTAACTCCTATATATAAAGAAAAGGGGAAACTTCTTTTAACATGTTTTTATTTTCCTAGATACAAATTTTTTTTTTTTTATTTCAACATTACACTTTGAAAAAATAAATTATTTTTTTATGTTTTAATTAAAATAATATTAATGATAAACTGTGATGATAGTATATTTTTATTTAATAATGACTCAATTTCCTTCGTAACTTTTAAAAAAAAAAGTGATATTGTGTGTAAAATTTTCACAAGAATATTTATTAATAAAATTTGAAAATGTATTTATTGGTATTTCTCTCTCATAAATTGATTATTTAGCCTATAAAAAATAACTTACAAAAAGAAAATAACAGTGTAAATTTTTTATTTAAGATTATGGCTTTTAATTTATTTTTGGTCTTTCTATAACAGTGTTTTCTTTAATTAAAAATATTATTTTTTATTTTAATTATATATTATTTTTATTGCATAATATTAAAAAAATAAATAAATTCGTAATCATAACATATATTTGTATTTGAAAGAGTTAAAAACTTGTTAAAAAATTTAGAAATAAATATAAAATTAATAATAGCATTCTAATTTTAAAAATTTGAAAGTGATTAATAAAGTTAACATAATTTTTTTATTTATAGAGTACTAAAAATCATCTAGAAAAGTTTTCAAAAAATAAACATGATGCGTATTAGAAGGATTATAGTCAATCATAGAAATAAAAATAATAATAACAGTGCTAGAAATCTTTTGAGAAATGTCAATATCGCATTATTTTTTAAAATTATAAAATTTAAAATTAAATTTAAGTAAAATTTACAAATTATGACGTAAGTCATGCAAAGTAATAATTTATCCAAAAATAAATATAAATTTTATTATTAGTATTAATATTAATATTATTGTTATTATTATTATTTTTAGAATTTAAATTGAGATATATACTAACCGTTGAATGAACGGACTAATATGTGAAGTGTACACCAGTCATGTTAGTTAAGTTGGCACCTGGCGCACACAATTTCGGTACCCCCAATAGAGTTAGCTAGCAAATAGCCAAATAGCAATCATTTATAGACATTCTAGTCCTCATGCGCCATACTTGTCTATAAATATGTCACATTCTTTGTGCCTTTGGCTTTATAACATGGCCTGGATGAAGAAAGCTATTAATTAAGCTAGGGCTAGCTTTCACCTTCAAATCCTTGCTTTTTTTTTTTAAGAGAGAGAGGGGAAAAAAAACATAGAGATGGGTTTGTTTGCCAGTCACAATCCATCTGTTTTTGCATTTGGCCTTCTAGGTATAAAGAGAAAATGATCCATAATTTTGACAATGAATTTTCCTTAATTTGCTTCTATATATACTTACAATTTCAAGTTAATTATTTCTAAAGTATATGCAAGTAAGATCATACATATAAAAAAGCATAACTCATACTGTATAAACTGAACACTAATAATTTTTTTTCCCTTTAATTTTGTAGGCAACATCGTCTCCTTTGTGGTTTTTCTAGCTCCAGTGTAAGTCATATTTATTTAAGTTGCTTAAAATAAACTAGCTAGTTATTTCAAATGATATATTTTAATTTTTAGCAAGGGATGTTATTATTATTATTATTATTGTATTTTGCAGACCAACATTCATAAGGGTTTGTAAGAAGAAATCAACAGAAGGATTTCAATCATTTCCATATGTGGTGTCACTATTCAGTGCTATGATTTGGCTTTACTATGCTTCCCTCAAGTCTGATGTTTTCCTTCTCATCACTATTAATTCAGTCGGTTGTTTCGTTGAGACCATTTACATTACCCTCTTCATTGCTTATGCACCCAAGCAAGCTAGGGTACTTACTAAAATTAATTAATATGATGAATTTTAATTAAACTAATTATATTTGTTATTGGACATTGAATTTAATTAATTTCACATATATGCAGATGTTTACTTTGAGGATGCTTCTTTTGTTAAACTTTGGGGGATTTTGCTCGATTCTTCTTCTTTCCCACTTCCTTGCAAAAGGATCTGTTCGAGTTCGAATTCTTGGATGGGTTTGTGTAATATTTTCTGTGACTGTATTTGCAGCACCTTTAAGCATTATGGTAAGGTTTTTCTTTTATTATATTATTTATTTCTTCCCTTTTTCGTCTTTTGCCTTCTTTCCCACTCTGATCCCTTATTTTAATTAATATTTTCCTCTTTCTTAATTGTATATGCATGATTTTGTTTGTGTTACCCACTTCCCAGGCACCCTTAGTTACTAATTATTAAGTATTTATATGTTATTATTAATTATTAATAAAGATCATATTATAATCTATTTAATTAATTGGTACTTTGCAGAGGGTTGTGATACGAACTAAAAGTGTGGAGTTCATGCCATTTTACCTATCATTTTTTCTCACACTCAGTGCTGTTATGTGGCTTTTTTATGGAGTACTATTAAAAGATTACTATATTGCTGTAAGTGCTCTATCTCACAAGCAAAATGAGTAATGCCCAATACCTGAAAATGATATCTCCCTTTATCACTTAGAATCTTAAAACTATGGATATATATACTTCTTTTTTTTTTTTTTTGAGAATAATAACTTTTAATATTGAATAAAGCTAAAATACAAGATGTGCATGGTATAAGTGAGATCCTAAACAATATGTGTAGTACAATAAGCATATATATAATATTTATTTTGTTAGGGGAGAGATACACTAAGTTTTTTATTCAGTGATATATGTCTAATTATTAAGATTAATTTAAAGGTTGTTAGTCTAATAATTAATCAAGAAAAAAAATATACAGCTCTTTTTATATTTGTTAATTTATTAAGTGGTTAATTATTTAAGAGTTTATATTATTCTATCTCAGGTACCAAATGTAATTGGATTTATTTTCGGAGTACTTCAGATGATTCTTTATGTAATTTATAAGAATTATAATTCGAAAAGAGTATTAGAAGATACTAAATTATCTCAAAATATGACGAGTAGTAGTAATAGCATTGATGATGTGAACTTGAGCACCATTACTTGTGAGGTGCCAGAGCCAAATGCTGATGAAAACGGTGCGTACAAGAAAGAGAATATGCATGATAATATTGATGGAGATGGAGACCAATCAATTGCATGCCAAGTTTGATTCATTTCTAAAGTACACCTTATAATATAGCTCCTTCCGTGTTATGGATGTACTTTTATCTCTCTCTATTCTCTATTACGTGATGTAAAATTTGTAAAGGATTAGTATATATATATATATGTATGTATCTTTTTTACAATTAAGCAAACAGGGGACGCATGGAGGTGGAATAACATGAGTACTTACCTGTATGTAATTTAACGTTTCAACTTAATTTTATCAATATAATGCCTACTTATTAATTATATGTAATATGTGCACTATTTTATATGAATTAATTTATTCTCACATTAATGTAATTTGAGAATATATAATATTTAGTGTATATAATTATTTTTCAAAAAATTATAAGAAAAAGTTATAAAAAAATTTTAATTTTAATAACAACGTCGTATGATTTCAAACAATAAAAATTTTCTAACTTATAAAAAGTTTTAAACTTAAAGATTTTCATCTAACTTAGAAATAAGAACTAATCCAATTATATTCTCATGATATTAATTGTGCAATTTACTTTATGTCAAACTTTGTTTAATTGTTACACAACAGATATATAAATGTAATTATTAAATTAAACTTATTTCATTAATGTTTAATTTTCATTGAGCCTCTATGTTTAAGTTTCAAACTGATAACTCTATATTTTTAGAGTTATTTTAATTGTTTAAACTTAAATTTTAGCTCAATTCTCAAGAATGCAATAATATTATTACATATTTTTAGAAATAAATAGTTCTACAATTTATAAATAAATTATAACATATTTTAAGTATTTTTATTTTATTTTTGCAGATCAAAATGATGCAGTAAAAATAATGATACAAGCAATGATTCAAGTTTTCAATCCATGAGAAATAAATTCAATGGTTGGTGGCTAAAATTCAATGGTTGGTAGCCAACCTAACCATTTTTGAATATTGATGAAGGAATTCAATGGTTGGTGGCCAAAATAACCATCAATGTTGAATTTTGATGCAAGAATTTTAATGGAACTTGAATTCTTCCATCAAACATGTCTATAAATACCATGCTTGGCAAAGGGAAAGGGCATCAAAGAAAATCCATAAAAAAAATATGTAGAGAGATTTTTATATGTTTTCTTATAGTAGATTAGTTTTATTTTTTATTTTGATCAAGAGGAGGAGTTTTTGGAAGCTTGAGTTCATCAAAAATTGTATCCCAAAACAAGTTTTCTCTAAACTTTATTCTTGAATTTAATTATAAGTTATTATTATGTTTATTGTTAATTTAATTGTTTCTTTCTTTTTAATTATGAATAGCTAAATTTATTTTTCTAGGATTTAGATGTAATCTTTTGAGTTGCATATGATTATTTATATTTAATTGATTGGATTTGATTGTTGGAATTAATCTTTTATCTTATAACTTAATGCTTGTAATTAACTGGCCATTAATTGCATGATTTAAGATATTGTGTGAAGTAGCGAGAGTGGAAGCACAATATTAGTTCATTAGGATAATTGACCTAGGGAATGTATTGCTTAGAGATAAGAATACTCCTTTGTGATTTTTAAAATGATTTTCATAAAACTTAATGGGTTTGTGTTAATTGCTTATGATCACGAGAGTAGACGTAAGGTTAATATGAACACACATGTTGTATCTTGAGAGAGAATATCATATAATTTAGGGAAATCTAATCATTAATTTCAGCAAAAATAATCCATCTAAAAATTATAAAGAAATCATATGTGATCAATTGATGAATTCTAAATCCTAAACGTTTAATTTTATTTCATATTTATCATCATTTATTTACTTAAATTTCACTTTAGCTTAAAATATAAATTCTCATAGTTGATTTTCTAAATAATAGAGTAATTTTAATTTTGGTACTTGTCAACCCTTCCTCGTGGGATCGACACTTATTTCACTACTATATTACTTGTTCACGACCTGTGCACTTGCAGAAATCGCGCAACAAGTTTTTGGCGCCGTTGCCGGGGAAGGCAATTTTTGACAATATCAATAGATTGATATACTCTATTACTTTAGATTTTGTTTTTCTTTTATATTTTTTTATTATTTTGCAGGACTTTTATAAAATAAATAAAAAAAAAAAAAAAAAAAAAAAAAGAGAAGGTTTTCCACAACTTTTAATGGTGTGATGGAGGAATGATACTAAATAGAGCAGCAAACATGTATGGTGAGGATAGTTTTAGTAAGTTAAATGCTAAAATCGATACATTGGTTAATTTAATTGATAAACTTGATGCAAATAGTTTATTTAATTCATGTTTGAGTTGTGATCTGTGTGGAGGTAATCACTTGAATTTTGAATGCCAATATGCAGAGCAGGTACAATTTTTTCCAAATTATAATAGGCATGAGCATTATCCATATTCTAACATAAACAACTCAGGATGGAGTGACTATTCAAGCTTTTCATGGGAAAACCAATGCGATCAAGGTAACAATTCATGGTATCCTTATCAATATGATTTTCAAGATCATGCACCATTTGAAGAGCACAAACCATCTTATGAAGTGGCATTGGAAAGATTCATAAATGCTACTCATGAACGATGTGAAAGATTGGAAGATAGGATGGATCAATGGGCTAGCCACAATACAACTGATGATGTACAAATGGAACAGTTCTCTAGTCCATTAGATACTCAAAGCCATAAAAACTTGACAAGCCAAATTGAAGAACATTCTAGAGAGCAATGCTTGGCAATTTCTTTGAGTGATGATGAGGAAGAGATGATTGATCAAGGAGATACTTCAAGCAAGCAAAAAAAAAAGGAAGAAGTTGAGCCCAATTTGCCCAAGAAATATTATTCTCTTATGGATAATATCTGTGGAGTGGTTGAAATTGATCGGAAAATTGAAAAAGGATTTGAACAAGAGCACTCAAAGGAAACTTTTTCAGTTTGTTTGGTGAATACAACATCATATATGTCAGACCATAAAGAATATCAATTTGATGACTTGGAAGAAAAGAAGAAGCATTCACCACCATTAACTGAGCACTCACCAACTCTTGATTCAACACCACTGCCTTCCTATCTCAATTTCTTGAGAAAATTCAGAGCAAGAAAAAGAGTTCGTTTGAAAGCTTTTGAAAATTATGAGCCTAATTGTGAAATATTAAATAATTCTTGTCTTAACCTTTTTCCATGCAGGCTCAAATCAAGCTGGCTGGACTCATTGAAATTGGCAAAAGTCTATCTTTCCACAATTATCGAGATGATATACTTTGTGTATTATCCTCCATGATGAAGATCTACCTATAGTCAAGCTAAAGACTATAAATAAAGCGCTTTTGGGAGGCAACCCAAATTTCTAACTTGTTTACTTCTTTTTAATTTCTTTTGTTCCTTTGTTTGTTTCATTTTATTTTAATTTTGCTTTAGTGTTGTTTGTGAGTTATTAAATAGCTTATTAGGAGGAAATCCAAGTTTTCTCTTTATTAGGTTTCTTTTATTTCTGTTTAGTTGTTTCGCTGTAAATTTTCTTTTTCATTTTCTTAACAAAGTTAATTAGACATGGAAGCATCTCTTGCAGCACTAAAAAATAGATTTCCAACTCTTCCCCAAGATGTGCTCAGGAAAATTGATGAATGCAGACTGGAAAGAATGAAGGCATTTAGGCATCTGAATCTTCCTGAGGATATTCGTTGGATCATAGAAGCCAAAGTACGATTGGCAGGTGAGATTGATGACTCATTTATTAAATGTTGGCCAGGTACGGGGAGAAGTTCTTACTCAAAGAAAAGGAGAGCTAAAAGAATGGGGGTCTGCTACAAGTGTGCAAGATGGAATTGTAACACACGCTGTAGAAATATTGGATTTGCATCCATAAATCGAGAAGACAAAATTAAATTCATAAAGGATGGACTGAGTAAGGAGTCTATGGATAATATCTTACAGACTCTTGAGACGCATCCTTGTGGACAAGTTCAACGCACTCTTTTAGATTTATGGGAACTATTCAAAGAAGAGAAGCAGCGTTACAGTCTAGGGAATCTGACGATAAAAGACCTTGTTTGCCAGTTAATAAGAAAACTGGATGGGAAGCCTATCCTCGACTCATAGAAGGCGTGTAAGCGGTTACTGGACGTAAAATCAGAGGAAGATGTGAGCCAAAATCACAACTACTGTTTATAATCAGGTGTATCACTAACTTTTTTATTTTTCAATGCATTATTTTTTCTACATCTTGCAGTATTTTTTTGACTTTTTAGCATCTAGGTTTTATTTTCCTGCAGATTTTTCTATTATCGATAACTTTTTAGTCTTTCAATGTCTACTTTTAGCTTTTCAATATTTTCTTTTTGACTTTTGTACACATGCTGCAGATTTTTCTACTTTCGTTAGCTTTTTAGTCTTTCAATGTTTGTTTCTTTTTAGTTTTTCAAATATTTCTTTTGACATTTGTACACACAGCATTAATTATTTTTATTATCATTTTTGTTTTTATACTTTTTCTGTCAATAATTATTTTATCCCATTGAACTATTCTTTTACTCTTCTAGTTTCTTTATATGCACATTCATTATTGTCAATATGCACACAATCCTTTTGAGAAATCTGTGAGAGAAAATGGCAGAATCCTCAACACGCAAATTCAAAACTATTTGTGTCTTTTGTAGTCCAAACTCTGGCAAGAAAAGAGAGTACTTGATAGCAGCTAATGAACTTGGTAGGGTTTTAGCTGAACGAAAAATTGATTTGGTGTTTGAGGGAGGTAGTTTAGGGTTAAGGGGTTGTGTCGCAAGTTCTGCATATATTAGAGGTAGTAAAGTCTTAGGAGTAGTTCTAAAGGCTTTGGCTCGAAATAAACAAATCACTGGTGGAACTATAGGTAATGAGTTACAGGTCAATAGCATGTACGAACGAATGGCATACATGAATGTCAATGCTGATGCTTTTATCGCATTACCTGGTGGTTTAGAAACATTTGAAGATATTTTCACCATTGCATCTTGGACCCAATTAACTGTTCTTCAAAAGCCATTGGGATTACTTAATGTTGATGGTTTTTATAATGGTTTGTTATCTTTTCTCGATCATGCTGTGGAACAGGGTTTTATGACACCGGCGAGTCGACGCATCTTAGTCTCTGCTTCAACTATTGAACAATTGATTGATCAACTGCAAAACTTTAAATCCAAACCTGATCCATTGATGGCGCAGGTAGTTTGGCACCCCAGGGCCAGTAGCAGTAAAAAGCGAGAACTAGATCTGAATCTCCGGTTATAACTTCCCTAACTTTTGTAGTTTTTTTTTATCGCATTTTTTTTTGTTTTGTGTGTGTTTTTTTTATTGCACTTAATCAAGCGAAGTTTTATATTCAATTCACTAAATGTAAGATGGCTGAGTAAAGAGTTACTTTTGTACTCTTGATACGCATCTTAAATTTATGTGATTTTCCTTTTCAAAAAAAAAAAAAAAAAAAAAAACTAACTAACTAACTAACTCAAGAGTTATTCATACAAGATGGCTGAGTAAAGAGTACTTTTTGTGCTCTTGATACGCATCTGTATTTTTTTTTTCTTCTTTCTTTTTTTTAGTTTCCAAAATAAAAAATAAAAAAAAATAAAAAATTGACATTTTCTTTTTGTGTGATTAATTTCTCATACTTGCTTTTAGTGTTGTTTCAAGATGTTTTACAGGAAGCAAGGAAGTGAAATTCATATCCTGCTTATAATTTGGAATCCACTTTTCTACAAGAGGGAGTATTTTCTTTCTTTTGGTTTGTTTCTTTGACATTGAGGACAATGTCCATTACAAGTTTGGGGGAGGTTTAGTTTGTTTTTTCTTTTCAGTCATTTCTTTTGTATTTTGATGAATAAATTATTTTTTTTTTGATAAAATATGCTTATATTAAATAATTTGATGAAAGGCCAATGATAGATTATAATTAATATTTATGGATAATTTATTAAAGTATTTCAGGTTGAGCAACTATTTTGGGTAAGAAATTAACTTTTATTAAGATTATGTTTTGCTTTGCTTTGCATTATATTGATTGCATTGAATTTGTGTATGCTTACTTAGAGAGGGCTTCTACACATTTTTATCTTCATTTGCCTCACTTATCTTAGAACATGTTTTTGCAAACTTTTGAGGCGAAATTTTGAATTCATTTTGAAAGAGAGATATGATTTAGGCATTGTTTGTTTAGCCTGTTACTTGTATCTACCCTTATTTTAATTTTTTTTCCTAGTTTACCCCTTTGTGCCTTGATAATTTTAGCTTTCTTTTCTTTGTTAATTAACCTTAATTGTTATCTTTCACCTTATTTGTGAGATAATTTTGTCAAGTTTACATTTTAATGAAGAAAAGGGAATTATTGAAGTTTTAAAAGAAAATAAGGATTTCTAATAACTGAGAGTATTATTCATTATAAAAGACCACCTTCTGCTTAAAATAAGTTTGGGGGAAAGCAAGAAAATTGAACCAATAAAAGTTAGTAATTCTTGCTTGTCTTTAGAATAATGTTGTTGGCAAAAAAAAAAAAAAAAAAAGAAGAAGAAGAAGAGGTGGGCTTAAAAGAAGAAAACATTGAAAAAGAATAGTGCTTAAGATGAAAAGGATCCTTCATTAATATAATTCCTTTATTTGAGCTATTGATTTTGTAAACTTGGCATAATTATTTTACTTTTGTTCATTTAGCCTGTTCTTTGTTTAGCCAAAAATACCTTGTGTTAGCCCCATTACAACCCTAGTCAAGACCTATTGATCTCTCTTGATTTGTGAATTCCATTAGTGGAAATTGTTTGCTTTAATATGCTTATGAGATTTGTACATCTATTTTATATCATTTGATAGAGGCATTTAAAGATATTAGTGTATATATGCCTATCTGAAGTGCAACAATTTCTTTGCAGTTGATTTAATGTATAGTTATTCAAGGCATGATTAAGATGAGGATTATTTTGAACCTAAGATAGAAGCTTGACTTGCAATACTATTGATATGTTGTTTGTAAATATTAATTTCTTAAGACCTTAAAAAAAAAAATTCAACATAAGCATGAGGGGATTAAGTCTCTTTTTTGTTATATTTTATTTTTCTTTGAAATAAATTTTTAAAGGTGTTTGTGGGTATCACTACTGGAAGCCCTCACGAGACTATAACTCGTCCTCTATGGGACACCTAGGGGTTTAAAGGCTTGTTGCATACGCTAAATGCAATCGTAATTTCCTACGAAAGTGGACTAGTTTAGGTTTTGAATTTTCTTTTGCTTGAGGACAAGCAAAAACTTAAGTTTGGGGGTATGATAACTCTATATTTTTAGAGTTATTTTAATTGTTTAAACTTAAATTTTAGCTCAATTCTCAAGAATGCAATAATATTATTACATATTTTTAGAAATAAATAGTTCTACAATTTATAAATAAATTATAACATATTTTAAGTATTTTTATTTTATTTTTGCAGATCAAAATGATGCAGTAAAAATAATGATACAAGCAATGATTCAAGTTTTCAATCCATGAGAAATAAATTCAATGGTTGGTGGCTAAAATTCAATGGTTGGTAGCCAACCTAACCATTTTTGAATATTGATGAAGGAATTCAATGGTTGGTGGCCAAAATTCAATGGTTGGTAGCCAACCTAACCATTTTTGAATATTGATGAAGGAATTCAATGGTTGGTGGCCAACCTAACCATCAATGTTGAATTTTGATGCAAGAATTTTAATGGAACTTGAATTCTTCCATCAAACATGTCTATAAATACCATGCTTGGCAAAGGGAAAGGGCATCAAAGAAAATCCATAAAAAAAATATGTAGAGAGATTTTTATATGTTTTCTTATAGTAGATTAGTTTTATTTTTTATTTTGATCAAGAGGAGGAGTTTTTGGAAGCTTGAGTTCATCAAAGATTGTATCCCAAAACAAGTTTTCTCTAAACTTTATTCTTGAATTTAATTATAAGTTATTATTATGTTTATTGTTAATTTAATTGTTTCTTTCTTTTTAATTATGAATAGCTAAATTTATTTTTCTAGGATTTAGATGTAATCTTTTGATTTGCATATGATTATTTATATTTAATTGATTGGATTTGATTGTTGGAATTAATCTTTTATCTTATAACTTAATGCTTGTAATTAACTGGCCATTAATTGCATGATTTAAGATATTGTGTGAAGTAGCGAGAGTGGAAGCACAATATTAGTTCATTAGGATAATTGACCTAGGGAATGTATTGCTTAGAGATAAGAATACTCCTTTGTGATTTTTAAAATGATTTTCATAAAACTTAATGGGTTTGTGTTAATTGCTTATGATCACGAGAGTAGACGTAAGGTTAATATGAACACACATGTTGTATCTTGAGAGAGAATATCATATAATTTAGGAAAATCTAATCATTAATCTCAGCAAAAATAATCCATCTAAAAATTATAAAGAAATCATATGTGATCAATTGATGAATTCTAAATCCTAAACGTTTAATTTTATTTCATATTTATCATCATTTATTTACTTAAATTTCACTTTAGCTTAAAATATAAATTCTCATAGTTGATTTTCTAAATAATAGAGTAATTTTAATTTTGGTACTTGTCAACCCTTCCTCGTGGGATCGACACTTATTTCACTACTATATTACTTGTTCACGACCTGTGCACTTGCAGAAATCGCGCAACACAAACAATATCTTTTATCACCTCTAATTTGATAATTATGTTAATTTAGTAATACTAAAATCATTATCAGAGCTAAAGGTGTTTAAATTTGAAAAATCAATCAGAACTAAATATATCAAAATATTATATTATACATTTCGCCACGTATTAAAAAGAAATAATGAAGAATTGCCTTCTTTTTCATTAATGGGTCGGCCCAAAGTTGCTTGGACCTGACTTTAAGTTCACCTTTTTTTTTTTTTTTTTTTTTTTTGAGATACTTTAATTAAAATATAACGATCGTAAAATCCAATTACTCATCTGGAAAATCCATTAGAATTTTTGGGTTGGGCTTAGACCAGCATACTCTGAATTAATATATATATATATATATATAGGATGTCAAACACAACTTCAACTTGTAATTTTTTTTTTTTTTGGGAAAAAAAAAACAAAAAATTCAACTTGTAATTTAATTATAAGCTGTATTGGGTTGCCAAGTTGACTTAGAACACTCATTTCTTAATAATTTCATTGTACTTAGCGTAGTTGTTAACCTCGTATCGGATTGGTCATTTAGATTAAAAAATTTATAAATTATATCATTAGCTTATTCAATTCAAATAATAAACTCTTTTTTACTAAAAATTAGATTAAACTCTTTAAACTAATTAGTTAAACTATGAATCGATCAACACGTTCACGATTTAAATGAGCTAATTGATTTTATTTTTTAAGTGTATTTAAAATATTAAATGTTTAATTGTAAGACTCAGAGATCAAATACTTTTTTTTTTAAATACATTTTCCACTACACCAAGTAATGTTTTTGTGATTTCTTTCTTAAATCATATATTTAATTATGATAAAATAATTTAATTATTTTGTTTGAAACAAAAATAATTTAATTATTAATCCTCTTACAATTTGAAAAAATTATATTTATTAATTCTTTTAAAAAAATATACCCATTAAATTAGATTTAATATACTTAAAGCTATTAAATTAAAAACATGTGTATATATATATATAACCGACATAATTCTTATTATATAAATATTATGATTTGAATTTTATTCCAAATATTATTTAAAAATTTGTTAGTTAATATTTGTTAAATTAATTTGTTTTATTTAAATATATTTTTATTTATCATAATTTTTAATAGGTAATATTAATTAATATTGTATATAATATTTATTATATATTTAATTTAATTATAGTTTTAACTTTGATTTGATTTTGGTTGAATATTTAACATGTGATTATCTATTTTCATTGATTTTAAAACCAGATCAAGTTTGAAAATCTTAATATTTAGCACATATGACATTGACATTAATAATTAAAACCCATAGCTAACAATTAAAAATTACTCTCTCCATTTCTAAATGTTTGTTATTTAAAATTTCAGCTTATAAAATAAGAAAATTATTAAATTATCATAATTTTAAAGTAAAAAGTCTAAAATATCATTTATTGATTATAATGTAGAGAAATAAAATTAATTAATGCAAATATTTAGAGAAAGAACAAATAAATAGTGAAGTTAAAAAAAAAAAAAAAGAAATATCTTATCAAAATTTTAAAATGACAAATATATTGAGTTCATAATTTTCTATCCACACGATATTATATGGGGCTAGAAAGTCAAAACTGTTTGTAGTTAGAGCATCTTCAATAGTGCTCTTTATTTAAAAAAAAATATTTTATTTAATAAAAAGTATTTAGTTCATAAAAAATAAAAATTTTATTTAAATCTAATAAATTTTATATTTTACTTTATCTCATAAGCATTAATTATTTTAATTTTTTATTTTTTAAATTTGTCCAATAGAAAAATAGTACTAAAATTATTTTAAATAATGTGTATAAAAATTTATATTGCATTAATTGAAGTTAGAATAGAGAGTGATATTTAGTTTTCTAAATATAGAGAGTCAAACAAACTCTTTTCTTTATTTTTTAAAGATAAATAGTCTATTTATATTTTATTTTTTAAAATAATTCTTTTTAATAAAAAGTTTAATACATATAAATAGTGATCCAACACTTATACAAAGTCATCAGACATTTTGAGACTACATTAATTAATTAATTTTACTATCAAATTTGTCTATTTATTGGCACTTGGCAGCCGCATGAATATAATTTATCTCCTTTTTAGACGGACATGTTAATCCAATCTCATGTTTAAATAAAAAATTAATTGATGTTTTAACTTAATAATGATGTGAGATTATTTTATTTTATTTTTTTAGAAGGATGTGAGATTATTTTTAAAAAGTCAAAATTTGAATTTCACCCTTAAAATTAATGTTCAAAAAATAGGAATATTATTATTAAGGATATGACATGTAAAATTTGCTTTGAAGATAATACTTTTTCATCCCATAATTATAGATTTATAGTTAATTTCATACAGATTAAGAAATTATATTTTTTTATAATTTAAATAATACAATTTTTTTTATAATACTCCTAATTAATATTAAATAATTCTTTCTGTTATAATTTTCTAATTATCACATTAATGATGTTTACTTGATAAAATATATAAAGGTATGATAAAAAATTAGTAAATGAATTATAACTTAAAAAGAACAATAAATTACATTTTAAGGTGAATAAAAAAAATAAATTTATTATTATGAGATGAAACGAGCGTATGTATACTTAAAATTGACAATTTCGATAGCTCCGTCTTGAAAATATTAGGTACATCAATAATGCAATATTCTTGAGGCGACCAAATGTTTCAAAGTTGTTTTTGTTTTTGATTTTTTTTTTTTCAATTGGCTTTGCCTGATCAGCCGGCATGTGTTTTGGTAAGAAAAATTAAACCTTTTGCAGTACGTTTAGCATTTTTCTTAATTTTATTCCTTTGACTATTTTTCTTCAATTTTCCAAACATCATACAGCAGATCAAAGATTAATGTGACAGGTAATCTTCCTTCTCCTTTTTTATATACGGTTTTAGAAAATTTATTTATTTTTTAATTTATTTATCGCTTTAAAAAAATCAAAGAGGCGTAAATTATTATTTTTAAATTTTATTCCTATTTTTTGTTATCTAAACTAATTGCTCAATATAACTTCATACGTTTTTATATTAAAAAAAAATAATTATATATAAATACTTAACTTGAGAATAGGGACGTATTTGGGACGGATATTATAAAATACAAAATAATTATTGATGTAAATAATCAGCAAATAAATTAAAATAAATAATTTATATTCTGAATTCTTTTGGCCAAAATAAGAAATCTTTACCCCCTAATTATTAATATTATAAATAATCAAGGAAATTAAAATAAACCAACAAAAAAATATAATTTAAAGTAAGGAATTTATCTTAAAAATTTCAAATTTGTCTTAGGCAAAAAGTCTGATTTCTATGATAAATTGATGATTAAATGAGAAAACAAATATTTTAGAATAGTGAAGTAAAATATAAAATAAGAAAAATCAAAACAAAAAAGCAAAGGTAATAAAGAAAAAAAAAAAGAAGTGTTCAAAAAAAAAAAAAAAAAAAAGGAAAAGAAAGAATAAATTAGAGATTTTGAAACGACTATAATAACTTATAACGTGTTTTCTATGGTTACTTTACTTCAAAATAAAGTAACCTATTTTGTTTATGAAAAAAATATTTTTTTCTAAAAAATTATAATTTTATTTATATTTTTCATAAAGTAAACTATTTTTTTACAATTCTACTTAATTGCGAAAAAAATTTTAATTTTATGAAAATATAATTTATTTTATACAAATTACGAAAAATAATTTTGTAATTACAAAAAAATAATATTTTAAAAAAAATTACAATCTTCTTATAAATGACATCATATAAGCAAATACTTAAATTAATTTATTTTAAAATAAAGTACAAAATTTTATTTTTTATGATCAATAAAATAGTGACAAATGAAAATAAAATTAAAATATTTAAAGTATTGTAATTAAATTAACTTGCTATTATATTTCACTAATTAAAAATAAGAAATGTTAGAATGATTGAGATAATATTTTAAATTTATATACTTATAAACTTAATAAAAAATAGTTTATTTTATGAAAAAATATAAGAAAATTATATTTTTTGTAAGAGAGTCATTTTTTCATAATTACAAAATTATTTTTCTTTTCATAAAATTATTATTTTACAAAAAATAAGTCAATATTTTTGTAAAATTAATTTTTTTTTTTATAAATAAGAAGAATTACCAAATAATAGTTTAATTTATAAAAAAATTATAATTTTTTATAAAAAAAATTATTTTTTTTATAAATAAAATAAATTATTTATCGTAGAAAAAATAAAGTGATTGTTGAAAATACGTAACTTTTAATATTTTTTAAAATTTCAGGAGGTCCAATGCTCTTCTTAGAGCCTATATGGATTCGTCTTTGACTGGAGCAATGGGTGTGCATGCTATATACAAAATATCAAGCAAAAATGTCGTTTAAAAACGAAGAATATTTCAATTGTCGAGTTGGATCCTAGGAGTCGTTGGGGGAAAAAAAGACGTCAAAATCATCATTATACCACTTGTCTGATTGTTAAAGATGAAAATATTATATATGTACCAAAATTAAAAAATAAAAATTTCACGTTTGAAATATGGTCTCTATTCTCTATTTAGCAGGTCCAATTAGGTTGTCCAGGCTGTTTCTTAAAGGAAGTTTATCAAAAGAGTGAAAAAAAAAAAAAAATTTCCAGCATGACATTCAAGCGGAGTAAATTCAAGAATTTTTCTCAAAAAAGTTATGAGTTTGAAAATTTTATGGAAAAAAAAAAAAAGAAAATTATTCATCTATCTTTTCCTTTTTGTCTGTAGTTGCACCAGATTCAAGCAGATTATATCAAATAACTTCTATCATAAAAAAATTAAAAAAAAAATCAATTATATAAAAAATTAACTACATATGACTGAAGTATTCTTTTTATAAATAAAAATTATGTGAAATTATTAAACATTTAGTGTAGATAACAAGGATATGTAAGGATAAAATTAAAATAAAATATAATCAATGATTCATCGAGCTTTTGAAGTAAGTATAGATAAATTATAAAATTTTTAAAATGATATATAAAAAGAAATGGAAGGAATAAAAAATAATGAAAAAAATTAATAATTAAGATTTTGTTAGCTACTCTTTCTATTCTACAAAAAGTAGCCAGTAAGTAAAAATCATCGTTTTTAAAATAATAATAATTTTTTTAAAAATTACCAAAAATGCATCTATTAACTGCAGCATAAATCAGTGAATTAGCAAGTAAAAAAATATGTGATTCTTCTGCGCATTAAAACCATATTTAGAAAATAGAATGATAAATTAGTCATTTTATTATATATTTTTTTATTAGGTTACTAAATGACTACTTATGTCATGCCCCAAATCCGAGAGCACGTGACTGGCACTACGACACGGAAAATGCACTTGGCTACCAGTGCCCGTAGTAAGTCTAACCCAAGATACACAAATGAAAGCCCAAACTGAAAAGGGCTATGGGCCCAAATAGGTTAAGCAGATCCAAAAGAATCACAACATAAAAATAAAGATCTCATTGGGCCAATAACTCATTTATTTCATTTATCTCAAAATGTAGTAAATTACAAAAGTTCTGCTTAACAACATATATCTCAAAATATTAAATTACAAAAATGTTCTGTTTAACCCAAAAATTACAGCTTTTTAAAATACATAATTGAATGATAACAAGGTACAATTATAAAATGTAACAGTGCGGAGTTCTAGAGTTATATTTACAATTATACATATATTATATACATTTTTGAGTACTGAACAATACAAACTACTGCCGAAGGAAAATTGACAGTCTACTTAATTACAATTCCTTCACAGGCTCATTCCCTGACCTGAAAACAACAAGATGAATAGGAATGAGCGTTCGACTCAGTGAATGATACCAGCTAATATATTAAACTGGTATCCTATAGATAGAATTCTAATGCACATGCTATGCACTATGCCACAGAAACAGATAAATCATCTAATAAAGCAAGGATGAGATATGGTCCACAGTATCACACTGATACTCAATACTCAATATGGGGAGCCGATCCCCTTACTCTACCTCTCTGAATCCAATAATCTGTCTCTTATATCCAAAGAGCCCGCCCGTCATTAGTCTGTACCACGTAGCCCTGACCTGACTGACAGCAGCCCTGACGATAAGACCTGACTGACAGCAGCCCTGACGATAAGCAGGCCCGGCCTGCATCCATCAATCATAGCTCATATTCTGAATCTCATCATAATCTAAATCATAACCATAACAAATCCATAATCCTAGGTGAAACTGTATCCTCCCGACCTCCATCCATCAATCACAACCATAGTATGGCACAGAATACAGAATATCAATTGATCATTCACGGTCAAATGTTACATGCTTATATATGCAGCAGTAGTGCATAATATACATATATATACACACAACAATGCATATGAAGTGGAAACAGGATAATACACTAGTGAGTATCACTCACCTAACTGCCGACGCTTCTAACTGGCTTCCCTTGGAAGAGCAGCCTTGGAACCAGGAGGACGCCAGACATCGACACCTCGCAACAGTGAACATTATCAGGATAAGAATCACACTCAACCCCAATACAAACTCGATAACCTAACAAATACTCTAAGGACTACTAAACATAAAATAATTTATATAACGACTGAAATACAAGGGTTTCGGGTTAACCTTCACAAATTTTGATCATACGAACATCGAGGATCATGCCAGAACGTCAAAACAGAACCACTGGACCTCTCCACGCGCCGCTGCCACGTGTCGCTGCTGCTGGTGGATGATCTGGGAAACTCCACACTAGCAGGTTCACCTAGATGCCAGGATCACGAAAATGGTCACCACTCGCCGTCACTCGCCCTCCAGCCGCCCGAAAATGCCTCCAAAGTTTCGGATTGCGTTTTTCGATCTCCTCCTCCGGTGGTCCTTAGAGGGCAAGGCAGGTACCAAAATGAAGCTCTCATCCTCAGGAGTTGAACAACACCAAGATCGTCGGATTTCGCCGCTGGAATCGACTGGAAAGTCAGGTTGAAGTTTCGTTGGCCAGCGGTCCTTCTCTCCTCGCGTTGATAACTCTATATTTTTAGAGTTATTTTATTTGTTTAAACTTAAATTTTAGCTCAGTTCTCGAAAATGCAATAATATTATTACATATTTTTAGAAATAAATATTTCTACAATTTATAAATAAATTATAACATATTTTAAGTATTTTTATTTTATTTTTGCAGATCAAAATGATGCAGTAAAAATAATGATACAAGCAATAATTCAAGTTTTCAATCCATGAGAAATAAATTCAATGGTTGGTGGCTAAAATTCAATGGTTGGTAGCCAACCTAACCATTTTTGAATATTGATGAAGAAATTCAATGGTTGGTGGCCAAAATTCAATGGTTGGTAGCCAACCTAACCATTTTTTAATATTGATAAAGGAATTCAATGGTTGGTGGCCAACCTAACCATCAATGTTGAATTTTGATGCAAGAATTTTAATGGAACTTGAATTCTTCCACCAAACATGTTTATAAATACCATGCTTGACAAAGGGAAAGGGCATCAAAAGAAAATCCATAAAAAAATATGTAGAGAGATTTTCATATGTTTTCTTATAGTAGATTAGTTTTATTTTTTATTTTGATCAAGAGGAGGAGTTTTTGGAAGTTTGAATTAATCAAAGATTGTATCCCAAAACAAGTTCTCTCTAAACTCTATCTTGAATTTAATTATAAATTATTATTATGTTTATTATTTTTATTGTTAACTTAATTGCTTCTTCTCTTTTAATTATGAATAGCTAATTTTATTTTATAGGATTTAGATGTAATATTTTGATTTGCATATGATTATTTATATTTAATTGATTGGGTTTGATTGTTGGAATTAATTTTTTATCTTAAAACTTAATGCTTGTAATTAACTGGCCATTAATTGCATGATTTAAGATATTGTGTGAAGTAGCGAGAGTAGAAACACAATATTAGTTCATTAAGATATTAGACTTAGGGTATGTGTTGTTTAGAGATAAGAACACTCGTTTGTGATTTTTAAAAGGATTTCCATAAAACTTAATGAGTTTGTGTTAATTGCTTATGATCATGAGAGTAAACATAAGGTTAATATGAGCACACATGTTGTATCTTGAGAGAGAACATCATATAATTTAGGAAAATCTAATCATTAATTCCAGCAAAAATAATCCATCTAAAAATTATAAAGAAATCATATGTGATCAATTGATGAATTCTAAATCTTAGACCTTTAATCTTATTTCATATTATCATCATTTATTTACTTGAATTTCACTTTATCTTAAAACATAAAATCTCATAATTGATTTTCTAAATAATAGAGTAATCTTAAAATTGGTACTTGACAAACCCTTCCTCGTGGAAACGATACTCACTCATCACTTTATTACTTGTAAACGATCTGTGCACTTGCAGTAATCGCGCAACAAGTTTTTGGCGCCGGTGCCGGGGAAGGCAATTTTTGACAATATCAATAGATTGATATACTTTATTACTTTAGATTTTGTTTTTCTTTTCTATTTTTTTATTATTATTTTGCAGGACTTTTATAAAAAAAAAAAAAAAAAAAAAAAAAGGCTTTCCACAACTTTTAATAGTGTGATGAAGGAGTGATGCTAAATAGAGCAGCAAGCATGTATGGTGAAGATGGTTTTAGTAAATTAAATGCTAAAATCGATACATTGGCTAACTTAATTGGTAAACTTGATGCTAATACTTTATTTAATTCATGTTTGAGTTGTAATTTATGTGGAGGTAATCACTTGAATTTTGAATGCCAATATGCAGAGCAGGTACAATTTTTTCTAAATTATAATAGGCATGAGAATTATCCATATTCTAACATAAACAACTCAGGATGGAGTGACTATTCAAGCTTTTCATGGGAAAACCAATGCGATCAAGGTAACAATTCATGATATCCTTATCAATATGATTTTCAAGATCATGCACCATTTGAGGAGCACAGACCATCTTATGAAGCAGCATTGGAAAGATTCATAAATGCTACTTATGAACGATGTGAAAGATTGGAAGATAGGATGAGTCAATGGACTAGCCACAATACAAATTTTGATGTACAAATGGAACAATTCGCTAGTCCATTAGATACTCAAGGCCATGGTAACTTGACAAGCCAAATTGAAGAACATTCTAAAGAACAATGCTTGGCCATTTCTTTGAGTAATGATGTAGAAGAGATGATTGATCAACCAGATACTTCAAGCAAGCAAGATAAAAAGGAAGAGGTTGAGCCCAATTTGCCTAAAATTTTCAAAAATCCTTCTCTCATGGATGATATCTACGAAGTGGTTGCAATTGATAGGGAAATTGAAGAGGTATTTGAAAAAAAGAACTCAAAGGAAATTCTTTCAGTTTGTTTGGTGAAAACAACACCAAATATGCCAAACCATACAGAATATCAATTTGATGACTTGGAAGAAAATAAAAAGCATTCACCATCATCAACTGAGCACTCACCGACTCTTGATTCAACTCTACTACCTTCCTATCTCAATTTCTTAAGAAAATTTAGAGCAAGAAAAAGAGCTCGTTGGAAAGTTTTTAAAAATTATGAGCCTAATTATAAAATATTAAATAATTTCTGTCTTAATTTTTTTCCATGCAGACTTAAATCAAACTGGCTTGACTCATTAAAATTGGTAAAAGTCTATCTTTCCACAATTATCGAGATGATATACTTTGTGTATTATCCTCCATGATGAAGATCTAGCTATAGTCAAGCTAAAGACTATAAATTAAGCGCTTTTGGGAGGCAACCCAAATTTCTAGCTTTTTACTTCTTTTTAATTTCTTTTGTTCTTTTGCTTGTTTCATTATATTTTAATTTTGCTTTAGTATTATTTGTGAGTTATTAAATAGCTTATTAGGAGAAAACCCAAGTTTTCTCTTTATTAGGTTTCTTTTATTTCTGTTTAATTGTTTCATTGTAAATTTTCTCTTTCATTTTCTTAATAAAGTTAATTAGACATGGAAGCATCTATTGCAGCACTAAAAAACATATTTCCAACTCTTCCCCAAGATGTGCTCAGGAAAATTGATGAACGCAGACTAGAAAGAATGAACTCATTTATGCGTCTGAATCTTCCTGAGGATATTCGCTGGATCATAGAAGCCAAAGTACGATTGGCAGGTGAGCTTGATGACTCATTTATTAAATGTTTGCCAGGTACGGGGAAAAGTTCTTACTCAAAGAAGAGGAGAGCTAAGAGAATGGGAGTCTGCTACAAGTGTGCAAGATGGAATTGCAACACACGCTGTAGAAATATTGGATTTGCATCCATAAATCGAAAAGACAAAATTAAATTCATAAAGGATGGACTGAGTAAGGAGTCTATGGATAATATCTTACAGACTCTTGAGACGCATCCTTGTGGACAAGTTCAACGCACTCTTTTAGATTTATGGAAACTATTCAAAGAAGAGAAGCAGCGTTACAGTCTAGGGAATCTGACGATAAAAGACCCTGATTGCCAGTAAATAAGAAAACTGGATGGGAAGCCTATCCTTGACTCATAGAAGGCGTGTAAGCCGTTACTGGACGTAAAACCAGAGGAAGATGTCAGCCAAAATCACAACTACTGTTTATAATCAGGTATATCACTAACTTTTTTATTTTTCAATGCATTATTTTTTTTCTACATCTTTCAGTACTTTTTGACTTTTTAGCACCTAGATTTTATTTTCCTGTAAAATTTTTTTTACTATTGATAACTTTTTAGTCTTTCAATATCTACTTTTAACTTTTCAATATTTTCTTTTTGACTTTTGTATATATCCTGCGGATTTTTCTACTTTCGTTAGCTTTTTAGTATTTCAATGTTTGTTTCTTTTTAGTTTTTCAAATATTTCTTTTGACATTTGTACACACAGCATTGATTATTTTTGTTTTTATTATCATTTTTGTTTTTATACTTTTTCTGTCAATAATTATTTTATCCCATTGAACTGTTCTTTTACTCTTCTAGTTTTTTTATATGCACATTCATTATTGTCAATATGCACACAAACCTTTTGAGAGATCTGTGAGAGAAAATGGCAGAATCCTCAACACGCAAATTCAAAACTATTTGTATATTTTGTAGTCTAAACTCTGGCAAGAAAAGAGAGTACTTGATAGCAGCTAATGAACTTGGTAGGATTTAGCTGAACGAAAAATTGATTTGGTGTTTGAGGGAGGTAGTTTAGGGTTAAGAGGTTGTGTCGCAAGTTCTGCATATATTAGAGGTAGTAAAGTCTTAGGAGTAGTTCTAAAGGCTTTGGCTCGAAATAAACAAATCGCTGGTGGAACTATAGGTAATGAGTTACAGGTCAATAGCATGTACGAACGAATGACATACATGAATCTCAATGCTGATGCTTTTATCGCATTACCTGGTGGTTTAGAAACATTTGAAGATATTTTCACCATTGCATCTTGAACACAATTAACTGTTCTTCATAAGTCATTGGGATTACTTAATGTTAATGGTTTTTATAATGGTTTGTTATCTTTTCTTGATCATGTTGTGGAACAGGGTTTTATGACACCAGCGAGTTGACGCATCTTAGTCTCTGCTTCAACTATTGATCAATTGATTGATCAACTGTAAAACTTTAAATCCGAACCTGATCCATTGATGGCACAGGTAGTTTGGCACCCCAGGGCCAGTAGCAGTAAAAAACGAGGACTATATCTGAATCTCCGGTTATAACTTCCCTAACTATTGTAATTTTTTTTTATCGCATTTTTTTTGTTTTGTGTGTGTGTTTTTTTTTTGTTGCACTTGATCAAGTGAAGTTTTATGTTCGATTCACTAAATGTAAGATGGCTGAGTAAAGAGTTACTTTTGTACTCTTGATACGCATCTTAAATTTATGTGATTTTCCTTTTCAAAAAAAAAAACTAACTAACTAACTAACTAACTCAAGAGTTATTCATACAAGATGGCTGAGTAAAGAGTATTTTTTGTGCTCTTGATACGCATCTGTATTTTTTTTTCCTTTTTTCCTTTCTTTTTCTAGTTTCCAAAATAAAAAAATAAAAAAAAATAATAATAATGTTTTCTTTTTGTGTGATTAGTTTCTCATGCTTGCTTTTAGTGTTGTTTCAAGATATTTTACAGAAAACAAGGAAGTGAAATGCATATCCTACTTATAATTTGGAATCCACTTTTCTACAAGAGAGAGTATTTTCTTTCTTTTGATTTATTTTTTTTACATTGAGAACAATGTCCATTGCAAGCTTGGGGGAGATTTAGTTTATTTTTTTGTTTTCAGTAATTTCTTTCGTGTTTTGATGAATAAATTTAAAATTTTTTACTCTTTTATTGATAAAATATGCTTGTGTTAAATAATTTGATGAAAGACCAATGATAAATTATAATTGATATTTATGGACAATTTATTAAAGTATTTCAAGTTGAGCAACTATTTTGGGTAAGAAATTAACTTTTATTAAGATTATGTTTTATTTTGCTTTGCATTATATTGATTGTATTGAATTTGTGTATGCTTACTTAGAGAGGGCTTATACATATTTTTTATCCTCATTTGGCTCACCTATTTTAGAACATATTTTTGCAAACTTTTGAGACGAAATTTTGAATTTATTTTGAAAGAGAGATATGATTTAGGCATTATTTGTTTGGCCAGTTACTTGTATCTACCTTTATTTTAATTTTTTCCCTAGTTTATCCTTTTGTGCCTTGATAATTTTAGCTTTCTTTTCTTTGATTAATTAACCTTAATTGTTAACTTTTACCCTATTTGTGAGATAATTTTGTCAAGTTTACATTCTAATGAAGAAAAGGGAATTATTGAAGTTTTAAAAGAAAAAAAGGATTTCTAATAACTAAAAGTATTATTCATTGTAAAAGACCACCTTTTGCTTAGAATAAGTTTGGGGGAAAGCAAGAAAATTTAATAAATAAAGGTTAGTAATTCTTGCTATGTTTAGAATAATGTTGTTGGCAAAAAATAAAAAAAAATAAAAAAAATAAAAAAAAAAAGAAGAAAAAAAAAAGAAGAAGAAAAAGATGGGGGCTTAAAAGAAAAAAACATTGAAGAAGAATGGTACTTAAGATAAAAGGGATCTTTCATTAATTTAATCTTTTTATTTGAGCTATTGATTTTATTTTGTAAACTTGGTATAATTATCTTATTTTTGTTCATTTAGCTTTTTCTTTATTTAGCCAAAATACCTTGTGTTAGCCCCATTACAAACTTAGTCAAGACCTATTGATCTCTCTTGATTTGTGAATTCCATTAATGGAGATTGTTTGCTTTAATATGCTTATGAGATTTATACATCTATTTTATATCATTTGATAGAGGCATTTAAAGATATTAGTGTGTATATGCCTATCTGAAGTGCAATAATTTCTTTGCAGTTGATTTAATGCATAGTTATTCAAGGCATTATTAAGATGAGCATTGTTTTGAACCTGAGATAGAAGTTTGATTTGCAATACTATTGATATGTTGTTTGTAAATATTAATTTCTTGAGACCTTTAAAAAAAAAATTCAACATAAGCATGAGGGGATTAATTTTTTTTTTTTGTGATATTTTATTTTTCTTTGAAATAAATTTTTAAAGGTGTTTGTGGGTATCACCACTGGAAGCCCTCACGAGACTATAACTCGTCCTCTATGGGACACCTAGGGTTTTAAAGGCTTGTTGCTTACGCTAAATGCAATCGTAATTTCCTACGAAAGTGAACTAGTTTAGGTTTTGAAATTTCTTTTGCTTGAGGACAAGCAAAAATTTAAGTTTGGGGGTGTGATAACTCTATATTTTTAGAGTTATTTTATTTGTTTAAACTTAAATTTTAGCTCAGTTCTCGAAAATGTAATAATATTATTACATATTTTTAGAAATAAATAGTTCTACAATTTATAAATAAATTATAACATATTTTAAGTATTTTTATTTTATTTTTGCAGATCAAAATGATGCAGTAAAAATAATGATGCAAGCAATGATTCAAGTTTTCAATCCATGAGAAATAAATTCAATGGTTGGTGGCTAAAATTCAATGGTTGGTAGCCAACCTAACCATTTTTGAATATTGATGAAGAAATTCAATGGTTGGTGGCCAAAATTCAATGGTTGGCAGCCAACCTAACCATTTTTGAATATTGATGAAGGAATTCAATGGTTGGTGGCCAACCTAACCATCAATGTTGAATTTTGATGCAAGAATTTTAATGGAACTTGAATTCTTCCACCAAATATGTCTATAAATACCATGCTTGGCAAAGGGAAAGGGTATCAAAAGAAAATCCATAAAAAAAATATGTAGAGATATTTTCATATGTTTTCTTATAGTAGATTAGTTTTATTTTTTATTTTGATCAAGAGGAGGAGTTTTTGGAAGCTTGAGTTCATCAAAGATTGTATCCCAAAACAGGTTCTCTCTAAACTCTATCTTGAATTTAATTATAAGTAATTATTATGTTTATTATTTTTATTGTTAACTTAATTGCTTCTTCTCTTTTAATTATGAATAACTAATTTTATTTTATAGGATTTAGATGTAATCTTTTGATTTGCATATGATTATTTATATTTAATTGATTGGGTTTGATTATTGGAATTAATTTTTTATCTTAAAACTTAATGCTTGTAATTAACTGGCCATTAATTGCATGATTTAAGATATTGTGTAAAGTAGCGAGAGTGGAAACACAATATTAGTTCATTAAGATATTAGACTTAGGGTATGTGTTGCTTAGAGATAAGAACATTCGTTTGTAATTTTTAAAAGGATTTCCATAAAACTTAATGAGTTTGTGTTAATTGCTTATGATCACGAGAGTAGACATAAGGTTAATATGAGCACACATGTTGTATCTTGAGAGAGAATATCATATAATTTAGGGAAATCTAATCATTAATTTCAGCAAAAATAATCCATCTAAAAATTATAAAGAAATCATATGTGATCAATTGATGAATTCTAAATCCTAGACTTTTAATCTTATTTCATATTATCATTATTTATTTACTTGAATTTCACTTTATCTTAAAACATAAAATCTCATAATTGATTTTCTAAATAATAGAGTAATCTTAAAATTGGTACTTGACAAACCCTTCCTCGTGGGAACGATACTCACTCATCACTTTATTACTTGTAAATGATCTATGCACTTGCAGTAATCGCGCAACACGCGTACGCCGCCGTGCACCGTCCGATCACCATGCTGTCACCTCCCCCGAGATCGCTGGACTATCCTCTACCTCGCGGTGGTGGCGGTGCTCGCCACAACCCACCAAAACCTCACCAGCCATACTCTCTCTCTCTCTCGGCCTCTCCCTTTCTCTCTCCTCCTTCCCCTCTGCCTTCCCGTTTCTGCTTCCTTCCAAAACGCCCCATTTCATTTCTTTGACCAATCACATGCTTTCCTTTTTCTTCTTCTTTTTACTTACTTAAAACACTTAAAACATACTTATATATATATATACAAATGTAACACTAACACAATATATATATATATATATATATACACACACATATATATATATACAAATTAACAATAATAATAGTAATAATAACAATAATAATAGTACCAATAACAATAATAATAACAATAACAATTTACAATAATAATAATAACAATAATAATAACAATTTACAACATATACTCATGTATATATATCAATAATATTATTTACGATAATAAAAGTAATTATAACGGAAATTCAAACTTCCGATAAAAATACTATAATCAAACTTATAATACTAATTATTACCTTTATTAATACTCAAATATCAAAATACAATCCAAAATACGATTCTCCAAAAATCCACATTAACATTATCATAATAATATACATATATAATATTATACTAAAATTACCATTAATAATACATATTCAAATTATCTAAATATTTATAATTTAGTAAAATATAATTTCAATTCTTACTTTAATAAGAAAAATAATAAAATAATATGTTTTCGTACAAAAATATAATTTTATAAAATAAATGAAAATTCAGAGTGTTTCAACTTATTTGTGAACAAAATTTATTTTTTTACTAGTCAATTTTTTTAAAATGAAGGGAGTAATTAATAAAATATTTTCATTTTCGGCAAATCTTGACTTTATCAAAGATTACTAGTTCAATTTAAATATTTCTTTCAAAATGTCAGCTCCATTGATTATGGTACTTACAAGCCTACGGAGGGAAAGAAAGAGGATAATTAAGTTACATATTTAGTAGGTAATTAAATTAGAATGACTTTATATCATGGTAGAAATTACTGGGATGAGAAAAAAATTTGTTAGTAACTTTTTGATTGACGAAACTATCCTTATATATACTTAATAGATTAAAATTACCTTATGTATTTTTTAAATATTATTAATAACTAGTAATTAGATTATTTCCTTTTGAATACACTACTTTCCATATTTTTTAAAATGAAAGATATTAATATGTAAATAATATTAATATTAAATAAGATAAGGAAATTACAACTTCTACTAAAAAATATAAATTATTAAAATTTAAAAATAAAAAATAAGTTATATTTACTTGCATAAAATTAAAAGTAAATTAATTAATTAATTAATTATATTAAAAAATTTCATAATATTTTATATGTATACTCTAGTTAATACTTGCAAATAAAATAAAAGTAAATACTCACAAATAAAATAAAATTATTTTTGTATTTTCTCATAATATTTTGTAAAAATAGTTAAATACATGTTTTTTTTAATGATTATAAAAAATTATTAATGTCAACTAATTTTCGGAATCACAAAAAAATAAACATTTTAAATATATTTTAACAAAAATAAGTAATTAAATATTAGAAAAAACAAGATGGTATTTTAAAAAAAAAATATGTCAAACATTGAAATTTTCAATTTGATATATTATTTGGTACTTTATTTTAATTTATTAATTTCTAATCTTATTTTAAAATTTTATTGTTAATTAATATAATGAAATTAACAAATAATATATTTTAATTATTATATATTTTTGTAAAAATAAATATATTATTTAAAATTTACATAGGAAAACTGATATAAAAAGGAAACAATAAAAATAAAATGAATAAATTTAAGTATAAAGAAGTAAGTCAAAAGTATTAATATTCATAAGAATAATTTTGTTAATTGAAAAGTTAATAAATAACTTTTGCTATACCCAAACAATTTCGTTATATTGATTAATTTTTTTCACTTATTAATTTAGATGTATGCAACAAAAAGAATTTTCCAATTATATAAATAGCAAGTTTACTTTCAGTGCAGGCATACATAATTTTATGCTTTATTTTTTGGCTATAATTAAAGTGGCTAACGTTTATGATTTATATATCGCCAAGGCAGCAAATTACTTGGCAAATGCTGTATTTTGAATCATCCATCCAGTTGGGCCATTAAGAAAAGATTAGTGACGAATGATGAGGATTTACCAAGGATTTCTTGGCTTACGTAGGAGAGTTTCTTCTTCTTTTACGGGTGTGTATATATATATATACCCAATAATAATAATAAGAATAATAATAATAGTATTCCCCATTGAAATTCAGCAACCAAAACTTGTCAATGCCGTTCCTCATGTTATATATTAGCATATAATTAATCTATGAGTTTCAAATTAATTATGTTGTTTTTTGGTTAATCAAGCTGGAGTTTGAACTTGCGATATAACTCTAATATTATTAATTAAGCCAATAAGAGTCTTATAATAGGGAGGATTTCAAACCTATAAGTCCAAATATCCCACATTAATTAACAATAGTTTAAATAGGATGAAATAATATTATAAACTGTACAATAGAATAATAATATATAAAAGAAAAAAGCATATACCTTTTTTTTTTTTTTTTTGAGTCTTGGAGGAGAAAAAGTACTCATTACTTAGACTAGGAAATATATATGTATATTTATATATGTGTGAACGTGAATTATTCAAGTATTTCTTAGATTGCTTTAATAATTCTCAACAATGGTGGCAACTCTCATTACGAGGGATAGCAAGAATTTGAATAAAAATGGAGTCACACTTTAAAGGAAATAAAGAGATCAATCAAATCATATCTCTGAGTTGCATTATATTATTTAAATGTATATTTCTTAATTCTTTGAGAATCAAAAATATAAGGGAAGGGGACAATGCATTGAATACCCAATTTCATTAATTTCTGAATTTTTTTTTTTTTTTTAAAAACTGAGTAGTTCTTGTTAATCTTAAACTATGACTATGTGAACATCTATAATCAGAGGACCACACAAAAATCTTGTGTTATATTAAAATAATCTCATATATGGTAAAAATTTATTTCATATATATATGTTTAAATTTATATTTTCCTTTAATGAATATGATTTATCAACTTAATTTATTAATTTGGTCCATCCTACTGATTGCAAAACCACACAACTAGCTTGTTTCCTATTTAATAACTTATAAAAATCAGGAATTTTTTCTTACACATCAACTCATTTTGCAATTTAGTTCAATTCAACCATACAAATCATATCTCTTTCTTATACATGGCCGAAAAAGAGTTGATGTTCTTGGATGGATTTGTATGATATTTGATCTATGTGTGTTTGTTTCACCTCTTGGTATCATAGTAAGAATTAGTATAATGCATTTCAAGAAAAATATCTTAAAGAAAATGTTTTATATCAGCAAGTATAAATAATGCTTTTTTTTTTCCCCTTCTTGTAACTGTATTTTTTTTTGCGGAGAAAAGTTATAAAAACAAAGAGGGTAGAGTTCATGCCTTTTTCTTTGTCATTCTTTCTCACCTTGAATGCAGTCATGTGGTTCTTCTATGGTTTTCTAAAGAAAGATCCTTATGTTGCTGCAAGTTATTAACTTTCTTTCTTGCTTTATTTATCCTACCAACTTTATTTCATTTAATTATCTACAAAAAAAAATGTTTCTTTAATTAATTAATTCCTTTTTTTTTTTTTTTTTTCTTTATCAACAGGTTCCAAATACACTAGGCTTTGTCTTTGGTATAGTCCTAAATGGTGCTTTATTTGATTTATAGGAAACCCAAGAAATCACCTGTGTATTGTTGACGTGGCTAAACTCAGCGCAACTTTGTGTTCTGATAGCAAAACCGTAGTGATAATGGAAATGAACAGACTAATGGCCAAGAAATGGATGTCTCCAGCAAAGTTTAACAACTAATTAAAATGAAAGTGTTCTTTTTTTTTTCCTTTTAACTTTCTCTTTTTTGGATTTAATTTGCATGCAACAGTGCGCACGTGTGAGTTGAAGGGAGATCGCTACCACCCAAAGCACAAGGAATTCTTCAGGAATTCAAAGCCACCGACCGATCGACCTACGTGAAGAAGAAATGCCAAAAACAGATGTAAATTCGTTTCTAAAATGACAGTCACAATATAGGATACAAAACTTGCGGCTCTATATTAATTTCACATTATATTATATGTATTTCACAAAAACTGTTTTTCTTTCTAATTCTATCATTACAACCCCTAGATTTTTAAACCGCTTTTGGCACTCAATGGTCAGCACTTATTATTACTCCAACATTCAATTACTTAATTTCAGCTTTTAGACTCCTTAAATCTTGAAATAAACAGTGATTTATTATTGCAGGAGAAAGAGTTTTAAAATACTCAAAGAGAGTACAAAAAAAAAAAAAAAAAATTAGTCTGATTATATATTATTGCAAGAGAAATAATTTTAAAAATTACGAACAAGATATCAATTAAATTTAGTTTAATTCTGACTCTTTTAAAAAAATGTGTGGAATGACAATCTAGGATTTAAATTCTTTCGTCCACTATTATTATAGTTTTTATTAATTTAATGAATATTGTTGAAATATAATAGGTTTAATGTAATTGTTTATACATTATTATAG
This sequence comes from Reutealis trisperma, assembly GCA_947687605.1. Taxonomy (NCBI): domain Eukaryota; kingdom Viridiplantae; phylum Streptophyta; class Magnoliopsida; order Malpighiales; family Euphorbiaceae; genus Reutealis; species Reutealis trisperma. The sequence continues at coordinate 2,365,656 of CANTUT010000048.1, forward strand.
CACGCAAAAATTTTGTGTGTATTTAATAAGAATTCAGTTAATCATTTAAAATGATTGAATATTTAAAATTTATCAGCACGTTTAATTTTTATAATTTTATACTTTAAATTTAAATTCAGGTTCACAATCATTTTAAATGATTACTAATAAAAAAAAATTTTAATATCATTTATTCTATTTGAAAAAAGAAAAAAATCTACGAAGAAATACCTAACCCCAGCTAGGTTAATTAATTAATTAGGTTTATCAATGAATATCTAATCCTAACTTATTTGGCAAAAAAAAAAAAAAACCCTAACTTTGTTTTTGTTTTTTATTTTTGGATAAAAGCACGATATTCGTTAATTACTGAATAAACGTGTGGGTTGGATACACCCAAGTTTTTCCATTATTACATCTAATTTTCAACATTGCTGATTACCATTGTACACGTGGCCGACATGGGTAAGCACGTGAGTAGTTGCCAAGAGATACTCCAACAAGAGCTATATAGGATTATATATATATATATATATGCAAAATGACAACAACAATTAGGGGCAGTGACTTTAGGGTATATTGGCGGCTGAGGTGAAAATAAATAGTTCGCACTGCTACTAGTATTATGATATCGTTTCTCCACCGTTTGATTGTTTTTTATTTTTTTTTTAATAACAAAAGAGCAAAGATCCTGAATTGTTCACCACCATCAAGTGCGATTACACATCAGAAAGTCCATTCATTTCTGATTCTGTGACAAGTGAAGTTCCAAATCTTCATGAACCCTACTGTAAGAATGAGCCAAGTGGGCTCTCCGCTATTACATAGTTGACCCTCCGATTCCAATATATATATGCAAAATGACAGCAAAAATTAGTAGCAGTGACTTTAGGGTATTGGCGGCTGAGGTGAAAATGAATAGTTCGCACTGTTACTAGTATTATCATATCGACCAGTTTGATTTTTTTTTTTTAATAACAAAAGAGCGAAGATCCTGAATTGTTCACCACTGCATCAAGTGCGATTACACATCAGAAAGTCCATTCACTTCTGATTCTCTGAAAAATGAAGTTCCAAACCTTCATGAACCCTACTGTAAGAATGAGCCAAGTGGACTTAGTTGACCCTCCAATTCCAGTGCGCTATAGCTCACCCCTTAATTAGGCCCTGCAGCTACATTACATTAATTCAGTTAACTAATCAATAAGTTTATCACTTAATTTATTAAAGAAAGATGACTATTAATTCTGAAATTAAAAGATTTATATAAATAAGAAAAAAATTTGAGTTAAGACAACAACAAAAAAAAATGAAGTGAGAAATAAATTACTTACCAATTATTGGATAAAATAATCACATTAATCAACTAAATTAATCATCCCATATGCATATGATAGTTGCTTTCTATGATTATTTTGTTTAAAAACAAAGTTATCTATTTTATTTGCAAAAAAATAACCTTTTTTTTTTTTAATAAAAAATAACAATTTTATTTATATTCTTTATAAATTAAAATATTTTTTGTAATTCTTTTTAGTTCAAAAAAACCTTTCATTAGATGAAAATATAACCTATTTTTTGTAAAAAGTAATTTTACGAAAAAGAAAATAATTTAGTAATTATGAAAAAATGACTCTCTTGTGAAAGACCATAATATTTTTATATTTTTTCATAAATTAAACTTTTTTTTTATAAAGTTTATAGGTATATAAATTTAAAATATTACCTTAATCTTTATAATATTTCTTATTTTTAATTAGTAAAATGTAATACTAAATTAATCTAATTGAAATATTTTATCTGTCATTATCCTATTGATTATAAAAAATAAAATTTTGTACTTTGGTTTAAAATAAGATGACATAAAGCTTTTTCTATACGACACCTTTTATGGAAGATTGTGATTTTTTTTAAAGAGTATCATTTTTTTTAATTATAAAATTATTTTTTCTTGTAAAATTATTATTCTATATAAAATAAATCATATTTTGGTAAAATTAAAATTTTTTTGCTATTAAGTAGATTGAAAAAAATAGTTTAATTTAAGAAAAAATATAAATAAAATTATGATTTTTCATAAAAGAAATTATTTTTTGATAAATAAAGTAGATTACTTTATTTTTCAACAAAGTAATTATAAAAAATACCTTATATAATAATACATCAAGAAAGAAGAAATTAAAACTAATTTTAAGGTTTAAATTAATTGCAAAAGAGAGTAAAAACAAAAAAAGAATAAGAGGGTTCTTGGTTTACTAAACAAAGTATATAATCTCTAGGGAAGGAGCAAGCAGGAGGTCCTCTATAAATGAAAAATGAGTTGTAACCCTTAAAACCAGTTAGTGTATGACACATCAGAAAGAAGTCCAGTGGGACCCTATGAATTTTGCCCATGTCCTGGGAATGATACCAACAAGTAGGGCTGTGGTAAATATATGGGTATTAGGGAAAGAAAGCTGTTTGGATTAAAAAAAAAAATTCCCATATACATTTACATATTTTTTAGTTTTATATTTTATTATTTTATTTTAAATAATGAACTCACTGTTACATTGACATATTAAATTCGTTTTAATTAAGCATGCAACTTGACTTTAATGGATTCTTTTTTGCTTTCCCGTTCCTATATAAAGGCTTCTAGTTCTATTGATCATTGCACAACATAACTAAACTACTAGACTTTCCTTTTGATCGAGTAGACACCTAGGCGAGTTAGTTGTGAGAAAAAGAGCTTTAGAAATGGCTTTGCATTTGACATTGGAGTTCATTTTTGGCGTTTTAGGTACAAAAAGAAAGAAATTATATGAATACAAGTCCTTTCTTTTTAATTGTTTTTATCTTCTCTCCATTCTTGATTGCCCAAACTAATTTGCACTTTTGTTTCTTTTTTTCGTCAATGGTGTAGCTAACATCATCTCTGCCATGGTCTGTCTTGCTCCTTTGTAAGTATTTTCTTGCAAAATTTTATTCTCTTCCATATGTTGTTTATTTATTATACGTGCTTTCTTACGACAAACTACATATATATGTCATATCACAGACCAACTTTTTATCAAATTTGTAAGAAAAAAACAAGCGAAGGCTTCCAGTCTATTCCATATGTGATTGCACTATTTAGTGCTATGCTTTGGTTATTCTATGCAATTTTTGATGATAATGCCACTCTTCTCATCACCATCAATTCCTTCACCTTCTTCATGGAGATTGGCTACATTACCGTCTACCTTATATATGCCACAAAGAAGGACAGGGTACGTATATATACTAATAACATATTTTGAAATTTTCGCTATTAATTGAATATATGTTTTTATTTAGACTAATTGATTATATTATTGTTATTGAAATCAATCAATTTCATGCAGATGTTCACTACAAAACTTGTCCTCTTCTTCAATGTTTTTGGATTCGGAACGATTTGTATCCTAACTCTCTTTCTTACACATGGCCAAAGACGAGTTGATGTTCTTGGATGGATTTGTATGATATTTGCTCTATGTGTATTTGTTGCACCTCTCGGTATCATGGTAAGAATTAGTATAATGCATTTCAAGAAACATATCTTAAAGAAAATGTTTTATACCCGCAAGTATAACTAATGCTTTTTTTTTTTTTCCCTCTTGTAACTTTATTTTTTTGGCAGAGAAAAGTTATAAAAACAAACAGTGTAGAGTTCATGCCTTTTTCTTTATCATTCTTTCTCACCTTGAATGCCGTCATGTGGTTCTTCTATGGTTTTCTAAAGAAAGATCCTTATGTTGCCGTAAGTTATTAACTTTCTCTCTTGCTTTATTTATCCTACCAACTTTATTTGATTTAATTATCTACAAAAAAAATGTTTCTTTAATTAATTAATTATTTTTTTTTTCTTTGTCAACAGGTTCCAAATACACTAGGCTTTGTCTTTGGTATAGTCCAAATGGTGCTTTATTTGATTTACAGGAAACCCAAGAGATTACCTGTGGAGGAACCAAAGCTTCGTGAATTATCTGATCATATTGTTGACGTGGCTAAACTCAGTGCAACTTTGTGTTCTGATATTAACACCGCAGTAGTGGTTCCACAGCCCACCAATGATAATGGAAATGAACAGACTAATGAACAAGAAATGGATGTCTCCAGCAAAGTTTAACAACTAATTAAAATGAACGTGTACTTTTTTCTTTTTTTTCTTTTAGCTTTTTTCGTTTTTGGATTTAATTTGCATGCAACCGTACGTACGTGTGAGTTCTGGTGCCACATCTATGTATGTTCATTAATCTCTCTCTCCTTAGAATTAATGTTTATTATGTCAAATTCTAGTTCATATCAATCTTATTGTAATATTTGTTTCTTTGAGAAATAAATTCTCTATAAACAGTTTATGTTGCATATCTACATGAATATTATATATTTTGCCAAGAATTGTTATTATTACGCGTATCATCAAGGAGAATGTGTCATCTTAGAAAAGCCAAAAATATTATATAAATAAAAAAGTATTTCTAGAATTTCAACATCTCATTGTCAATGACAAAACCCTTTCATCATATAATCATGAAGTTGTGTTTTAGTGTTAATTCTGGACTTCAAATCAATAGAGACAGAGGATCATGAGTTAAGATTGAGATTGAATAAAGATTAATCAGAAATAATTAAATTAATAATAAATATTTTACGAGATGATTATTGTCTTTTTTTTTTTTCAAAGATATAAAATAATATTGCACTTTTTTTTTTTTCATATATGTTAAATGAGTGTTGGGCAAGTCATAAGATCAAATTGTCTTCTCATTCAGTTTTCAATTAATTTAGTTCAATTAGTTAAACTGATTCATATCTAAAAATAATAATTAATTCAAAAAATTAATTTGATTGATAAGAAAATTTAATTTTCTCGTTGTTGACTTACGTGCTAAACTAAACAAAAAAAAAGGGGGGGAAATTTATTATAATTATTATTAGTACTACTATTAATGGGTAGCCCTGATCACCATTCATCCTAAAAAAGCAAAGTCGATATGCTTGGAGAAGATAACTTAGCACATGAGCTTCAATAAAGGAATTTTTTTTTGGACGAAGGATTTAAAGATTATATTGATAAAAAATCTTGTCTATATTGCTTGCACATATATATATATATATATATATAGTGGCGAAGAGAATTCGAATTTAGATTAAAATAAAAAAAAAATTGAATAAATTTTAATTTAATGTTAGTAAAATTATTTGAGTTATTAAGTCGTGTGTTCAACGCTAACCAAAAGATTAAAAAAGTTTTATTTTTTATTTAAAAAAAAAAAAGACCATTGGTCACACTTAATTTCTTGAATGGGCAACCCCATTATTATTTCGAAAAAGCAAAATCAATCAATATATACATCCAGAGATGTAGATAATTTAGCGCATGAGCTTTAATAGACATTTGAGCGCATAATTCGCAAATCAAATCAACATAAATTTTTAATGGAAAATATATTTTTATATATACAATAATATGAATTATAATAAGAGAGGATATAGATGGAAGGAGTCTAATCGGTCACAAATATAGTGCGAAGTTATCCTTACTCCTTAGGATGTGATTATGTATATGTGGTTACCTTTTACATGATTATTGGGTATCTTTACAAGAAATTTTTGCTTTATGACGTCTTATAACGTGAGAGATGGACAAAGTAAGGCGTTAGGCATCAGTCATGCATATTAATTATTGTGTATTACTAGTAATTATTAATTAATTAGCTTCCATTATTATAAAAAAAAGAAGAGATTGATAACATATAATATTAATTAGCCATTATAAATTAATGTTCCGTGTCATATGAATGTCAAAACATCACTATATTTGCATGTTATTGTCTTGGTAATGATCAGGTTTGAGATTACTTTTTATCGTCCAAGTGGCCTTGATTTTGGGGACTCTGAGACTAAATGCTAAGATGAGACTGACCCATAAAAGTTAAAATGACTTCAGCAAGTTGTAATATTATGACCCACAAATCTAAAGCTACCGTATCTTCTTCTTCTTCTTTATTACATGGCTCGATTAAATTTTGCTTATGATCATCATGACGACCCAATTTCTTAGAAAATTAATGATATTTTTTAATTACTAGTATTTGCAAAAGCTAGACAAAAGTTTTTGATTAGCATTGCTAATTTCAATTCATGTCGAGCACCAAGTGATTAATGACAAAATTGAATACATTCGAATGGATTGCTCTCTAATGAAATTGATGCTTCATTGCATGTTTTTTTTTTTTTTCTTTGTTCTTTGTTCTATTTTTAGGGATAGTGTTGAAGCTTGACATCTGTATGGGATATGGACGAAAATGTTAGGGAGAATTGAAATAATTTTATAATTCATGCGCATATTTCTTTTTGTGTGATGTAGGTTTTATTTTATATTTTTTTATATATTTCTTTAGAAAATGATAAGAAATATATGGAATATTTCAGTTAAACTGACACATTCTTAACACCAATATCATACTTAACTTTTAGCAAACTTTTTTTTTTTTTTATAGCATAAAATTCACTCGTAATTTTATTATTTTCTTACTTGAGACAAACTCGTGATTTTAATTTTTGAATTCCATATGAATGTGAAAATTGTGTGTGCATATACATATAAATTACAATATCACAGTTTTGGAGATGATTATGGAATCAATGAATGTATATATTGGTAGGGCCTCAAACATAATTTATAAATATGCTAAACAATTAACCAATGAAGCAACGCCCACCTTTCTACAAAAGAACAAAATGAACCTGTGGCAATTGAGAGCCCAAACGTGAACTAAAGAGCCAAAAATTAGAAATTAAATTCAAATCAAAACCCATATGATAATTGAAAGCAAACCATGGTGACAGATTTGTCATTGATGGCAAAAGCAAAGAAGAATCACCAAATATTAAATAAATAAAAAATGAATTGTTCGATCGAACCAGAGTTACACATGTGCACAGTTCAAAGTAGCTTTCAAGCGGAACGTATATTCTGTTTGTTTTTAAACCTTGAGAGTTTTCACATTCCAAGAATCGAATTTTTTTTTAAGCAACAAAAAAGAACTTTCCTCATAATCCTTTCTCACAATATGTTGGAGAAGATACAAATATAAATTGAAGATTCCTACTATATATTTTTCTAGCATATATAAGCAGAGCTACAGTCTATTTTTGGGTAACATATGTTCAATACTAACCACCAGATGACAAATAGATTGGATTGGACAAATTTAATTTTTTAGTCATTTTAAATATCATTTTTCAATTAAATTAATTTAGGTCAATCACTTGGAATTGTGGGCTATGTTATCCATTTTTTTAATTAATTTTTTTAGCAAAGAACTCTGAATTTTTTTTAAAATAATTATTCTTTACTAATTTATTTTGGGTCAAATTTTAGGTTGGATTTAATGAGTTATATTAGTGTTTGATCTAGAGGTATTTGTTTACACTCAATACATTTAAATCATTTCAGATTCCATATAAATTTACACAGATTTTGAGTTAAAGCAAAGTTTACCACTCTAATCAAATTTTTCCTCTAAGAGGCAGATAATAATAATAACTTTAGGGGAGTACTATACAGCCAAAATTAATAATAAAATCCACATATAAATTATAAATTTAATAGAGTTTACAAGCTAATAAGATTATTGGAATTTTAAACTAATAAATATAATATTATAAATATAAAAATTCATAATATTGTTAAAATGAATTATGATCCATATTTAAGATTTATAATAATATAAATATAAAAATTCATTTGCATATAATTTTTTCTTTGATAAAAAATTTCATTTAAAGATCAAAAGAATTCTATATGTTCATGTATTGCCAATAGTATGCAAATAATTAAGATGATAGACAAAGAAAAAAGGGCTAATAAGGTGGATGACCTTTATCCCAAAAAATTTTGAATCACAATTAACTAGTAAAATCGAAATTTATGATGCAATGCTGCAAAAAAAAAGTGTATAAGGTCTGCGCTTTAACCATCCATAACGATAATAACATATCCAAAGGAAAATGCCATGACGTTCACACACCATAAAGAAGTAAACTTTTAGAAGCATTTTACAATAATTTATAAACTTTTAGAAGCATTTTACAATAATTTTATACACTTTTTGAGGGGCCATAGAGATATTTATCCAAAGATAAAGAAGAAGGAAAAAAAAAAAAAAAAAGCCACGATATGTTCTACAAGAAAGAAAGAAAGAAAGAGAGAAGCATATTAATTTGTGATGCAAGAGATGATGAGTTGAACAAGTTGGCATAAGTTCTGTTATGATCAATATCTTTGGATTGTGGATGACAGGAGAAAATTAATAGCACAGTAGAAATTTTGTCATTTTATTTGGGAAAAAGAGTGCTAATCTTCTCTTATTTGCTAGTAGTAGTGAGTATATATGCTAAAAATGAACAATACATGCATATAATACTACGTGCTATGAAGCTGAATTCCATGTATATGTCTATAACTTTTAACAATAATGTCAATTAATAGTTTAAGACTGTATGCGATAAGTCAAAAAGATTTTTTTTTTTTTTTTTCTGAAAAGAAAAAAAAATAGAAAGTGGGTTCAGTATTTTCTAGTTTTAATCCAATCCACTTGATGTCCTTTGCCATTTAGAAGTAAATTTTTGTGGCATTTGTTGGTTTTGGTGCTCAAATGAATTTTAACCTATTCTGTCACAGATTCAAGTCCTCATGACAAAACCAAACAAAAACTGCTTCCCCCAAATCTCAATAGTGGAGAATATATAGATTCTGGCTGTAGTGTCTAATGACTGGAAAGTAAAACCGAATTTCATCTTAAATGGCCCACCTTATTTATCTCTCTCTCCTTCCAGCTTACATATGTAATTATGTATATGCTCTGCTGTTAGCTACGCACAGTCACACTTTTATTTTATTTTTGTTTATTCACTTTAGAATGAGGGAAGTGTTGACGCAATCAAAATAATTTTTAAAAATTATAAAAAAAATTACATAGAAATCATGATACGCAATAAATCCAAAATTCTGCATTATATACTCATCATCAATACATCGCAGAACACACGTATATATACAACTGATTTGCCCATGCAAATTTTTAAGAAATTAATTGATATATACGTAAACATTAACACAATAGTTAATTTTTTATTATTATTTATAACAGCATCTTAATGTATTTTTTACACAATTTATGTATTTACTATGATTAATTCTTCTTTTATCTCTGCAAACTAAAAAATGCACTCCACATCCCACAATCAACCATTGATTTATCTTTACAGGTATTGATCCAGACAAATTTTTTATTAGATAATACTACACTTTAATTGGATTTTTTTCATTATTTATAGAAAGCTAATAAATGAACTAAATTAATATTATTATAGGCTATATAATGGAAGTAAACTTTCTCTTTAACATTTCTCACAATTTCAAAATCAGTGAAAACACCTATTATAATAATAAAATTAAATACAAGACTTTTAACTCCTCACATTTTTAAATTCTTGAACCGATTATAAAAAATTGAAACTAATTTGGTTAATTAGTTATTAATTCTTTGTTTGGAAGCAAGGAATTAAGTTTAATAAGTTTAAGTCAACCATTACTAAAATGTTAGATCTAATTAATTAGAAAATCAAACACAAATAATTATATATCCACATGTTTTTTATATATTTTTTCAATGTGGAATTGATTTTTAACAGAAAGAGGCTAAGACAGCCTCAAATTTAAATTTTTTATTATGTTTTATTCCGTCAGCTTTTTGCAAAAGTTTATTGCATGAAAATATAAAACTCTATGTATCCATAATTTAGACATCATATTATATATGTAACAACAAAGGAGTGTAAAATATGTGGACCAGAACTCGGTGCTTCCACAGAAGATGGCAATGATTATTGGCAATCATCGCATAAATATACAAGTTTAAATTATTAGGATGGATGGTATCTTTAAGGGTGGATTCCACTCTCAAAGCCACCTCTATCCAAATTGCTTCCCACCTGTATGGAGGGTGGGGTTGCACTTCTATATATACATAGCGCCCAATTCATTTTATTTTCTTCTTTTTTAGATATTCAGAAGATGGAAGTTTTTATTTAGTCCATTAATCAATAATATTAATGTAGATTACATCTTAATTATTATAGCTAGATGGCTTATTTATTTGATTATATATATTTAGGAATTCAGAAATTCATTTCTGATTGAGATCGTAGCACTAGTACAGGGCACTAGCTAGGTGCACAATAGTAAATATAATGACTGTCATGAATTGAGATATGGAGATCTTTGGCCTTTGGAGATAAGATAAGATGCGGTTTGGTTGGTCAATAAATGGCTAATGTATATAATTAGCTAGCTAACAAGTTCAAAACGATAAGTTAATGGAAGTTTAGTAATTAATTAGGCAATTGTAATTTGAGATTGTAATCGTACATTTAGCACTACTCAATAGGCAGACAGTATATTAATTATTATGAATACACTTGCTTTTTATTTCTTCTTATATATATAAATTTCTGGAGAAGAAATATATATCCTCTTTTGGATAAGATCATGGGATCTGGATGATGTATAAGCTGCCAAATTATTATTAAACTAGTTTCTCAAAAATATTCAAAATTGATATTAATCAAGCTTTCGTAGAAATTTCTTCTTCTTTTATTATTATTATTATTATAATGCATACAATGATATAATACATTATTGTTTTGGTGTTTAATGAGGTATTGTGTTTAATTTATTGTTTGATTATTTTAATTACTTTTAGATATTATAAACAATGCAAATTACATTAATAAAGCTTTATACAAATCATATTTTTATGATTAAATAATTTAAAAGGTATTCGGCTAATTAAGATTTTGAAGTATCCTATAGAGCATAATCAGCTGAAAATATATTTTGAATTTGTCTATTTCGATTGTGATATTGTAAGTAATTTGCGAGCGATATTAATTACAAGAGTATATCTTTAATAATGTTTCTGAGATGCACTTTTGAACCCATGATCTATAAAGAAGTTAAGTACTTAATTAGAGTTATTGTTTTAAAATCAATTCAATAATATATGCACTAAGCCACTAATCAAAGAGTAATATTATTTTATTTTATTTTTTTGTCAATGGCTCTTCTACTTATACAATGAAAATGATTATACGATTGAGTTAGTAGTTCATATATATCTTAATTATGCTCACATTTATAAACAGCAATATGTAAAGTATTCATAATAATTGTCATGTATGTAACCATCCTAATCCAAAATCCATATTAAATTCACCCCTTGCTATACCACTATACTAAATCTAAACCCACCCAAATTGTTTTATATAAATAATTAATTAAATATAAAAAATAATAATTTTATATTCTAATTAATAATTTATAGTATTAAAAACTAATAGTTCTATTAGAATATTTAAATTAATTTTTTATTTAACATAATCTGATATAATTTAATTAATAATAATGCTATAAAATATTAACTTTTTATTTAATTAATTATATATCTGCAATAAATAATTATTTCAATCCATATGCATAACATATACTATAAGACAATCCAGATATTAATTAAAAAATTAGAAAAAAAAAAAAGCTACTCTTAAAACATGATATTGAAAATGATTGTTAGGTCCGTAGTAATATAATTGTGTATTTATTCCTACAACTAAATATAACGGAATCTCAAAATTTTGGGCATCTTAGGTAAAATCATAAAATAAAGCATTCAAATTGAAAAAATATAATATAAATAAATAAATTTAAATTAAATTATTTTTTTTATAAGTAATTTTTTATTTTATTAATAGTAAACGCAAAACTAGATCATAGAGAAAATTTACATGCTATTAAACCATAAAAAGCACAAAAGAAAAAACATAGTAAGTACAAGTTAAGTAACAATTCTGAAAATTTATGGATTTATGCTACTATTTAGGAAAAGTTAATAAAATTAATTAGAATATAGTTATTGTTAGTGATAGTTTCTAGGTTACTATTATTTTTTTACTCTAGATTTCAAGTTCCTAAATAATTTTTAGGATTTTTCTATTTTATAAATTTTTTATTAAATTATATTTCTAAAATTTTTTATTATATATATATATATATATGAATGTGTGTAATTGGGGGAGGAGCGGGCGGGGTGCGATTACTTTCGTCGCTTACCCTACTGCACTGTCCCAGACCCAACTTCAAGGGGCATCATATTTTAAAAAATTATTTTCATATCTTAAAAATTATTTTTTAAGGATTATTTTAATATAAAGTTAATTTTTGGATTTGGACATAATTGCTTTTAGTGATTGAGAAATACTCTTTAAATGCTATTTAAATTAAATTTTAAATGCACCTAATTTGAGCTTGTCTTATAAAGCAGTTTAGAGAGATTAAATATTTATCTATTTGTACCTATTTTTGCTAATTGCCATGATAAAGCCATATAAGTTTCGTGAAAAATATAAAAATATGAAATTCATTTCATGTATAAATAAAATCAAATTTTATGAATTAAAAAACATATATTTATTCGTAAATAAATTTTAAAGGTTTTTCCTCTTTTTCCGCTCTTAAGCCTCCATGTAAGAAGAGCGTTAATTTTTTTTTTTAAATTTAATTGTGTATTATTTATTTCATTTGTTATATCAAGTGTGGTTTATAATTATCAACTGTAATTGGTGTTACATTAAGATCTCTATAGTTTTTTTACGTAGTATTAAATAAATTTTTTGGGATATATTTAAGATAATTTATTGGCTTGGGTATATTGCATTTTAATATTATATTTTTCTCCATTTTATCATTATTAATAATATTGATTCTTATTACCAAAAAAATAAGTTGTAATTAATTTATTAGATTTTAATGATAATTTATTTGTAAGAATTAATTATTATATTACATTTAAAATTTATTGAATTAATTGGATTTTAAATTTATTAAAAAAATATTTATATGAAGAGACGGGAGATTAAAATTCCATTTTTTAGAATTATCTATAACGTCTAAAATGCTGAAGCTGGCCCTAAACTGTCCCTAACTGAATACAAATAATTAGGAATTTATTCTGTGTTTTAGACCCCTTCTCTTGAGTATTAAAAAAAAAAAAAAAGAAAGAAAAAACTGAACGGACACAAATAAATAAACAGAATAAGTGTAGATAGGAGCATTGATCATGAACAACGAACTGAGCAATAGTAGCTTGTGGAGTCCATCACATGGCTTGTCTTAATTTCTCTTTCATGAGCCAAACTAAAGCTAAAATGTTTGTAATATGTTATTTAATTAGTACCCAAACAAAATTATGTTTAAATCATGATTAACACTTTCAATGGGTCTAAAATGGCTGTTGTTGGGGGAGGTAAATGTCAGTCCTTTTCATCTGCACCTACCAAACATCCTCAATATTAATTCAAACCTTGTCTTGTTCTAATTGGGTTTCCTTAATCATTTAATATTTTTCTATCTAATTATTTTTTTTCTGTTAATTACTTTAAGTTAATTGGTGTCCTATATACATATATATTATACTATTCGCACATGCAATTTTTGTGGATTTGACTGTTGTTTTGGTTGCATGATTGGGGAATAACGTAGCAGACTCGACTATTGTTTTTTAGCAAAAAGGAAAAAAAAAATAAATAGTCTAGCCATTCACAAAATATGGAAGAACCTACTTGTTGACCTTGAATCGACTTTAGGTTTTGCGTTTTAATTAATTGAAGTGCTTCAATGGTACTCAAAAATCAAATTCTTATGTCAATTTAACTTGAAAAAAAAAATAATGAAAAACAACTCGATACACAACAAGATTTCAAAGCTTTCCCATCTGCTGTCATGAAATTAATATGATTAAGACCTCTAATGTCAGACGAAGCCCTATAATTTTCTTGTACATATAGTTGACCACATTGATGATATTAATTAAAAGCTAAGTGACCAATATGATTAAGACCCCCAATCTTTCCCGCCGCAGCCCACATGAACTTATATATAGTCGTTCTTGTTCTTACACTTTTATTTCTTTGGACACATTCTTGGTTTGGACAGTTTAAAAGGGTATCAAAATTAGTGCTAAATTGAATTGAAATGATAAAAATATTTTGAATGAGTGTAAATTAAGTTTACGAATGAATTGGATTTAATGAGTTTGAATTAACTCTTGCTAAAATATTATACCAAACTAAATTATTATATATCTATGTGTTTTTGATATATTTTTTTAATATGAGTTTAATTCTTAACATCAAATAATTTAATCTAACATTCGCCCATGAAAAAAAATCAATTAATACTATTCACATTGGTTTTTTCATACCTTTGAAAAATATAGGAGTAGATATTTTAGGTTTTGACTATTTAGCAATAACAAATTTAAATATATTCTAAATAAATGTACTCATTTTGATTCATTTCGTTCAAATTTACATGAACCATAAATTACCTTATATTTGTTAACAGTCAATCCATTTATCAACAGCACATCTGATCCATTAATCATATTTAAATGTGATCCATTCAGTTTGACAATATCAATTTGAGTATGACACTATATATTAAAATTATTATTAAATAGTAATCATAATTTTCTTTTTTTATTTATGTTTATAATTCTAATAAAGATAATTTATATTTTGTCAAATTAAAAAGAAAATAACTTTAATATAATGGGTAAAAGTTGTCAAAATAGTAATGAAAAAGGTGTCAAAAGAAAAAAAAAAAAAAAAAAAAAAAAAAAAAGGATGATATTTGTTAACGCTAGAGCAAATTTATTGTCCTTGGTAGTTTTACTTTTACAGCAGATGAAATATGCAATACTTAAGATGGGCTGGACCTAGACTGAGCTCTAAATGAAGCAATTTAACCGGGCTTAAATTGGGTAAGGTTTCATTTGGCCCATTTGTGGTTTTTTTTTTTTTTTTTTTTTTTGCATTACCTCATTGGCTGTTTATGCCATAAAAAATCCAAATCCATTGAACATTATTAGTTTGTAACTGTACAAGATATTTTGCTTTAAGCGTTAGGGGTGCAGATTCAGATTTGAATCTACTGCTATAGCCTATTATATACTATATAGTAATAATAAAATAATTATAATTATGTATAGTATAAATCTTTTTCACATAAAATGTACTTTATTTAGATTTAAAAAACCGTACATTTTATAATAAATTACTTATAATATTTAAAATAATTATTATTTTCACATTTTGAAAAGTATTATAAACATATATAAAAATATATGATTTTTAATTAATATTTTTATTTTTATTAAAATATTAAAATTAAAAATAATATGTATATATATATGCGTGTGTAAATAATTTTATTGACAATTATGTTATATTTCATTTAGAACATTTATTAAATTTTAATTAAAAAAAAAAACTAAAATTTATTAGTTAACGGCACGAGCCACTGATTATAAAAAAAAAACTATCAATAATTAATTATTATTTTTTTAAATGGAATTTGGTAATAGGCACTAGTATTAGTCTAATAATCTATTTATATAATAATAAAAATAATGATATAGGATGTTAGAAATTTATGTTTTACTTTTTATAAGGAAAACATTCTGCAGTAATTTCTTTTGTTCTTTTGCAAAGTCTTGATGTAAAATAAAAAGAAATAACGGTTGTAACTGTAATCACGTGGCATAATGATTACAACAGGAAATAATAATAAAGAGAAAATTGATCATATTGACAATGGCAATGAATAACTTTGACAATGCTCAGCCAAGGTCTTAATCACTGGATCCCTTTGTTTTTTCTCATAGTCCACAAATCTTTAATTAAATAGATATAGATTTCCTTATTTATCGATTTAAATATATATATTTTTTTTTTGCTCATCATGATAACGGTAATGCAGTCAGAACTTGTGAAGGTGATAGTCTTGACTAACATCTTTCATTTACGAATTATTGAATTGCACAGAGGTATTTTTTTTTTCTTCATGATTTTTAAAATGGAGGCATCACAGTAATTTTTTTTTTTATAAATTAAAAATTTATAAAGGGTAATTATTTTCTTTTTTTAGGAAAACACACTGTTAAATTTATTACTCTGATTCACTAAAAATATAAATTATTTATACAGAATTCACAAAGAAAGAAACTTGTTTGCTGAACTCATAGTTCAAAAAATAATATTAATATGTTCCAGGATTTTAATTTATTAGCGTCTCAAAAATTTTAAACTTGTCCTTGACGTTAAATGTAAATCATTTATTAAAAATTATTCTTTCAATTAATTTCACATTATAGAAAAATACAAAACATATAAAAATAAAATTATTGTGCATTTTTTACAAATAATCCTTTTAATGAAATTATAAACCGGCATCTCTATTTTTATTTTTCGTACGTCATAACAAACATTTATATTTAAAGTATCAACTATATATATATATATAACTAAAAGAGACCCACGAGAGAAAAAAGATAAATATGATTAAAAGTATTCTCTTCATTTAAAAATATTTATCGTTTCAAAAAAATTAAATTTATTTATCATTTTAAAATTTAAAAAATATATTTTTTATTTTTTAACTTTATCATTTATTTATTTTTCACTAAATATTTATATTAATTATTTTTATTTATCTATATTAAAATTAATAAATAATATTTTAATTTTTTATTATCAAATTATGATAATTTAATAATTTTTTTAATTCAAATATTATAATAAAAAATTATAAATATTTTTAAATTGAGAGAATACATACAAACATTAGCCCAATAACTTATCAAAATAAATATGTTTTTTTTTTTTTTGAAATCAATAAATATGTTAATTAATAAGAAGGTAAAAGCACTTTTAGGTTGGCGCACATGTCAAAATAAGCAGTGGTCATGACCCTTAATTCATCCCTAATCTATGCCGAATCATTACTAGTAGGAGGGCAGAATTAAATTAGACAGGTAATATTTAATATTTTCATATAGTGGCTGGATACATTAATAAAATAAATATACTAAATAAAAATATCTTCAGTTCACTTTATATATATCAAATTTTTATTATAAAAAATTATCTTAAAAAATAAAATTTTAATATATTATTTATATTTAAAAAATAAAAAAAAGAGTTTATTTTGCTTTTTATATCTACAGAATTAAATATAATTCTCTATTATAATTTTAATTAATGTAATATAAATTTTTATATATTTTATTTAAGATAATTTTAACACTATTTTTTATTAGATAAATTTAAAAAATTAAAAATTAAAATAATTAATTATTATAAAATAAAATAAAATATAAAATATAAAAATCATATTACATTTAAATAAAATTTTTTATCATTTATTAATTAAATATTCTCTATTAAATCAAATATATTTTTTAAAATATACAATGTCATAGAGATGTTCTAATACGTGATTGTCAATTCATTCCGTTAAAGACAACAATACGAAAAACGTGATCATTTAACGAGCATACAACCTCACATTCCAATTTTAACCCCATAAAAATCGCAGCCTTGTAGCCATAATTAATGGTACATTTTTCCAATTTATAATAATACCGTATTATATGATATAATAATTATATTATAGGATAAATATAGTAATTAATTATTTATATTATAGGTGTGTATTATAATTAATATATTATTATATATTTTTATATTAATTTATAAATTTATGGAGATTAAATATTTTTTTTTTCTAAACACAAGTTTGAAAAAAAATGATTAATAAATGGTTTAATGATAGAATAATTTTTTTTTCCAAAAATTATAATTGCATCACGAGACCTTTCAAAATAATAAATCTATATTAACCTTTCAAAATAATAAGTATATTATTTTATCTCAATTTTTAAATTTATTTTATCTCTTGTTATTTTTCTTTTAGTCACTTACTACTAAATTTAATTTTATATATTGTAATTCATCAACGCTCAAAAAAAATCTATATATTGTAACGATCTATTAATACATCCTTAATTGTAAAAAAATGATGGGTTTAATTTTAATAAAATGGATAGAATTACAAGTAAATTTCAAAAATAAGGTAAAATAGTCTATTTTTTAAAAAAATTAAATGCAATTATAATTTTTAAAAAAATTTAATCTTTTTATCAATATACATAAAAAAAATACTTTTTATGTACAGTTTGATTTATATAAAATATAGGGATCATGTCAAATATCAAACTAACCATACAATCAATATGAAAGTTTTTTTTTCTTTTTTTTATGATAAATTATATATGTAAATATATACATACATATATATATATATGGCTTTTTACTTAAATAAGTTAAAAAAAAAAATTGAATGTAGGCTAATTGGAGAAATATTTTATAACTATACCTTTTTGTGTCAAGTGGAAGGAGATTAAAAATTTAATGCATAAGATGCATTGGTGAATGGTCGACAATTTAACTGGTTACAATACTGTAGTCTCATGAGGCTCTACTGCCGATGGCCAACCAGTTTTAATAAATATTTAATTTTTTATGTTAATATTGTTATTAAAATATTATTAATTTAAATTATATAACAATTTATTAATGTAAATTATTAATTTGAAAATGTTATATAAATTTAATATTATTTAGAAATAAAAATTTGTAAAAATTATTTTTTCGCAAATTTTAATACTAAAAATAAATTTGATATACTAAAAAGTTCTAAAATTAAATAAATTTTGAAATGAAAAATATTGAAAAAAAATTAATTAACAAATTGCAAAAATAATTTTCATGCATTGTCGCCAACTATCTACCATGCATGGAAAATTTGTGCATGAAAATTATTTTTAGCAATAACTTTTATGTATAAATATTAGTAAAAAATTTTATTAATATTTTAATAATAATATTTACATAAAATCTTTTATAAATTTGAAAATACATCAATAATTTTTTACAAATTTTAATACTTGAAAACATTAAATTTATGGAATATATAAAAATTAATAATTTAATTAATTATTAATTTTACATAATTAATAATATAAATATAAACTACAAAATAAAAAATTGAGAAAATGTATGGTCGCCACTCAAATGCACATAAATGACTTTCTGACTAATATATTTGTTTAAAAAAATTAAATATATAACACACCGGCCGACTGCCAGCAGCAGTAGCCTCTCAAGAGGATTGGCGACCATACACCAATGCCTTGCACACTGGACCAAAAAGTCTTTTTCTTTTTTTTTTTTAAACTCTTTGAAAATATAATTATTAGCTCATTGATCCATATGGCATGCATGGTGGACCCATTAAAAAGAAAGGATTTTTCTTTTTTTGTACTCAGTAAAGAAAAGATATTAAAAATCCGACTTTTTGTAAGCCATTTTGTTTCTTTTTTTTTTACACAAAAGATAGAAACTACGATTAAGCATAAAAAGCCAATGCCAAACCTAAAACATGTATGTTATACTAAGACCTCTACCTTCAAGACCATACATTTTAAAAAAAATACTTTTGATAATTTTTTTCAAAATTCCAGGTACTGCATCATATTGTTGCCTAAACCTCAACTACTGAATTCCTTTTCTTTTTCCTTTTTGTTGTTCGTATATTTTTATTTTATACATTCAATTAATATATAAATGTAATTTTAAAACATTATTCATTAATATATTTTTTGATATCCATTTCTTTATGCAGTAAAAACATAATACTCATTATATTTTATGTGTTATTATAACATTAGAAGTATGTATGCGTTCAACATAAATCAAACTCATCTATACGGATGTTTTTGAATTTTGATAAGCATTTTTGTAATACGTGGATATGTAAAATTTTAGAAAGTTTGTAGAATAATTTTGTTTTTATCCTATTAATAATAATTAATCAAAACTTGATCAAATAAGATGATTAGTTGAAGGCTAGATCTTGCTTGCTAGATCTAAATTTAATGAGCCTGCAAAGATAAAAAAACGGATAAGAGGGTCAGACTTGTTGCCTAGCAAAGAGTTTCTGATGCTCAAATCAGTAAAAAGATCACCAGTGATAACTAGAGAACTAGAATTCTTTTCTTAGGCAAGATAATTTCTTTTTTTAGTGAGAGAAAAAAGGAATTAGAAAGTTGCTGAGTTCAAATTATCTGAATCATGTGTTCAATCATTCTTTTTATATACTTTTGAATGATAAAGATAGATAGACGTAATCCCTAAAAAGATAATATTTTCTGACATACCATACTTCTATTGATGCAATATTTTATTGTGAGATAATTGAAAATGGACGTTAGTCCAATAAAACTTGTTTATATATGACTGAAAATGGATGTCAGGCCGATAAAACTTGTTTATATGTCTAGAGATGCATCATATATATCGTTACTGCTTAGTGTTTTTTGCAGTTAGATCGCATTTCTTTTATTAATTTTTTAACATTAATTTTGAAAATTTCCAAAAAGCTTATATTTCTTTACCAATTTATTTCAGATTAAATAAATAATATTTCTTGCTGAATCAAATAAATTGCATTTTGAATATGATTAAACGATTTATGATAAGCCCAAATTTACGGTTGTGCGATTAATTCACAAATTGACCTTGAGTTCAAAACATAATTTTTTTTTTTTTTTATATAAACAAATTGGTATGAATTTGGATATTCTTTAGTTAAATCAAAACATAGGTATTTAATTGATAAATATTATAATCTCATAAGGGCCAAAAATAAATTTAAACTAATATATATTTCCTACACGCAAAGATAAAATTCGAACTTGAAAGTAAGAGATTTCAGCGCCTCGGACTTAGCCAGCTAAATTAGATTTCATTGATTGTAATTCAATAAATATTACTTTCATGATAAAATACATCAAAATGAACTTTTTAATAATTTGTAAAATTACAAAAACACTCTTATTTTTTGTCCTGATCTATGAATATTTAATGGAGAATGAAAATTGGTCATGTTGTCTATTGCTATATATGGTTGGTGTCTCCAACGCTATGAAACATATGCTCGACCATCAAATTATTTATATATTAATTAATTAATTAGCAATACTTTTAAATTGAAATATTAGGTCTAATTTCTAAATTTTAAAACTAAAACTATATATGTGGTTAAATATATATAATAGTGAAACTTGAACTTTATTCTTTGAGAGGTAAAATCAAAAGTATCTCATTGTACTAAAATAAATATTTTTATTTTTGCGCACAAAATATTAAAAATATAACTTTTTTTTTTTGAAAAGTTTAAATATATGTAATATTTATTAAATTTTTTAAAACTTTGGAGGTGTGACCCCTTCATGTCCCACAAGGATGTGAGGGTTTCTATATATTTAATGAGAGTTATTAATTAGAAAAAGGGTATTACAAGCTCATTCCGCGTTTTAAACTTAAAAAAAAAAAAGTATATTACTATAAAAATAGACAATTAGGTTACATGTCTATTACTATACCTAGGAGTGGCACCAGCTAAATTAGTAGGAATTAGAGGAATTATTAGACTTCTTTTGGAAAGGTTTTTGCCTGGAAGAATCGTGGCCTTAGCATTTCTGAATATGGGTTTATGTACGAATGCAAGGCATTAGCGCTAGCTAGGAAACTGTACTAACTATATTGTGCACAATGATGTAATGACTTCTGTCATTAATATGTAATTTCACTTAATTATGTATTCTTTTCATTTCCCTATATAAATGGTTCATTCCCACCTTTAGTTTCTCACTCCAAAACAAAGCTAGAGTTTCTCTTCAGTCTTCGAGAAATCTACTTTGAATTTTTTTTCTTTTTTTTAAAGAAGAGAATTAAAGTTTCTTTTCTATTATATTATTAGATATGGCTTTACACTTTACATGGGTTTTCTTTTTTGGTCTTTTAGGTAAACATGTCTCTTCTCTCCTTCTTATAAATCTTACCATATTCTGCTTTTTCAATGTAATACACAAGATATATAATCAATGCACATTAATTTAGACACTGCTTAAAATAAATAAATATATATATATATATATATATATATATATATATATATATATATATATATATGAAAAATAAATTTTATATCTTATGATATTATTTTTATTTTTATTACACAACACTAATAGTTTGTATTTACTGATCTATTATTATTGTTTTCTTGTTGGTGCCAATTAGGTAACCTTATCTCCTTTCTGGTCTGCCTTGCTCCTATGTAAGTGTTAATTTGCGCTTGTACTTATTAATTATACTAGTTTGAAGTTGTAGATCTTAATTACTAATTATTAGTAATTAATTAATGTCGACAGGCCAACATTTTATCAGATATGCAAGAAGAAAACAAGCGATGGGTTTCAATCAATTCCGTATGTGATTGCTTTGTTTAGTGCAATGCTTTGGCTGTTCTATGCACTTTTTGCAGATGATGCCACCCTTCTCATCACCATCAACTCCTTCACATTTTTCATGGAAATTATTTACCTTGCTTTTTACCTTTTCTACGCCACCAAGAAGGATAGGGTACGTGTATAATTTTCCTTTTCGTATGTGGTTTTAGAAAATTTATTTCGTTCCATCATTTCATGTGTCCCTTCAAAAAATTTGAATTAAGAATTTTTTTTTCAATTTTATCTTTATCTATATTAATTAATTACCACATGCTTCAATAACTTAACAAATTTTTATAAAAATAGTAATTTAATCATACACAATTATTTATTCCTCAAAAAAAAAAAATCTTACGTAATTATTTTCCTATAATTGAGGCTATTTAATTAATAGCCTTTTTTTTTTTTTAATTCTGTAAAGTATTAATTTCGTGATTTAATTATTAATACTATAAAGCATATTATATATCAATAACTATAACTTTTATTGATGAGTTAGTAATTTTGGTGCAGATTTTGACCACGAAACTTGTCCTCTTGTTCAACGTTTTTGGGTTTGGTAGCATATGTATCACAGCTCTCTTCCTAGCAGAAGGCGATAAACGTGTCAAAATTTTGGGTTGGATTTGTATGATTTTTGCTCTCTGCGTTTTTGTTGCACCTCTTGGCATTGTGGTGAGCAGAATTAATATATTATATTCACAATTCAATTTAATATAAACATTTTATTAGCATAATTATAATAATTATGTTGTAATTTTATAAATAAATCTGCAGAGAAAAGTTATAAAAACCAAAAGCGTGGAGTTCATGCCTTTCTCTTTATCCTTCTTCCTCACTTTCAGTGCAGTCATGTGGTTCCTCTATGGTTTTCTTAAGAAAGACCTTTTCGTTGCTGTAAGTTTTTATTATTATTACTAATATAATAGACTAGTATTATTTATTTATTTATGTATTTAAAAAAGGAAAAATTATCACTTATTCTAAACGTATAAATTTATTTCATACACAAAACTAATTAATAATAAGATATTTTATTTAATATAACTATTTTGTCAATTATTTTTATGAAAAGATACCGATATTTTTTTTTTTTAATAATAGTATAGGTCTTCTTTTAACTTCTCCTATCTTATCATCAAATTAGTTAAAACTTTCACAACAATGATGAATGAAATTTGAACTTAAAAGCTTTTAGCCCTTACTCTTTTAAAGAAGCGAGAACATCAATCATATTAGATCTAAAACTGCAACTCATTTTCTTATAAGTTAATTATTTACACAAAAACACATTCAGTATCACTTTTTTAGTTCTCTAATTATTGCTTTTTGTTAAACATGTACAGATTCCAAATATATTAGGGTTTATTTTCGGAATTCTCCAAATGGTGCTGTATGTGGTCTATAGAAATCCCAAGAAACCCTCATTAGATGAGAAGCCACAGCTTAATGAATTAAATGAACATGTTGTTGACGTAGCAACTGTCTGCTACGAGTTAAACGGTGCTGTAGTTGCTGCACAAAAGAATGAAGGTGTTCAAGATCAAGATTTCGAGAAACAGAAACAGCAGCAAATCAAGAATCAAGAAAAGGATGTCTTCAACACTGTTTAACTAACAACAGATTAATTAATTGATGGAATAGTTGCCAATCCATCAATTAATATTCTGGCAACTAACGTCCAATATATATTATTCTCTAGCTGGTTATTAATGAGTGAAAGGGATGGTCGGACTTGTTTTCCTCTCTCTCTCTCCCTCTCAAGTCTCAAATTGTATCTTTATGTAGTTTGTATTTTCTAAAGTATTATATAAAATGTTGAATACATATATCAAGACTGCATCACCGGCCTTTAGATTATTGTGACCAATGCATTAATTGTATAATTAATAAGTATTACGATGCTATCACTCTATATATTGTGTCAAGTAATTAATAAGAAAATTGATATAAAAGCTTAGGAATGGGCTAAATTTAATAAAATGAATTTACTCTTTTGTCGATGAAAATTAGATTATTAAAATCAATACTAATAAGCAGATAATTTTTGAATATATAAACCGAATATAAAAATATATTTTAAAATTTTTTGAGATGAAAATATAATTTCAATCAATGAATAAGTTAATATAAAAATGTCTATATAGCTATTAAATAAAATAATAATAATAATAAAAAAGCAAAGCGGTGCTATATATGTATATATATAGAAAAATAAAGAATTTGTATGTATTTTTGCTTTTTTTTATTAACAATTTATATATATATATATATATATATATATATATATATATATATATATATATATATATATATATAAAGTTTTAACATATAGATAATGAGGCATATTTAACCATAGCATTATTAGTCCAATTATTGTGCATGCTATGAAATATTTTTGAAACCCTAAAATTCGAATATGCATGTTGTTTTCCGAGTGATGTATGTGTACTCATTTTAAGTGGCAATTTTTTTTGGAACTCAAAAAAGCAATTGCTGATGACATATGTGATACGTGACAACCCATAATTTCTTTGCACATAATAAAATATAGTGCATATGTGTATTTTATTTCCCAAAGCAAAGTTGATTTTTATTTCCTTTTATTTTATTTTATTTTATTTTTTTTAATTTTTATGAACGTGCATGGTTTTGGGGAAAAGCAAAAAAGTGGAAAAGCTTATTTTGATTGGGCTAATATTATCATCCCACGTCGAGCACCAATCACCCATTCATACTCATGGACTAAATGCACTGAAACTGAAGTTCCATGTTTTCGTGTCTCCTGAAATTATTTAATTAATAACTAGTTTTATATAGTACATCCGTTGTTTGCATTGGGGTTATTTCTTTTTCAATAATATGATTATTATTGAATAATAGTTATTTAATTTTACAAGTTTTTACTAAATATATAAAATAAATTTAATCAGGCTTAACTCTAACGAATGCCACCTAGATAACTGTCTAGAACTTCTCCAATAAAAAAATCCCACACTTTTAAAAATTATTTTTTAAAAATTTTGTTAATTACATAACTAATTTTTTTGTCTGATTTGGATAAAATTGCCTTTATTTACCTTCTATAGACTATTGTTTAACAAAAAAAAAAATAGTTATATTTTTCTCTTCCTCTCTTCCACGTTGGTTAACCAAATTAAAGAATTGAGAAGGTAAAGAATTTAAAGGTAAGGTTAATACAAATTTCTTTTTAATTGTCTCGATATAATCTTTGAATTAATTTTTGTAATTAGTTTTAAATTCTTCATATTTCTTTCTCCATATATTGGGTTATGTTTAGAGTTATAGTAAGAGTGTTTGTTGTGATAGATTAATTAAATAAACAAATCAGTTTGAATATAGAAATAATAAGTTTTACTTTAAAATTAAAATTGATGAGAAAATTTTGGATTTTTCTTTTAGGTTAATCCCGCACATTGATTTTCAATATAATTTGTTTAATTTTATTTGATATATATGATGTATATATTTAAGGGCACATATATATAATGATTATGACCAAAAAATCACAACAATTTAATTGAAAGTTTTGCACACCCAAAAAGAGAAGAATACTAACTTTTTCTTCGTAGTTTAGTTTGAGTAGTTGAATTGATGAATACTAACTTTTTCTTCGAAGTTTGGTCTTAATAGTTAAATTGATGATTCTATTGCTCTTTCGTTTTTAATAAGTATCGGTCTTTTTTTTGTTTTTTTCCAAGCTTGGCTAAACTTTTGTTTCTATTATTTGTATTGAGATTTTTTGAGTTTTTTCACATAACATTGAGATATTTATATTTCTATTCGGTGTACTTGAAATAGCCTATTAGCTTGAGTAAGTTGCATTTCAATGATAAGTTTTTTCTCATTTTATCATTATTAATAATGTTTACTTTTATTACAAAATAAAAATTTGGAGTTCATTTATTAGATTTTGATAATAATTAATTATTTGTATTTAAGAATTAATTGTTATATTATATTTTAAATTTATTAAAAAAATATTTATATGAAGAAACGAACGATCAAGACTTTATTTTTTATAATTGTCTAGAGCCTAAAATGGCTGAATCGGCCTTAAATTTAATGTAATCACGAAATGCAATTATTAAGAACATTATTGACAGGGAATTAGTCCACAAAAGTCAATATTAACATCACAATCATGTGATATATAATTTGGAAAGTCTTTTTTTTTTTTTTTTAAAAAAAAAAAGCCATGGAATTTTATTAGAAAAAATCCTGATTGTTTAGATTGCTTGTAGAAATTCCTCCTCCCTTTAAACCCCCAAGCGGTGCAAAGTATATATGTATTATATATTAATAGAAAACAAATTCATCAATTACCATATCTTATAAGATGAACTTTATTTGATTATTTCGACTAATTAATTAAACTCTAAATAAAATCTAAATTCATAATATTAAAATAATTTGGAAAAATTAAATGAAGCCATTTTTTAATAGTATTAAATTAAGAGTAACTATTATTTTCCACATGCATTAATTGAGATTTTAATTTTAGCGATAAAAAGCAGTGCTTCGCTCATGATCAGAGTCTCCAGGAAAAAACACATGTCTACAGTAAACAAACGACAGGTGATCCCTACTCTCCCGGCTGTCTTTTCTTAAAAAGAAAAAAAGGATTTCATGCATAACGTCATCAAAGTAGCCTCCCATTTATTTGATTCTCTCATTTTTTTCATTAGTTGGAAGTTTGTCCTTTATTATCTTCACTTTACTTGTTTTAATCTCGACGCGATATTTCATATTTATCTAAAAGCCCAAGAGAAAGAGACACTTCTGACCTATTAAAATATCATTGTAAATTAATTAAAAATTTTAAATTTATAGTTGAAAATCCAAAAATAATATACAATTTTAATATAATTTTTTATTGTATGCTGATAAATTAATTAACATTCGTTTATTATGTGGAAAGATTTCATTAATTTAGTAAAATTATTTTTTATTTTCTAAACTTATTTAATTAATTTTCTTTTTTTTGTAAACTAAAAAATAAATGAACTGAGAGAAGAAAATAAAAATATAAAATCAATTAATTCTATGGGGAGCCACAGGCCCCCCAAGCCTGCTGTAAGGCTGTAACGTGGTTAGGTGAAATTAACATGCATGAAAATGAATTTTTCCTTTCCGTGGGATCTCCAAATTCTGTTCTCATTGTTTCCGGATGAACAACATTACTCCAAATTGCTTTTGAAATGTTTGATTATTTCAAATAAATTGAGTTTTTAGATTTAAAATTAAATTAAATTTTTTTTTTTTTTTTATAATTTTATTCTTAAAATATGTAATCAATAATTTTAAACACACACTTTATTTTAAATTATGTATGGAAATGTTAGTATCTGTAGAGGGTGGATTTCACTTTCAAAGCACTTCATCTATATAAATTGCATTTCTATGAATACCCATATCAGATTATTATTATTATTTATTATTTTTAAAAATATATATATATTATAATTTCTTATACCTTCTATTGATTATATTACGAAACCCCAGTCCCTGATTGCCATCACAGCACTAAGATACGGCACTAGCTAGGCAGTATATGAATAATTTCTTTTTTCTTTTTCTTTTTGATTTTTGTGGCGTAGCTCAGTATGGATAAGACGGCATATCCGATCCCAGAAATTGCTAAATCAATTATCAATTTAACTACTAGAAATATCAAAATAATAGAATTATAGATATTTTGTAAAATGCACTATAAAATGTTGTTTCAGGAGATGTGCGGGTTATATGTTTATTTAATTTAATGATAATGTGCATGCCATAAGTTTTTCCTTTTTAATTTTGGATATCATAAACAATGTGATCCAAATGAAATCAAAGTTAATCCCAAATAATATATTTTTTTATAATTGAAGTATTATATTGTTTGCATTGAAAGTCAAATTTCTCAAAAGTTAATTATTATTTAGTTTTTTAAATTCAACTTATTATCTATAATTCTTGGATAGTGCTTTAATTTTAATTTTATCATACTATTTAATCTTTCCATTCAATTTTTATGCTTTTTTCTATTAATTTTATGAAAAATAACTAAAATGCCCTTCTATATATACTAAATATAATTTTAAGTTTATTACTTAAAAATATCAAATAAGAATTCAAATTAATAAAATTATATAATAATTATAGAATTATATAATAACCATTTATATTTATTAATATAAATATTTTTTATTGTTATAAAAATTATATAATGATAAATAATTTTATAATTTGATGATATTCAATATAATAATTATATAAATATTATTTACTTTTGTCAATTTGAATTTTTATTTTTAAATAATAAAATTAAAATTATATTTATCATATACACAAGAGTGTTGTAATTATTTTTCATAAATATAACAGAAAAAATTACAAAAATTGAAGAGAAAGACTTAAATAATCTTATGAAATCAAAACTTAATGACAAATTAATTAATTTCTCAAAAAGTAAGAACAAATTAATTATGTCAAATTTTAGGAGCTAAATAACAATTTACCCATTTCTTAGTTAATATCAAATATAATTAACACGTAACAAGCTATGTATGATTGATGATATCTATTTCTACTCTAATATAATTTTTATTTTAAAAAAATAGTTAAGTCCATTTTGTTTTTAGTGTATATTGCAGTAAGCACTGTAAGAAATTTAATTTAAGGTGATAAATTGAATTGACAAATATAATTTATTCTCTCTTTAATTACTTACATAATAAAAAGGTAATGTACCTTTTAAAAAAAAAAAAAAAAAAGTCCCCCAAAGCAGTGTGAAAAACTGGCACTCTACTTTTCTAAGAACCAACCGCCACCAAATTATTTGTCTCTGCTGAACAGAGTTGGGAATTGGTGAAAAGAAGACATACACTGGTACCTCCATGTGTGGCTGCTCATCTGCGAATAAAAAGAAAAGGAAAGCCACCAAATTCCTTTGTCGGAGCACTATATTTTCGGCTCAACTACTTTTGTTCTTGTAAAATCAAACAAATCTGGAAGATGAAACAGAAGAAATGGTATAGAAATGGCACCCATTACTAAAAGATTCACTACTAGTGAACACTCTTTATATTAGCTTGTTTCAAATTTCGCCCACATGATTTCCAAAAAAAAAAAAAAATTGATTAGGCAATTATGGAAAGCTAATATAATATGTTCATTCGCTCACTAGTGATGCCATATTGTTACTCTTTTAGCAGTCAAGTATCCACCTCATAATGCACATACTAAGACGTTGCCTAATATGAAATGAATATACATATACAACTGAATAATAAACTCAGATTTAATGCTCCCCTCATGCTGCTCAAAAAATAGAATACAAGGATTAGAGATCAAAACGTGACATCCCAATTCTATTTTCAATTTTTTTTATGTACCGAAAAAGTATGGGAATTGTGGTAAAAAGACGTTTTCTAATACAAAATTTTCATTTGGAAACAGAAATCAGTAGTGTGATTATTGTACAGTTTTCGGAAAACTTGGTGGGCAAAATCAATACATTTTTCTCAATGATCTCAGGAAAAAAAATTCTGAAAAAGCTAAGAAAGAATTGCCCAATCCGGATATGGGCATTCATAAACCCATCCAGGTCCAGAATATCGCACGCAATGTAGCCATAAACCTTCTTCATACACATCATACCTGTAAGCAAGAGACAAACTCAGAACATGTACGACCCATCACAATAAAAGTAAAGAACAAAGACAGCAAAAAAGTGAAAAACCACAAACAACGTTCACAAGGGCTCATTCAGGGCACTGAATCCCTTGCAAAGAACTTTGGCAATAAAAGAAGAAACAACTGAACCAAGCAAAGAGGCTTATGTTCAAAGAAAATTCCCCGGTTACAAGCATAAGTGCATTAAAATTGCTGCTCAATTCAAAATGGATTTTTTGACTAAAATATAGTATTAATCATAAATACACGGCAACAACTTGATATTTTGAAGTAATTTACGGATTAAAAATGTTTTATGCCAGCCTCAGGTTCTATGTGACAGATGTTTACTGTTGACCTGAATGGGAAACTACATATTGGGGTATGTGTGCAGTACTCAGTAAAGAACCCACTGATATTGGAAGAACTCAATAAAGAACCCATCAAAATTGGAAAAGAAAATAAAGAACTATCTGCTGCCTTGGATGTATTCAAGTTTGATAGCAGGATGGCTTGGAATTTCAACTTATGACTTTACATGCATTTCCAAATCCCTAATATTTATTTTGGGCTAAGAGGAGTGGAGATACCCAGTTTGATGAGATCACCAAAAATGCCAAACACTTGTCTAGATATCTTATCCACATGCACGCATTGGAGTTACTAGTTTTCACATAATACCAACTCTGTTACTATAAGCTTTTCCATTGTGCTGGTTTTAAACATAACTGCAAAAGAACTAATAATTAACATGTTATGTTGGATAGGATGATGTGGTTATTTGCCATTGAATCAGGATATTCAGAATCAACAAATATAAGAAGCCTATGGTACCATAAAAGGCACTCACAAAGTATCCAGCAACTAAGTGTTCATATATTCTGACCCTTGGGAAATTCCTTGAGAGACTGGACACACTAAAAAGCATATTATCATGAGACAAAAGCTTCCTACCCTTTTGGAGCCAAGTTTGGACAGTTTGTGCACATAGGATCAATGCTGAAATCTTCTCCAGAGTTGTCTTCACATTTATCATAACAATAATCTTGGGAAGTTAGGCAATAGCTTGAACTACGGGCAGCTCTATCAGCACTTGTTCCTTCAGCAGAACGATTGGCCGCATTGTCAGAGAGGTAAAGAAAGTCATTAGCTATGGGATGGCCTGTATACTGCAAATGCACACGTATCTACACAAGAGAAGAAAGAGAATTATTAGTGAACATAAATTATCTCCAACCAGATAAAACCAAATGCAAACTGCAAATAAAATCCTTTGTGACTCGTTGCCATGTTATCTGAAAAAATGATGGGGCACAGCTAATTGATAATCTGTGGTACTCCAAGAATGCCAGGCCAAAATAATAAAAATGCTAGAGTTACTGCAACTATTAAGGAAAGATGAAATTCATTATTATGGAAAATGAAATGCAAGACTTCCTTATAGAGATTAAAAAAGGATGACCACACCAAATGTTAATAAAGGTCATTAGATTATTATTTTATCGTTATTATTTGGTTAATTAGTTTCCTATTGGAGATGATCAAAAAATTTGTGTAGCATGTTCATTCTTAAAATGGGATTGGGAGGGATTAAAACCATTGAAAGGAATTCATTTCTCTGCCGTATCAAACAAGAAAACACATTTCTCTGGTCAGGAAAGGAGGAATGTGCCAAAAGTGTTTTTGAACTTCATTTTTAGTTTATTTTAAGGGACATATTTAACTCATGAAGTTTGCATCAGTTGTGTTCCAAATCTTCAATTCCAAAGGGGCAGACCAATGATGAAATTTCTATTGTGACATCTCAATTTCAAATTTGAAATACTCCTTGAAATAAGGGTGGAGGGACTATGTCAAGGAAAGAGCTATGCGAGCTACCTGTTGCATAGCTCATCCAATCAACCAAAAGTAAAAGGTATCTCTGTCCAAAAGATCCCTACTAGTGATAAACATAATACATATATATCTTTGGTCTGCATAATCTCTTGCTTGAAGAGTCTGTAGTTCATGTGATCAACCAGAGGTAAAAGGTCTCCCTTTGTCCAAAGAGATCACCACCAGCGATGGACATTATATTATAGATTATCTAATATTGCACTTTATCTGTATATTCTCTTACTTGATGAGTCCGGCCAGTGATTGGTATACACAAAACAATGCTATGAGTTCCATTGGTACTAATCCTGGTAAACTTGGTACATGCAGCCTTTCCCTTGGTGGGAGAATCACCACATGGGTCACCAACCTGCATAGATGAAAAAGGGCTTACAAGTTCAATATAAGTACTTCATATTTCGTAAATTTGAGAATAAAGATAGCAGAAAAAGGTAGTAGGGTTACAAATACTACAGTGACGCAGGATAGGTTGGAGGGCTGGTTATAAAGAGTGAATTCAAGTTTATGTGGAGGCAAGGATGGGTGGGAAACTATAACCAGAAGGTTGAGGTATGTAAATAAGGGGGTTGAGATGCAAAACTAAGCAAGAATTAAGAGTTATGGGGCTGTTTTTGGAGTTGTGAACAGTAATTGTGAATAGTAAATGAATGAACAGTAATATGAATAGAAAATTAAAGACAATAGTTTAAGCTTCACACCTACACTTCCTTAGGAATCATACCTAAGTTCCCATGGCATCACACCTAGGGTTGAATTGCATTACAACTTGAAATAGCACAATTGCTGGTTTTTTATTCAATCACAAAACTGAATTAAAAGCATTACAATACTAAGTATTTATAGACTCAAATAACTCCTAGTCCTTTTGACAAAAAGCTTCAAAACTAGTTGAGGACTTAATAAACTAAAGAGGAATAAATTCTTCCTACACCAACAAAGACTCAAAATAAGACTTAAAACAAAAATAAAGACTCCTAATGAAATAGAAAGATTTTCCAGCAAAACTAGAAATTACAAAATTGCCCCTATACCTAAAGTAATGGACCAGCAGCTGTATTTATTTAAATATACCTATAATTATAACCCTAAAAGGACTGAAATTACTTTATAATTTCTCCAATAAATCCCATATCAAATCTAGCCCATAATTCTAAGCTTGGCCTTGAAGTTGAAGTTCTTGTCTTCCTATTCTCCATCATACGGAGAGCTACAAGTAGTGTCCAACTCAAACTCAGGTTGAAGTGATCTGACTTGAGAGCATCATGCAAAAAAATAGCATCAAATGCCAACACTCGATAAGTTATCACTTGACAACACCATAACCATGAGTGCTTATACCATACGCCACCAGTGTTGAATTCCAGTATGGACAAACAAAACAATGCTATTTCCATTTCATAATCAGGCATGTATACATAAAGAAAACAAAGAAGTGAATTTGACTATGCAGATTCAGAATCACGCATGTATGCATAAACTGAGAGCTACAGAATGACAAACATAACAACAAGAGACTTCTAGAGGTGATTGCCAAACAACTATAAGACTCAACAGTAAAAGAAGACTATGATGCCATCTTAAACCTAATCTAGGAAGGAAAAAACTTAAGAACAATCAGAATTCCCTATATTGAGTGTGATCCCCAGTTGATCTACACCCTGGAGCATCAAGCCAAAATCTTTAACAGGAAAAAAAAAAAAAAAAAGGAATTTGAGAATAAAGATTCAGAATCACATATCTATGCATAAATTCAGAGCTACAGAATGACAAACATAACAACAAGAGACTTCTAGAGGTGATTGACAAGCAACTATAAGACTCAGCAGTAAAAGAGGACTACTGATGCCATCTTAAACCTAATCTATAAAGGATAAAACTTAAGAATAAGCAGAATTCCCTTTATTGAGTGTGATCCCTAATTGATCTATGCCCTGGAGCAGCAAGCCAATATCTTTAACAAAAAAAGGCTAGGTGTGCTACCCACTATCTACTCTAATAGGAAAAGACCAGTTCAGAAATTAGAATCTAAAAGGGTAAGCTTCACAAGAAATGTGAAACCACCTACGTTGTATTGACCTCAATCCCCAGATAATGTTTTAACTTCCTAATGCAAGCATTATTTACACTAGCAGGCAAGAATTAAATATATTGGTACCTAATTTTATACCTGAACCTTTATTTGAATATGGAAAGCAACTGAATCATATTATCCAATGTAAAGCAACTTCATTTATGTTTCATATAAGAAATGAATAGAAAGTCTCACCTCTGCCGTGCTCCTACCTTCTCGAGCATTATAATTTATGTTAACATCAACAACTTGCTGAAATAAAATACATAGCAAATTTCAAAGAGGAGTAAACGATCATAATTTTAATAAACATGTCCACATATTTACAAAAGAAGTGTGTGTGCGCGCGCTGCACTACAGTTAAAACTTAACTTAGAAATTGATACCAGCTAGCAATCAGGTGTCCTTTTATTGCCGCACAGCTCTGCCAGAAAGTTGCATTTTCTAACTTGCAATTTTAAATTTTTTCCATGCATTTCAATTCAAATGCCATTGCCATTCACAGAAGAATCAAGGACTTTCCTGTCCACTGGTTAACTAATCATAACTACACTTCTTATAAACTTTTCTTTTATTCCTGGAATTTTAGGCTTCTTTGATTCACAAGAATTAAATACTATACAATGTACACATATTCTAGGGTTGCTAGCTTAAAAGATCATCAAATCTGAATGTGAAGCATGTGAATCACTAGCCTTAAACAAGAGTGTACCTCATCCTCTGGAAATATCCCAATGACCTTTGCTACATACTCTTTCTGCACCATCCCAGCTTCAATCTGCAGCAATCACATTCTAATTGAAGGGAGTATCGATTCTATTATCCACACACAATTTTATAATCCCATGAACAGCAATGGAGACAACTACTGTCAAGCAAGTGCAATCTGATATAATTCATTTACAGAGTTCGAAATGTCCCCCAGCTCAACAAAACCATAGCCTAGGCAATCATGAGTTAACACAATGTCCAAAAAATTGTCCTCATTCTTTCAGTAATTACATTCAAAAATGAAAACATCCTATATTTGGGAACATCCCAAAATCATTGTATATTTTCCACCACAGCACATTTACACAAGCAACCCACATTCAGAGAGAGAGAAAAAGAAACCTTAAATAAGTAACTCATATATGCTATATTCATTGAAATCAATAAGGCTATACCAAATATCATGAGCACAAAAGGATCCCTTCGTTGACAATAGAACACAGAAATAAAATTTCATGCATGCAGATTCTCATTAGCATTTTACTTAAAATTGCCATTACAGAATACTCCTTAAGATCTTTACCTCTTGCCTGAAAAGGTCAGCCTTCATAGAATTTCTAGCCAAGATAAGAAGTCCTGAGACAAGCCGATCTAGTCGATGAATCGCTGACGTGATCGTATTAAGGGAAAGATAAAATGGCAAAATTTCAGGGAAAATAGACCTCCCAAAAGGGAAGAAAAGCAAAAAATAGATTAAGTAGAAAAAAGAAACCATAATTAAATTTCATTCAAAAAATTTGACAACCCCATTGGAAAAATTGGCATGTATAGCCACTGTAACTGCTCCAAAAGTTTCATGTTTGGATACGAAATAGCGGTGCTAAACCATGTTCAGCTTGAAGAATGCCAACAACAGTGTTCTTACGATATTGGCCACAAGGATGCACCTACATAACAAATAAATTAATATATATATATATATATATATATATATATATATATATATATATATATATATATATATATATATATATATATATATATATATATATATATATATATATATAAATATATATATTCAAGCCATGCAAAAAGAAAGAGACTAATCAAAATCAAATTTTAGGCGTGGAAAGAATTTCTCTCTTTCCCCAACTTACATGTAACAAGCACACATAAGATTTCTGAGCCATTCCTATTACAAACTAAGGGAGAAATTCTTATTACAAACTAAGTGAGAAAACTCGACCATTCTATTGATCACATTAATTTAGCATCACAAAATGATCAGAACACAATCTCAAAATAAACACGAAACTTCTTCCATATGCTCCTGCTAGCCATAAGGTACAATCATTATCATAAAGCACAAGAAGCCGAAAATAATATGATACATTTGCACTTAGATTTTTCTATTTGTAAATGGTTTGCAATAGTTCCATAAAATAATACACCATGGACCAACTATGTTCTCCTTAAAAATTTAAAACTTTACAGGTTAGTGAAAACATAAGAAGTCCTACTTAATATTACATCATGTTTATAAGTGTTTGAGAGAAAAACGTTGAGGAAGCAGTGTGTTAAACAATCTTAGCACCCACCATTTTTCAGACATCAAAGAGCGAGTAGGCCAGAGGAAAATAGAAATGAATATGAACAAGAAGACTTAGATTGTACTATGCCACACTCAAAATCAAACATAAATGAACAATTAATAAAGTAACAGCATTTTTCTCTTCCAACCATCAAATAGATTGATGAGACGATAAGAAATAGACCACATGCTATAACAGACTTACTGGAACAGTTGCTGGCTTGCAAACAGTTACAACATCTGGATCTTTTTGAAGGATAGAAACATCCAAAGTCATCACTGGCGGTTCATGCCTACAACCTTTACGGCATCAATTAAAAGTTTGATAACTTAAACATATATAGTGAAGCAAGATAACTTTATCAAAAAATTTATAACAAAAAGAATGTGTATAAAAGCAAAAGACAACATAGAAAATTACATTTGCTTATCATTCAGAAGTAAAAAGGGTCTAATTAATCTAAAAAGAGCATATTTATTCACATAGATCACCAAAATTGAAATTAGGACAGCATCAACTATTGCGAACCTGTGTAAGAAGTGGCTTATCTTTTGTGATGATTTAACTATGTACGAAACGGGTACCATCTCTCCATCAACTTGTATCCGGCCACATTTGACAGCACTAACCTACAATGCTCCATACACAACTATTAAAACACAAATTATCACCAACAAGAAATGCTAAATAATCAATTCATTCAATGAATAAAATTTGAGCAAACCTAAAGTGAGTGAGAGGCATTTGATACAATAAATTAACCAAGTTTTCAATAATAATAAAGTAATAGATTGTTACATAGTAATCATAAGGTCGGCCTTTGAACTCTTCAGCGAACAAATCGACTATGGTCTTTCCCGCCCAACGATCCTTAACCTGTAAAGAACAATTAGGGTTTTGTAAAAGGGGACACTCCAAACATATAAGTTATGTATAAAGAGAACGAAGACTGACATGAGAGATAAACTCGAAGTAGTAAGGTCTCACGTGGCGTCTTCCTGCAGAATTCCCGCCAAAAAAATGGAGTTTAAATTGCTTGGGATACCTTCAAATCAAGCAAAGAGTACTCTCGAATGAAATAATTTCATTTTCAGTACGAATTAATGATACGTTACCGTTGCGAAAGATGTAATCTTGTTTGTGTGGTGGATTGGCTGGCGTTTGCCACACTATTTCCATGTCGTTTTTGTTCTCTTCTTCCCTCTTTCTCTTCATTTTCAGTATCACCTGATACAACAAGAAGTGGTGAGTGGACATGGTAGACTAGTAGAAAACCACATCTAACGCCACGTCGTTACTAGGAGGAATGCTGCACTATACGATGTCGTTTAGAATTTTGGTTTGGGAAAGGCGAAAGGCGAACGTCAAAAGCAGGCAGTGTTAATAAAAAAGAAAACTGCGTCGTTTCGTGTCGGTTTGTCTTCTTCAGTTCACCAACAAAGCAAGCACACCTATCTTTTCGAAAACCAGCCATCGAAGAAAATCTTGATAAAGGTGTTCGTCTCGCTAACCTACCGGAAAATTAAGAAAAGGTATGGTTTAATTATGCAAATCATTGATCAATCGTTGAATTTGCAATTTAGATCTGTTAAACTTTTTGGATTTTGTGAATTCAGAGTCAAATTTTGATGAGCTTATGCCCAATCAATTCAAAAATCACAGTCGTATTACGTGGAAGTAATTGATTGGTAGATAGGAGAAGAAAGTCAAGTCAAATCAAATGCCGGAGGAAAATTTAGTCGATATAAAGTTTCGGCTTTACGATGGGTCCGATATCGGGCCGTTCAGGTACTCATCGGCATCGACGGTGGATATGCTTAAGCAGAGAATTGTATCTGATTGGCCCAAAGGTTTATCAGCTCGCTCGCTTCTTTTTACTGTTTTACTGAGAATTGAGTCTTTTGGGTAATACCTATGTCTCTTTTAGTATGTTATTATTGTTAATTGAATTGGCTGTAGAAGTAGTTGATTTTTTTTTTTTTTAATATTTATCCGAATTCCCAAAATTTGGGAAGCTATTATTCTGTTAATTTTGCTTTAGAAAAAAAAAAAAAAGAATTCTAAGTGTGGAAGTCCAATCCAAATCTAATTTTTGCAATGATTAGAACTGTGCCAAGTAATCAGTTATTAAACATCAAATGAGTGAGTGTTTATTTTGGGATTGGTCCATGGGCAAATTCTATAAAAAATGGAGGCTCTGAAAAGGTTGGTTCAGATGGTAATTTTTATTGCAAAATGACCATAATGCTTTTAGTGTGAACCTATATGATAATGTTGTTTGGATTTGATGCTCTAGTGGATGTTATTTATGTGAAACAGGAAAGATGTGCAGAAGTAATTTACCTGTATGAAATATAATATGCATGTTTATTGAAGTGCAGAATATATAAGCCAAGTGACCTGCCTTAATTGCAGACTGGTTGTGGCTTGCATAAGGTTGTTATTTTTGTTCTTCATTGCCATCCACTGTTATTTTAAATAGAACGATAGCAAATTCACATGAGATATGTTATTGTTTGTGGGTTCTCAGTTGTAAAATTTGAAGGGTGATTCACAAAATGTGCATTAACTTCTTATGTGCTTGAAGATGGGATTATTGAAGCAAGAAAAACAAAGACTAATGATCTTTGACAGATTTGCTTTATTGAACTTGGAGAAACCATTAGACATGTCTTTATTGCACATGTACTTTACTGTGCTTGCAGAACCTGTAACTTGTCTTCAAGCTCAGTGTGTCATATGAGGGAACTTAACAAAGAATTAAGCCTCTGCAATCTTTTTGATATGGGACAGTAGTGTATTACCACCTTGTCGTTTGAAAACCCTTGAATGATTTGATTATGAGATCTGATTTTGAATTTATAACAAATTGGTCAAAGTAAAAGCATGCACGTTGAATCAGGTGAACAACACAAGCCTGAGTTATGCTGAGGCTTTACAAGCCTCTCAAACTATGAATTGGGTGAATAACACAATCCTTTTTTTTTTTTTTTTCTTTCCAGTACAACAGAATACTAGTCCTTTATTATATATCTTTGAGCTTCAAAATATGATCTTCCATGTAAATGTTGCTTAGCCTTTGGTTTTTATCCAGTTCCATGCAAGCATGGATGCATAGAGAGAGAAGACAATAGGTTTCTTCTGGTTCAAAAAAATTACTGACTTTCGGGATGGGAGCATATTTTTCCAACATAATTCTCTTTCTTGTTGCGTGAGTGATAATTTTCTAAACATCTTTTTTAAACATTCTTTCTCAGGTAAAACAGTTACTCCTAAAGCAGTGAATGAAGTGAAATTGATTAACTCAGGTAAAATTTTGGATAACAACAAAACTGTTGGTCAGTGTAGAACACCTTTTGGTGAAGTTGCTGGGGGAATTATCATAATGCATGTTGTTGTACAGCCATCTCTTGCAAAAGCGAAAACAGGTAATTTTCAGTCTTAATCATCTCCCCACTGACTTCCTTTTTGACCCCTCAATCTTTTACAGCTTAGCTCAGTGATTATATATGGCTTTGATGGTATTGAATGATCTAACAGATGATTTGGAGTTGGGGAGGTGGTAACTGGTACTGTTGACTGTCAAGGCCTGGGAGCTTTAAAATATTATGATGCTCACTTTTTTAGCTGGCAAATTCATTTGATGTGCATGTACATTATGGTATCTAGTTTTTAGGTTTGGATAGGGGTTTAGCATTTTTAGACTGGCATGGTTCAGGCAATGTTCGGGTACTCATCAATTTTGCAACCCCTGTTAAACCTTTTTAATTTTGTATCATTGAGGATGATGTGCATCTCTCAAAATGGTACTTTAATCTGTAGAGGTGAGAGAAAATGTAATGTCAGCTTGACTGGATAGATGATAAGTCTGGGTATTAGAGGGGTGCGTTTTTCTTCTATTTGATTTCTTATACATTCTCCTTGCCTAGCAGTGTCTTTCCAGATTTATCTCCAGAACGCATGTTTGACGAATAGATGGGCCCAAGAATTTTAACTACTGTGATAATGGAATGTGACATGAAACAAAGTCAGTTCAATACAAACCTAAATTCCACCGAGTTAATGCCTTCTGAGTCCTTAAAAAGAAATGTTGGCATGTGATGTACCATGAATGAACAAATACATTTAAAAGATGTTCCTAGTTTCTTGTGAACTTCAGTGGTGGTGATTCTGCCAGTTCTGGGGCCTAACAAGTCTATATGGAATTTCATTGTATACTACACACCTGGCTGATGCATGTTCTTCCCTTGGAGTTTTTTTTTTCTGAAAGATTTCTCCTTGTGCCCTGGGAAACCCTTTATTTCTTATTTAATTGTCTGATGGTCGAGTGCTTAAGTCTACAGTCCCGTGTCAAATTATTCTGTTAGTTGGTCACTTTTAGAGCAAAAATTATTAGTTAGGCCAATGCCCCCTCAAGAGATAAAAATGATGGGTCCCAGCAGTTTATTTCTAATGAAATGAAAGTGTACAACAGCCGAAGAAGCATCTTTTCCATGCTCATGGAATATGTGCTAACATATAGTGCTAGGTATCGTATGGCACTCAAAATGGCATTGCATGCCTTGGTTGCTTAACTTCCTCTTAATTTGGCATCAAGTGTTGATCGGGCTTGAACATTGACAATATTGTAGACCTCCATTCATGCTTGTAATTTGCTTTTATGCAAAATTTGCTTTTAAGTTGAATTTGAGAATGCCAAAGCTTTGCAGCTTAACATTTACAACTATGCATGTTTTTCTTATTCTTAAAGCTGTTAGGACCGTAGCATTCTTTATGCTTGTTTCTCAAAAGTCGTGTTGACATTCTCTTGGTATTTTGTTTCGAACAGAGAAGAAGATTGATAATTCTCCCAGGAAACTTGTGTGCTCGTGTTCCATTCTGTGAAGGCAAATGTGTAGATATATGGGGAAATGCTTTGGGTACAGTAATTGTTTTCTCTGAACATCCATGTTGGATGTTGCAGCATTCATGTGCACAAGTACCTAAGTATCAAAAAATTGGTTGTGTTTATATTTCCTTAAACCTTCCCCTCTTCCCTGGTTTGTTTTTTTAAGACCTTGAATGCTTTAAAGATCTACAATCAAATTTCAAAGATAATATACCTGTGTTAATGATGTTATGACAAGATCAACAATTTGTGTCGGATGTACTTTTAAATTCATATTATGTCCTGTAAGTAGACAAATTTTTCATGCAATGTGAGATTGTGTGGTCAGCCCAAGGGTGCTGGAATATTTTCAGAAAATTAGTACAAGCCAATGACATAAACAAACTTTAAAAGCTAATGATACACAGAATTCTAACATCAAAAGGTTCTGATCACCTGAGGGGAAAAAAATTACGAACTCTCATTGGATAGAAGTGGTCAAAACAAATTGTTGATGTTGAGTACATGTTTAGAAACTGTGATCCTGTGCCTCATGCGCAATCGTACATTAGAAAACTGGGGGCACAACCAAAATGAAAGAAGAAAAATAAGGGGTACATTGACGGCCACTTGGTATGGAGATTTAGGCTCTAAATCTGCTGGAAAACTTTCTCAGCTGCCGATATTGTATGGTGGATATCTGCAGCAGTATGTGCCAAGCTTGTAAACCCAGCCTCAAATTGTGAAGGAGCAAAGTATACACCTTCCCTTAGCATTCCTTGGTAAAACCTAGCAAATTTTGCAGTGTCACTTTTCTTTGCACCAGCAAAGTTGTGAACGGGTCCTTCCGTGAAGAAAAAGCCAAACATCCCACTTATATGTCCGCCGCACATAGCATGCCCAGCCCTCTTGCCTGCTTCCAGGATACCTTGGACAAGCTCACCTGTGATCTTATCCAAGTATTCATAATTTCCTGGCTCTTGCAACCGCTTTAGGGTATGTATCCCTGCAGTCATTGCCAATGGGTTTCCACTCAAGGTCCCAGCTTGGTACATTGGTCCTGCGGGTGCAACCATCTCCATAATCTCTCTCCTTCCACCATATGCACCGACTGGCAGGCCACCACCAATGATCTTCCCAAAGGTTGATAAATCAGGAGTTATGCCAAAGTACTCCTGAGCTCCACCATATGCCAAACGAAATCCAGTCATGACTTCATCAAAGATTAGAAGCGCATCATTTTCTTTGGTGATCCTGCGGATGCCATTAAGGAACTCTGGTTTAGGTGGAACAAAACCAGAATTCCCTACAACAGGTTCAAGGATTATTGCTGCAATCTCTCCTTTGTTTGTCTCAAAAAGTTTTTCCACTGCAGCTAAGTCATTGAAGGGGGCTGTTAGTGTTTCATAGGTTGCCGCTCTGGGGACACCAGGGGAGTCAGGTAGCCCTAGTGTTGCAACACCACTTCCTGCCTTGACGAGAAAAGGATCAGCATGGCCATGGTAACAACCCTCGAACTTGATAAGCTTCTCTCGTCTAGTATAAGCACGGGCTAGACGAAGCACACCCATGCAAGCCTCTGTCCCTGAGTTGACAAACCTTACCATCTCTATACTTGGAACTGCTTTGATCACCATCTCCGCAAGTACATTCTCTAGAAGGCAAGGGGCACCAAAGCTGGTCCCTTTCTTCATTGTTTCAGCCAAAGCTGCAAGGACCTGTAGGTAAACATTAGTTCAGAAGAATAAATTCAAAGGGTGTTCGAAAATTCACTGCCAGAATCTAAGAGACATCCATAACAAACAAGAAACAGTAAAAAAAAAAAAAAAAATCGTTCACGATAATGGAAATTCCTATCATCAATTTGAGCAAAACCAGTGACAATGATCATTTTTTCACTTAAATTTTGGACTTCTCCCACAAAAATAAAAAATAAAAAGGCAACTAACATGTTAAATCCTATTTTTAGTAGAAACAAAAAATAGTTTTTAAACAATCAAGTCATATTCTGTAGTGCCAAGAATGTAAATCAAACCACAGAATTTACTAACATCACAAAATCAAACGAAAGGGAAGAAGTATAGAACCTCATCATCCGCATGACCAATTATTGCTGGCCCCCAAGAACCAACATAATCAATGTACTCATTGCCGTCAATATCCCACATGCGAGAGCCCTTCACAGAATCAAACACTATTGGTTGTCCACCTACGGATTTAAAAGCTCGTACAGGTGAATTAACTCCTCCGGGCATCAGTTCCTGAAAAAAGACTCACACAAGTCAACAATCAAACAATCAAAACAAATTTCACCTGTGATCTAAATGGTGAAAGAAAATGTATAAAACAGACCGTGAGAGATTGAATCCAAGAAAAGCAAGTTTTCAGGAACCCAATAAGCTCTACAATTCAAGGACCAAATTGAGCTCAAGCACATAGGAAGACATATTGACAGATTCTAATTGTAATTGAATATGAAGCCTTAAAATGAAATTTTGAGAGTTATGGCTTTTTCCTATTACTCCATAAACTGTTAACAGATTCAGAATCGAAATTCACTAACAGCAAGGATAAAAGCGTAAAGAGTTTATTTTACCTTGGCGATAGTGAAAGCTTCTTCGGATTTTTTGAGAGTGAAATTCTTCTTTTCTTCAACAGAGACCGTCATTTTGACGCTGCAACGAGTTGATCTCAGTGAAGGATTTCTTCTTTGCGAGAGCTTCCCATTAGAGGAACATGAAGATAGACCTAATCCAACACCTACCCCTGAAATTGTAGCAGCCATTTTTTGCAGTTATTTCTCACCTGTCCCTGTTTCTCTGTCCCTGTGCGGTCGAGAAGATAAAGAGATTGAAGGAGATTGCAGCAGCCAATGGACTCTTTAGACTTGGGCTTTTATAGACGGGCTCTATGTTATACGGGTCGGGCATAGTCAAAGGTCGGGTATGGGCTACGAAATTTGTCAAGCCTAATGCTAAAAAGCATAGAGGATTACGGTAAAAGTGTATTTAATAGATTGAAAAAATGTTAATTATTAGAATTAATAATTCATTAAGTTTTTAAAAATTACCAAAATCAAAATATAATATATTAGTAAGTGCATATATAATTTCCCTCTTATGCTAAAAAAATTATTAAAATTAATAATTATAACACTAATATATATATATATATATATATATATATATATGCACTTAATGTCATTAAACTATTATTATATAGAAGAATAGGCATATTTTAAGAAAATGCAAATCAAATAATCAAATAAAAGGATTTCAATCCAACAATTATACTCTGAGAAAAATTTATAAAAATATTAGCACTAAAATAATAAAAATTGTTAGAAACTTATGAGAGTATACATGTAATACTTAAGTATATATTAAGCATTTTTTTTATAAAATATTCTCTCAAATACTCTCTCCTTCTCAAAAAAAATTGTTCACTAATAGTAATTATTTTGAAATAGAATTATTAATTATATAATGTGAAATGAAATTGATTTCACAAAAATTTATTAATTAATGAAATTATTAATTTATTTTATATTAAATACTTTTTTTATTTCATAATAATAATTATTTTAGAAGGTTGCATACATACTAAGTAAGCTATTAAAGAGTTTTAATTTCTTTTTTTTTTGAAAATGATAAATATACCCTTATTTTATCATTAAATATAATAAATATTGCATAGAAAATGAAAGAGAAAATAGAGTTAAAAATAAAGATAAAATTGAAAAAAAATGTAATAAATAGAATAAGAGGGACGAATGTAATTATTACT
Source organism: Reutealis trisperma (assembly GCA_947687605.1). Classification (NCBI taxonomy): domain Eukaryota; kingdom Viridiplantae; phylum Streptophyta; class Magnoliopsida; order Malpighiales; family Euphorbiaceae; genus Reutealis; species Reutealis trisperma. The sequence continues at coordinate 2,410,560 of CANTUT010000048.1, forward strand.
AATTTTTTAAAACTGTTTATTTATTTATTTAAAAAAAAAAAAGTATAATACTTGTGATTTTTCCAAACAAATAGAATTCAAGATTTTTTACAATTGAATTTTATAAAATTTTATGGTCGATTAAGATGGGAGTTTGGCAACAAATATTACAATTGGCAGAAAATACTTTCATTACTAAAAAATATAAAAATTATTATTATGTATTTATAGTAACAAAAATAATTTATTTTATCATACAACTAAAAAATCGAAAATGTAAGGTCTTTTACAGCAATTTATTTTATCATATATATATATAGGCATCAAATTTTTATATTGTTGCTATATGCTATTTTTTTAGTAGCAATTTTTGTATTGTTGGTCGATGTTACTTTTAATAATACAACTATTTAGGCCCCGTTTGATTTAACTATTTGTAACAGTTGATAATTGACTATTAAGTAATAGTTGATTGTTGTTAAGTATTTATTAAAATTATTATTATTTGTTGTAATTAATACATTTAATGTCCATTAAGGATAAATATCATTAGTGTTTCAAATGTGAACCAGATTAGCTGGTTCAATCGATTAAATTGAAATCATTAGTTAGTAGAATTTGGTTCACTAAAAAATTGAAATTATGATTAAATCATTTTTTTTACTGATTTTTAATCGACTTTTTTTATCTATCATATCTTTATTAATGAAAAAATTTTATAAAATGATAAAAATAATAAAAAAAAGAGAAATGAAGAAATTTTATTTAATTAATCGGACCACCGATTCAACTGGTTGGATCAGTTAAACTGCAAACAAGTGATATAGATGGTTCAGTCATTGGTCTGATTTTTAAGATCTTCATAAATATTAATATTTACCAAAAAAAAACTCTAAATTGAAGTTTTTATAAACAACAATTATTTGATTACCTAACAGCTACCTAACAACTAGAGCTATCACTAGAAAAAAAAAAATAACGAATGATTTGATTTAATTATTAATTTTAACTAACAATCTGTTTGATTCATAAATTCATAGTTTTTGGTATTAGTTTAAATACTAAATCATATTTGGTATGAAAATTTTAATTTATAATATTAAGTAATCATACTTTTAGATAATGAAAAATAAAAAAAAAAGCTTTTTTAAGAAATAAAATGTCATAAATAATGATATTAGTAATATTTTATAAATAATGGAATTAATAATCTTACTAAATATGGATTACTAAAAATATGAAAGCCAAATTTTAGATAACATTTATCTCATAAGTAGCTAAACTTTTATATATATATATATATATATATATATATATATATATTAATTCTATGGGATCGGTTGAGATGTGGTGGGGAGAGGCAGGGCGTGTTGAAGTGGAAGATTCAATTCTATTCATACCCTGTTACTATAGAAGTAGAGATTTCCCGTCAAGTTTCTGGCAGAGATGGGTTTTCCATTAAGGCAGATTAGATTTTGCCACTCTCTAAACCTTACTTTTTCCAACCTCTCAAATATTTATTTTTCCTGCACTTCAATTTAGATTGTAGAGGAAGGTAAACTAATTATTTGACCAATTTACCCTCTTAGATTATATTTTCTTTTCTTTTTTAATGTAAGGTTATTCAAACAAAATTATTATAATATTATTATTATTATTATTATGTATAAAAACCAATTAGAAATTTATTTTTATAAGATAAAATAGGATTTATAATTTTATTTTTGGTTTTACAAGTCACATGATAAAATTGTTAAATGTTTAGCCTACAAATAACAATGTGTGATTAAGTGATGAATTATATCGTAAAATATATTATATTTTTCACTTATGACAATTAAATTTTCTATTATAAAATATTACCTTTTTAATATTTTGGAAAATAAGTCTTAAGCCATCTCAAAACAATCACCTGTATAATATGCTCAAATTAAAATATATATATATATATATATATATATATATATATATATATATATATATATACACCACATCCAAACAGAAATGTAATAGAAATTATCTACAAATCAACTGCTATCATTCCGTTCAGCCGTAACACCAATTTTCAAATCAGTAGGCAAAAATTAGCAGTAACACAAATAGAGATTGGAGACAGAGGCTGTTATCAGCTACTGTCAACACGAGCTTATACAATCACATTATGTCCCAAACTTACTCAAGACAAACCAAACCAATAGAATCAATAGCCAAAAATCATTTCCCAGAAACTATAACAAGAGCAAAAATTCCTCTACATTCAAATTCTTACATCTCTCACTCCTTGCATATCGACTACCTTAGCTATGTACAGAAACGATCACACCGAAAAAGGCTTTCCCTTAGTCTATAAGTTCCCTAGTCTATAAGCTCCCTCTCTCCGCTTGAAGAACTCAGACCTTTTACATTGTCAAATATCATGGACAGAGAAACAGGGAACCAAAGTGGGTGCCATATACTTGAGTGTTGCGTTGCTATAGTAAATTTTTAAACTCAATTGTTCAGGAACAGATAACTGAAGAGACGGAAAGAGGGTAATGGAAAGTATTGGCATACTCAAAGGAGAGAGTGCCACCGTTGACCAAAGGCTTGCCATCGTTAACAAGGCAATCATTGTAGCGAAGGCGCTTGAAAATCTTGGGGTTGATGAGGCGTGCAGAACTGAACCAACCACAGCTAAGGTGAATCCCAGAGATATCACAGCCGGTGACACACACGTTCATGATCTCAACAGTGTAGGTCGGAATGCCGCTCGGAAGTGGAGCTGTGGGTCCTTGATTTATCACAATATCGGCCTTTGTACACTTCTCTCCCCATATTCTATTAGGTTCCTCCATTGATAATGCTGTGCAAAGCAGAAACAAACAAGAAAAAGGAGCTTCACGATAAATACCTTATAATAATAGCCTAAGTTTTTCAAATAGTAGCACACTTGGCAGCTCATTAACATAACGTGAACACCACCACCCAAATGGAAGCATCAGCAGACAAAACATACTTTTACGGAGGTGGGTCACAGGAATTATACAGGGAAAAAGAAATAGACAAATTAACTCAGACATGCAAGGAAACATTATTCAAATTAAGTCTTTTACTTTCCATGTATGTGCCATCTGCTTTTCGATCTTCACACCCTTTTTTAAAATGAAAATTTAATTGAAGTTTCAGCCAAATATAAAACACTCTCTTCCTATTACATCAAAATAGATAACCATCCAGAAATAGACAACTAGCAGATAGCAGTGTGAAGCTTTGCTAACATGCGCAAGAGACAATAAACGCATTGGTCACAAGCTAACAAAAGGGCTTCGCATGAGAAGTTTTTTTTTATTAGAAAAGGTGATTGTAACCTGATGGGATATGAGGATCCCATCAAAAAGATACTCTCTATAGTTATGCGCTGACGGTGCCTTATCAAGAGCCCCCGGCGCACGTTAGCGTCAACCATAACAAGAAAAAAAAAACAGACGTGCACCTCTGACATCCCTATCGTATGCATCGCTGAAATTGCCGTGGACGCTGCTACCAAACACACATTGCAAACAAATGCCGAAATGCGTTAAAAAAAAAAAAAAAAAACTAATCGTTTCAGGACTTCTCTCACCCATCCATGAATAGCATAATAGTAGCAAAACACATGTACAACACCATGAGAAAAATTTCTATTGGTCTCCCTTGTTTCAAAATAAAAAACGAAACCCTTATGAGATTGGGAAATTGGAGTTTTCTTACAACGTTTAAGCAGCTTTCGATGTGGAGAAGATACAGCATAGTTTCCTCTCTTGGAGATTGGCTGCAGCGATCCCATAGATCCGCCTTCGCTATAGCCCACGCCTGGAAACGATAAGACCCAAAACAAAAAGGAGGAATTAAATTTTTATCTAAGAGAGAACAATTTCATAAATACTTAATAAAGGCGACAAAAGTTTTTAAAAACAAAACAATAGAAAGAAAAACCAAGGAAATGAATAAACAAATATGGAGGCCCCCATGTCATGGAAAGATAGGTCCCTCATCCATTAAACAAAACGCAAAGCAACCACAGTAATGATCAAAACATTAAACAAATACCAGGAATGTCTAGATCCACGTAAAAGGACACTTTTGAATATATATATATATATATATATATATATATATATAGAGAGAGAGAGAGAGAGAGAGAGAGAGAGTATAATATTATACATGAATAATACGCACCTGTAAAAAAAGGAAGAATGAATATTAGCACTGTGAAGAAGAAGAAGAATAGAACCAAAACGACGGCTAATCTGGAATTCGAAAAGGCTCTCATCTTCGAAAATGAATCACTTCCTTTTTAAGCAACAACTTTTTGATTCTCCCAAAAACAAAAGAGAAACAAAAGTCAAATAGATCAATAATTTGGATGAAACTCGGTAACAAGCGAGTCGGACTCGGTGCACTAAACCGCCATGGATAAGATGTTTCACTAGAAACGAAGAATCTCTCTCTCAGATACTGAAATCTGCATAAAAGAACGCGTTGAATATAAATATGCGTGTTCATCAAATCACATCATAAGTTAAAAAGAAATCAAAAACAACCGTCAGATTAGAGTATTAAGCGGTTCAGATTTGACTTCAAATGTGGCTATAAACCCCTAGCACTCACGAGCTAAACTTTAGCTTAAAAATGACCTAGGAACGACGGCGATTTGTACCCGTCTTAAACAACTTGGTTAGCATAAAAAAGGTAAAAACACGAAAAGCAAATGCGAAACACTACACAGTTATTAATTTTCTCTAAGATATATTTTTTTCAATTTCTTAAGATAATAATAATAGTAATTTTTCAAAAATAATAATATTATTATATTATTAAAAATAATAATAATAATCAAAGCAGTTCTCTCTCGAAACGACGCGATTATGTTAAAAGCGGAAGTTATTGAAGGAAGGAAAAAGTAGTTTGCTGGAGGCTGAAAAGGAAATTGTGTATTTTCCGGGAAAATTTTGGAAACAGGAAAAAAAAAAAAAAAAACCAAACCAGCAGTATTTGCAGCAGCGGAATTTACTGCGGGAGAACAGTATGGACAAAGCAAAGAGTACAGTACCAAAAAAACAACAGAGACAGAGAGAGAGAAAGCTTAAGCGACAAAAACGGCAGAGAGGATCGGAAAAGCCAGAAATGACAAAATCGAAAGAATCCTAAAAGTAGTCGCCGATCAAACGCATTAAATTATTCAGCAAAAACAATTGTATATATGTACGTATTCAGAAGTATACAAATACACCTCTGTGTGTTTTAAGTATTTATGCAAGTGCAAGTGCAAGTGCGAGAGCTCTTCTTTTCACCTCTGAAAATGGATTGGATGGATCGCACGGATGAGAGAGAGAGAGAGAGCAATCAACACCGAAACGCGTGCGTTTTTGGAGAGAGAAAATCTGAGTTTCCTCTGTTTTTGGTTTTCTAGAGACGGTTAGAGAGAGAGAGAGAGAGAGGATTAGGGTTTCGTATTTTTGTCTCGTTCTTAGAGGTACACAGCATTTTTATAGCGTGAGTTGGGACATGGATAGGATTAGGAATTTGGTTAACCATGGTTAAAGGTGCACGTGGCTGTGTTAAAAATGAATGAATTGACCATTGTTAAGGTGCACGTGGCTGTGTGTGACAGAATGGGATAATGAATTATGATGATTACGGTGATTAGGGGACGTGTGGGTATATTTAAGAATCTAATGTTTTTATGAGATTCCAGCCACTCGCTTTAGTGATGTGTGAAGAATGAGGTTAGTAATAATAATTAGAAGGATATTTATGAGACACACCGGATTTGTTGGCTTTTTGTTTTTGGTCTCAAAGCTCTCAATGGAATTTTTGGTGTTTGTTTGGGTACAGAGGTAGAGTTACGTGCCTTATGGTTTTGTCTTTCAATTTTGTCAGTCTAATTATAATTAGAATGGGTTTAAAAATAAATAAAAGGGAGATTGTTATAAATGTAATGAAAAAGAATAAAAATAAAAAATATAGAAAATAGAATAATTTTTTAGATGTTATATTTAATAATATTAGACCATTTATATAAAGTGCAGAAGAAAAATAAATATGAAGTTTTTTTAATAAAAAAAATATAATCAATACTAATATGGAAACTAAAATATTCATATATATATAGAAAGATATTAATCAAATTTTATAATATATTATATTATAACACTCTCTCTTGATATTTTTTACAAAAGATATGCATTATCAAAATCTTACTAAGAAAAAATCCAATGAGAAAAAATCTTAGTGAAAAAAAAGAGTATATTATTCTTATAGAGATTTGCGCTATAACACTGTCTCGTTAAAAACTTTACTAGGAAAACCCAATAAGATAAAACCTATGGTAAGGGAAAAAGAGTATAGTGTGCCAAAATCTCTTCCTCATGAAAACATGATTTCTATCAAATATTTCTTAATCGGAGCATGCCAATTTTGTTGACTAACTTTTCAAATGTGGTTGTAAAGAATTTCTTTGTAAACAAATCTATCAAGTTGTCAAACAGTATACTTAATAATGTTTAAATAATATCCATATATAATAATTTATTTATAATACTTCCTTAGGATATTACTTGCGCTATGAATATACCTCATTAAAAATCTTGCTAGAAAACCCGGTGGAAAAAAAATATAGCTAAAGAAAATAGTATATTTCATGCGCTATATTGTCATTGCACAAATTGCCTCATTAAAACTTTTGTCCAAGAAAATTCTATGGGATAAAAACTTGACTAAGGAAAAAGAGTACAATCATATACCAATTCGTTCCCTCTTTATAAGGACATATTTTAACACGGTGTATACTAATTGATAAAACAATATCGTTTAAATATCACATTAGGTAAAGACTTAGTACATAAGTCTGTTAGATTGTCAATCAAGTGAATTTGGTGGATATATCTTCTGGAACTTATGTATATATAAGAATTTGAATGAAGTTTATGTCTACTTCGTTACCCTTGATATAACCACCTTTAATTTGTGCAATGCAAATTGCATTATTCTCAAAATACAATGGGAGTATCTTTTAGTGAGGTATTTCATAATCATAAAAATTTTTATAAAATTGTAATACAACTATAAGTGAATACATAGCCAGTCTAAGATCTACCATCATGGAGACTGAGCAAATAACCAATATTCACATATAAACCAATTTTAAATATGAATCATAATATTAATAGTATATTAAAGATAACTTTTTATACCACTCTAATATCTCTTAGTAGGTGCAGACCTATATCTAGCTAGGAATTTTGCTCACAAATGCAATTTCAGGTCTGATACAATTTACAATATACATGAGTGCCCCTATAGCACTTATATATGGTACTTTAAGACCAAATAGCTCTTTATTATCTTATTTAGGTATAAAATGATATATCTTCACTTCAGGTAAGAGGACCACAGCATGTATGTTTAAAATAAAATATTTATACATACAAAGTTGCTTAAATACCTTTTTCACATAAGCAGACTGATGTATTATGACTTCTTCATAATTAGTCTGCAGACTGATACAAAATTTTATTAAATTTTTCATTTCGAACTCACTTTTCAAATAGATATATACTTTTTTGAGTTTTTTTAGGAGTCACACTGATATTTAAATCATCAATATATACTATAACAATAACATCTACTATTTTATAGTCTTTTATGAATACAAATGGACATAGTGTATTATTCACATATCTTTCTTTCAATAAGAATTTACTCAAACAATTACACCACATATCCATATTGCTTTAATCCATACAAGGACTTTTGCAATTTGATGAAATACATGTCACTTGTTTAATATATATTCATTTATGATATCTCTAGTCCTTTTGAGATTTTCATATGAATATCATTTTCATAAAGTATATATCAAGCTTTTCTTTAACTACCATACTAATCGAATAACGGAATATGATCATTTTCATAATAAGAGAATTATTTTTCTCATAGTTAATAATAGAACGAGTGTAACTCTACTTTAATTGCCTCTTTCCATGATGATAAATCATGTTTATGCTACTATTCAGTTACACTTATAGATTCTAGATCCAAATTTTCTCTTTAAACAACAAGAGTTACTGTTAAGGAAAATTCATTATCGACGATAATTAAATATTTATTAACTATTTCTCTTATATCACAAAAATAATTGAGATCTCATAGTTTTCATTTATATAATCAACTCCAGAAGCCATATCTGGAGGATTTAATTATTTCATTGTCTCAATTTGTGTCTCATAATTGGCTATAGCTCTTTGATTGAAATATTATTTTTCAAGAGATTTTATGAGTGACATTACTTTTTTTTTTCTGTGGATTTTTATCTTTATTTCCAATTTATTATCCACGCTTCTAGCGTGTAGTGAGATTAATTTTCTGTTTGCAATTGGAATCACAACCCTTACTGGGGTATTAGCAGCTGTAATATGAGATTTTGCCTCTCTTTTAGCATCTATAAATGCATTTAGCTGTTAACTTGCAATTTATTGTAATGTGTTATTTTGTGAATTTCTGGTTCACTCTAACTTATGCGTGAATCAAAATTATTTAAAGAGTTTTCCTTCTAATAAATTTCTCCACTTTTTTAGCACTGTATATACTTTTCTCTCCCTAATATCGAGAAATATGCCTCATCAAAATAAATTCTTGGTCTCTTTTGTAAACTCATTGTTGTACATTGAGATAGTGATATTAATATATTCATAGCATAACTAAAAATTTACAGCTCATGTCCTTGTACAAGTTTCAAAGGAGAATATGTATCATATACATAATAGCATTCATGCCAAACTTTTAAGATTTAATTATTAAACTATAAGTTTAATGCTTGAACTGCAAGTTCAACACAATATGTTGTGCATTTATACTAGAGATAAAACAATAATGAAATAAATCATTATAATGCACAACTTGTAAAATTCTTACAAATTACTCTTTTAGAAAGTTTACATAAAATCATCAATATTGAGTTGTGCCCTCTATATGAGTTGTTATTCTTTCAGAATTTTCATGATCTACTAAATAATTTAGAGCATTCACTCTAGATAATGCAATTGTACTAGTGGGTATTGTTTAATGATTTCTCATTAGCAATTATTCCTTGCAACCACTAGGAGAGAAATAATATTTATAAATTTTCACTTTGTATACTGCTATTACAGGAACATGCAGTGTATTATAATATCTTTCACAAAGATAAAAACATATTTGTAAAAAATAACTCAATATAAATCATTGATTTAACATCAATGCAAAAATACTTAATAAATAATTTACCAACACTTTAAACTAGTGTTTAAATTGAAAACATAAATCAAACTAAGGTAACTAAAAGAAATACATAATTTTAAGAATTTACATCACCATTACCAATCAAATGACCAATTTTCCTTCAGAATTCTCAAAGAAATCTGACACATCTAAATGTGTGCTATTAATAGAGTCATCAAAATCATCATCATTTTTTTGCCAAATTTGTTTCTATATTTTTGTCTTTTTTTTCCAATGACTCTTGATAGAGATCAGCAAGATGCTTTAGTGTACAACAGTAACAAGACTAATGTCTTTTCATGCCACATCGATAGCATTGATTTTTTATAGTTTGCTTTAATTCATTATTCTATTTCTCTTCATGATTCTTCCACTTCTAGTGGAAAGATTCATTATTATATTTATGATCACCACGATTGCTATTATTATAATTTCGGCTATAACCTCGACCACGATTATGTATTCGTCCTCTTCCTTGTCCAATATTATTATATATTGTCTCATTCACTTCAAAGACGAGTTTCATGATTTTTCAATAAGAACTCATTATTTTGCTCAACAACAAGAAGACATGAAATTAATTCAGAATATTAACTTTTTTCTCGATATTGCTTTTACAGGAGCATAGTCGAGGCATAAAATGTAGTAAATGTCTTCTCTAACATATCACGGTCAATAATATTTTCTCCATATTATTTCAATTTAGAACTAATTCTGAAAACTGCAGAATTATATTCACTTATAATTTTAAAATCTTGCAATCGTAAATGCATCCATTCATAACGAGCTTTTAGAAGGATGACTGATTTATGATTGTCATATCTCTCTTTCAAATTATTCCAAAGGACTAATGGATTTTTAACTATCAAATATTCAAATTTAAATCCTTCATGAAGATGATGACGAAGGAAAATCATCGCCTTTGCACGATTTTGTTGAGATTCTTGATTTTCATCTTTGATTGTGTCTCAAAGACCCATATCATCCAGATGTATTTTAGCATCTAGTATTCATGATAGATAATTCTTACCTATGATGTCGAGGACCACAAATTCGAGTTTCGTCAAATTTCACATTGTTTATACAAAAATAAGTAATATGCCAATTCATATCATAATTAAACCAGTCTTTTAAAGATTTATAGATAATGTATTTAGTTTTTCAGGAACATAAAATATTTCTTTAATGAATTGGGATACTAAATTTTAGGATACTTAGTTTTTTAGGAACTTAGCCAAAAATTATTCAGGAATTTATACCTTAGTTGTTCATTTAATTAGTTTTTCAGGAACTATAAATAATACTAGTTTTTTCAGAAATTAGAATTTGAAATATAGATAGTTATTTATTTAATTAGTTCTTCAAGAACTATAAATAATATTAGTTTTTTCAAGAACTAGAATTTAGAATATGATACTAGTTATTTGGAAACTATAAATAATACTAATTTTTTCAAGAATTAGAATTTAAAATATGGTATTAGTTTTTCAGGAACTATAAATAATACTAATTTTTTTGGGAATTAGAATTTAAAATATGGAACTAATTCTTCAGAAACTATAATTTACTTAATGAAAACTAAATAAGATCAAATAATAATTTTTTTTCATAAAAATGATAATCAAATCATTATTAAAATAATAACAATATATAATAAGAAACGAAAACATATATATAAAACAAAACAAAAATATTTTCATAATAATATAATATGATAACATTTGTTTTATAGGGCAACAAAATAAAAACCTATTCATAATAATAATAAAAAAAACGTTTTGCATGTTAACATAAAAAAAAAAAATTCATATCAAATAATAAAAAAAATGATTTCATTGTTGGGGAAAAAAATGTATATGCAAAGTTTTTTTATGCCCATATCAAAAAGCATATATATATATATATATATATATATATATATATATATATATATATATATATATATATATATATATATATATATATATATATTTTCATTGTTAAAATAAAATAAATACATTTTGAACATATATGCATATTAAGCCATACGCATATGTATTTTTTAGAATATATATGATTCATATGTTATTCGAGATGAGGAAAAAAAAAAACCTTAGAAAAGCTTTAAAAAAAATAGTAGAACAAATTCGTGCTGATAACTTATTAAAAATATAATGAAAAAGAATAAGAATAAAGAATATAGAAAATAAAATAATTTTCTAAATGTTCTATTCAATAATATTAGACCCTTTATAAAGAATATAGAAAAGAAAAAAAATTTATAATAAGAAAAATAAAATTAAAACTAATATAAAAACTAAAATATTCATATATATGGAAATATATTAATCAAATTTTATAATATATTATATTATAATAGGAATAAAAATTAAAAAGCCTCAAAATGGGATTCTAGTAATAGTAGCAGTAATTATTGCTATTTAATACCTTTTCTTAATTTTTCCTATGGCAAATATTCTAATGTAAGAATCTTATTATTTTTGTACAAATTTACCCAACTAAATAAAGATAAGAATGTTTGCTCGCCAAGTTATATTATTATCTCTAAAGTCAAAACCGATAGTTCTCGTTATTCCTAATTGGAGGCAACTTCTCTTTTAATTTCTTTCACTGTTTCATAATAAATTTATTTTAAAAAATCACATATATTAAAAAATTATTAAATATTTTTAATTTTTATTGATATGAATAAATATACTCTTATTTTACTATTAAAGATAATAAATATTAAATAAAAAATGGAAGAGAAAAAGTAATTAAAGATGAGAGTAAAATTAAAAAAAAAGCAATAAATATTACATAAAACTCTTAAAATCACAATTAATTTGAAATGAATTTTTTTTTTAAAATGACTATTATTATGAAACGAAAAGAATATTATTATTTCAAAAATTTTCAATTTTAAAATTCTTTTGAATAGAGAAAGAAACCTATTTGTATGTTCTAACATTTCAAATATATTCATTTCCCTTTGATAAAATAGTTGTAGTCACAATTTTTTCAATGATTGGATTATATTTCCTAAAAACACATTTTAGAAGACGTGATTGACTTTTTGTGAGGTGGTCCATATTTCATCCATCTTATGCCTTTTGTTTTGGCTTCGGAAGCTGACATATTAATCGAAACAATAGAACAATTTTTTTTTTCTTAAACAAAAAATGCCTAATATCATTCATTGTGAAGCAAGCCTCATCGAGCTGCGAAGTTGAAAATAAATTTCTTTTCATAAAATAACCGACCTTGAAGCTACAAAATCCACAAGTTGAAAAATATTTGTACACGCCTTCAATTAAATGAAATCAGTTCGTCAAAAAATTGATGCATAAATTAAACTAGATGATACAAATCCAGATTATGAAATCGATTACTTCGATTTAGAAAACAATGGGTGATAAAAATTTCATTTCTTGAGATCCCTTCCTTATGCTGGCCGCGTTTTTCTGAACTAACTCGCATGATGCCAATATCAGGCCAGACATTTTGGGTTCGCCTCTGTTACCTCGTTTAGGTTGCTAATCAATTTTGTATAATATCCAAGCCAGACGAATCATACATGAGAACTAAGAATGGATGCCACTTTCTGCAATTCGAGATTAAATGATCTGGGATAAAGTGAATCTTAGAATTGTATATATACACAACTTTCAGATTAGTTAATCAGTATTCCCCCCACCCACTAGCAGACTAACTGTACCTACACATACAGGCGCTACTCTTTAACTCCAGCTTTTGTCAGCTATACAGGACACTGAAATTCGATATCATCAGCCGACAGCTCAGGCCACTTCTATTCTATTTAACAATTAACACCAGCTGTTACCATCTGCTTGACACCAACTTACAGTGGGTGAAAGCAAGGTGACCACTGTCCAGTGCTAGTGTAAATAAATGACCTAACAATTCTATGACTATGTCAGTGACTTTCAGTAGCCAAAGTTACGCTTAGCAAAATCATGATGGAAACCAAGAGCCAAATGGGACGAAGATCATATCTGTACACTAATCCACAAAAAAAAAATGAAGTGGAAGGGATGTGAATTGTTTAAGCTCTTATCGCTCTGTTCTGCAGTTAGGAGATTTCATCTTTTCCAACAACTTAACCTTGTCCAGCAACTCTTGGATTGTATTAGATGCATCCTACAAGAAAAGACAACCCATGAGAAGCACTACCCAGGTAAAAAGTTAGCAATCAAAATTCTGGACACGGTGAATTTTCCCCCTTCAGGAAAGGAAAAAAAACCTTCAATTTTTTACGCAAATTTTCCTCTTCCTTGTCTCGCCGATCTCTCTCCTCTGAAAAAATATCGATAAGACTTTCTTGTTCCTTGTTCAATTCCTCAATTTTCTGTTGAGCTTCCTGCAACTGCACCACAAGAATTTCAGAGGGAAAAGCCATTTAAGCAAATAAGGAAAGCGAAAAGCTGAAGAATATATTTCTGCCTTTCTTCTTTTTTCCTGAATACAATTCCTAGACATGTACCATGGAAATGAACACCCACCTATCTCACCTATCTATACTAAACTCCTCTTTTTTTATTTAATTTTTGTCATTTGTGTGCGTGGTAGGGTGGCACAGAGAAAGGATGAGATTTGATGTCATACAAATGGTTGTTAAATTAAGGATCTATTACAAATAGCACATGCACAAGCAGATGCAATGATAGCTTGGATTCCTGTTTTCCTCAGATCATCCAGCATAAGTAATAAAGATAAATCAATTTACATACCTGTGTGTCAAGTGATTTACACTTCTCACACTGCAAACCATGCATCAAATTACCTTGAAACCCTGCTTCCTTTTTCTCTAACCTACAAATGAAAATGAACGGAGTTAAAGATGAAAATGAAGCGCAATACTAGCATTAGAGAGAAGGTAACAACCTTTCCTTCAGCTTACGATTCTCTTGTTTCAGCTGATTAATGATGCTTAAATCGGATTCTGAAAGGGCATGCTGATCATGATGAACAACATCTACCTGAAAATGAAACTCCAACTATTTACTTCAGAAAAACATTAATAGCATACACACCCATACACACTGACACACCAATAAGTTTCTATCAATAAGTAGAAAACAATGGTGATCAATCTGTATGATACAGTCCCTTGAAGATTCAACTAATGAGAATTTTCATCCACTGTTCAAAAATTAACTCATTAAAGATGAATCAATTTGAAACTACAATTACTTCAAAATCTATCTCAAGCAAGGTAGAATTCAGGGGTATTAAAAAAATTACTAAAATGTTAGTGGGTAAAGCCTTTGCATTCATTAAGAGAAATGAAAACTGATGCTTGTATATCTAAGTTCAGTGCATCATTTTATCCACACTTTTAGGAAGCCCCTTCAAGTATGTTGTTTAAAAACTAGCAAGTGTTAAATTCACTTGAATCTTCTAGTCTCACATTCTCTTTATGCAATTTGTCATCTGAGCTTTCACTCTAGGAGAATACAACTTAGGCAATCCTCTGAAGCAGTTAAAAGAAAGACATGCATACAAGTATCTCATCATGAAAAATAAAAAGAATAACCTTCAACGATATTATTACACATGCATACTAGCTTAAATGATCCAAATTTATTGACAAGTGAACTAGCACAATTTTTCTAACCCAACTAAAGCAGAATAAAGATTATATTTTAGGAAGGGAACCTTAGTCTTGGATTGTGTGACTGCTTGTTGAGTCCTATTTTCCAAGCCTGGAGATGACCTAGTTGTAAGCATCCCATCTTTTCTAGTAGGAAGGTCATTATGCACATCATCATCAGTAACATCTTCTAAAGAAGGTGATGATGGTTCAAAAGACCTTGTTTTTCTTCCAGATTTAATTGGTGTCATCCTTATGTCACTTCCTTTACCAGAGACATGGCCGTTCCCATATCCAATGTCCCCTTTTATTGCAAATGTCTCTGGTCCCTTGCCTGCCCTAAAGTTTGCAGGAGAAGAGGATTTGTCTGAATGTGAAGATCCCTTCCCACTCATGGCAGTAAGCTTCTTAGATTGAGAAGATACATATGGATTATGATCAGGAGAAGATCCTACAAGACCAACAAAATTTTGTGCAAGATTACTAGCAACTTACCAGCAAGAATTTGAAAACAGTAAGCTATTAGAGTGTGACAATACAGTTGAATGCAGGCAATCAAAAGCAGTAAAAAGTCCCAGAATATACCTCCATCTGCACTCTCATCTATAAGTTTCTTATTTCGACGTGGAGCATACCCAATTTTGTGACAGTGAGTGGACCTAACATGGGTCACCATCAAAACAATTTAATACATTCCAGAAGAGAGAGAATAGTTGAAAATTAGGAAAATGAACAACAAACCAGTAAGTCTTTTGCATTTGTACAAGTCGAGTCTCAAGTCTGGCAAGAACTGTTGTACGCTCAAATCCCTGTTTATCATGAGCTGGCTCAACAAAATTAGCTTCCAGCACACCTGTCGGCACAGAACAAATGCCTCATATACAAAAGCTCAGCTAGTAATAGAAACCAAGGAACTTCAAATAAATAGCATACCAATAACCCCGCGGCCATCACTTCCAGCTGCATTCCAAAGCCTCCAAAATGGCTGAAAAACAGCAGTGCTTAGTCTAAGAAAAACAGAATCAATTTAATTCTCATCTTCAGCAACCACAAATGACCAACTTGGAAGTACAGAGATGGGAGACTATGCAACACATGGTTGCCGGTAATTCAACTATATGTTATCATGCAAATCTACAGAACTATCAGAAGTAACCCCCATTAGCACATTTCAAAAAAATAAACTTATAAGCAAAAAAAGTTGTGCAGTTTTTGTGCTTCAAACAAATGCCAAACTTATAAGCACATGCAGTTTGGCAGGTTTCTAACCTACCAAAAATAAAAAATAATAAAAAGACACAGGTCTTTTTGTTCCAGCAGACAAGTTAAACAATAGGATTAGCTTTTCCCTCTTCCCAATTCCCATAGGCAGCAATGCACTGTACAATGCAGGAACAGTAAGTCAACAATTTTCCGTTTATAATATTTCTCAAGAATACTCTTAAACACTTTGAAAAAGCAAGAAAATAAACAAACATGATAACCCAAGGGTAAATAAATCAGTTAAAAAAACACAATAAGAAATCGTGAATCATACACTTGGAAAGAATATGAAACAATGTATAAACTAGCTTATGCATCTGTTTATTATTTCATACTACATTGTGAAGTAAAACAAACCTTGATGAGTCGATTTTTGTGATACACATTGAAGCCTTGAACATCAATATGATATTTTGCATCCTTCACAAATCCAATAGTCACAATAGCTGCCATCTGTTGTCAACAGTTACATGCAATCAGCATTGACATTAAGACAAGCAAAGAAAGATATTTGAGAAAAGAATTATGATGCATCACATTCGAGTCTTTCAGGATCCCATCAGCACCATGTTGAGGCCGATAAGTTATCTCCTGTGACAGCATCATATCATTCACTATATTGTGGTGATCAACATCCTTTCCACGAAGAATGATTCGAAATCCAGGTGGAAGTCTCAAGTAGAGAATTGAGGCATAACTCTGGAAGTAGACATCGAGCAGAACAATCAAAATTATATCATAGAACAAGAGAAAAATCTAACATCAATACATGGAGTACTCCTTAATTTGAAAATTCTAAGGGCACAACAGATTCGAAGTCAAACCCCTATTCATTTAGATTAATTAATTTTAATTCTCATGCTGGCTATTTCAGTTGTTTGCAAGTTCAATGTACTAAGTGAGTTTCGTAATTTCTCAATTCATTGGAAATTATTTGTGATAGAAGTCCATGGATCTTAGATTGGTTGTACTACTGTTTTCAAGTCTTATTAGTAATACTAGATGGTTGAGTTGTCAAAACTCACAGTATTCTGTTCAGGTTACTAAGTAAATGATTTGAACATTTAAGTACATACTCCCTCTGTCCCAAAATGTTTTGCATTTTTGGTTTTTACACACAGATTAAAAAGTAAGTTAATTTTAGTTAAATTTTTTTATTTCACCATTTTCTTCCTAAAATACCGCTATTAAATTTTTTGTTTTATCAAGTAAATCACACTTCATTTTAATAATGTTCACATTAATCAAGTATAGTTACTAATTTTGTTGGATGCCAACTCATCATAATTTCATAATGCATATATATATATATATATATATATTTGAATATTGTACTTTAGGATCCTAATTAAAATTGACTTCATATTACATCCAAAATAAACATATTGCAATGTTTAGAAATAACCCACCAATGTTGCCGCCAAAAAAAAATCTGCCAATAATCCGCCCAAAATTTGCTTTATTTTTTCCTTTTATAAAGGCATTAACATGCAAACAGAATATATATGATAATTCTAGACGTAGATGATGAAGATGGTTTTACAAAAATTAGCCAGTATTTAAATAAGATGGCTTATACATTGGAACTCAAGTTATTTATTAAAAAAAGTAAATTCAAAGTCAAAAATAGTAGTAGTAAAATTTATCATAAATAATGACTTTGGTGTGAATTAATAAGGATATTTTAGACAATTACTTAGTTAACTATCAACCAAAAAAGGAAAGTGGACAAAATTTTGGGACGGATGAAAAAAAGAAAAGATGCAAAACATTTTGGGATAGAGGGAATAATTTCTTTCTATGAACAAAAATAAAATTAAATTTACAAGAATTTCAAAAAAAATTAACTCTCTTATTCCCTCAAAATCCCTCATTCATCAAGCCGTCAACTTGGGTAAAACAAAAAAAATAAAAAGAGCACGAAAAATCCCAAAATTACATTCACATGTACTGTTCACTGTAACAGGTACTTCACCTATTTCAACCTCAATCTTTTCCCCCAGAACTTTTTCAAAATTTCACCTCTTACAGAGCACAAGTCCACCCAAATACATCTATATCTTTTAGCCTTTAACAATACACTTAATAGTCTATTTTCTACAGCAACCCAACATTAGTCTTTTCGAGTTCATCCAAACCATCGATATGATATGATATAAAAATTTGAGGTCAATCCCTTGGGTAACATCTGAAAACTACAACACAAAATACACCACCATCC
Source organism: Reutealis trisperma (assembly GCA_947687605.1). Classification (NCBI taxonomy): domain Eukaryota; kingdom Viridiplantae; phylum Streptophyta; class Magnoliopsida; order Malpighiales; family Euphorbiaceae; genus Reutealis; species Reutealis trisperma. The sequence goes on from CANTUT010000048.1 coordinate 2,428,895, forward strand.
CCCTCTATTGATTTTCCCAAATACATTATTGCCATTAACGAAACTGGGAAAATCTATACTTGCATTAACATCATGAATGAAGAAGCAAACAGAGATAACAAAATGTCAGCAAATACAAAAGAAAAAATCCTTCAATCCATTCTATTTGAAGAACATAAAATAGGGTACAGAAAATAGCTACCCTTAATGAATGCCTATAGGTGAGGAAGTGTCTGGAGTTAGGAAACTCCCATGCCATTTGTATATTCTTTTCATCTCGATTGACACCTCTAAGTTGGATATCCTGCCAGATGTAACCACATAACACTAACCTCACAAACAAGATAATGTACAAAATCGTATTTGACATCAACACTAACACAATATATATATATGTGTGTGTGTGTGTGTGTTTTAAAAAAAAAAAAAAAAAAGGATGAAAAGTGTTGTTAGCATACACGAGGATCAGTGTCAAAATCAAGCTCCAATAATCCTTGATCATCCTCCCAAAGATTGTATATTATTATACGTGTCCCGTGATCTGACATCAGATTAAACTATACAGGCAGAGCAAAACGTTAATAATTTAAAGAAAAACTATGATCATACAAGTGATAATCATAAAGCTGCCCCAAGGGAAAGGTTAGAAACAATAAACCTTAAACCAAGCACAAAATTACAAATTGAGACAAAAAGGTTGAAACTCAAGCAAAAGCAAATATTTAAGCACATGCTTGCATGTGGCCACAATTGTGCGTGCACGCAACATTTGAGTGGGTGAATTACTAGGATACATAGCATGAATTCATCAATATCAAATAAAATTTTTTTCCTGCGAGATTCTTGGCTTTTGGAAGCAGAAGTGTACAGTTACAGACAAGCCAAAAGCAAATTTTAATTATAGTCATACACAAGTCTCAAAATAGTGTGTATTATGTAGAATTTCCAAAATCTGAAATATAACTAAAATAAACTCACTTGACCAGGCTAATCTAGTTACTCCAGACATAGTACGTATTTACTTAATCTGAAGCTAGCATGTATTCACTTAATCTGAAGCTAGCACCAAAAAATCTATACCAACACACTGATTAATGTTCAAGAAACACTTCTCACTCTGACAGTCAAATAATTTATAAGAATGGTCATTTGTTCATGCAGTTAAGCATACAATACATCAAGAAGAAGAACATGGAATACATAGAACAAATCAACATCTACTTTTGAGAAAACTAATGGCAGAGAAAGATGAAACAAGTTGGCAACCTGCCAAACTTCAGTTCATTGAACTTTTGGTGCTTCATAAATTCATTGTTATGTCTCTTTCTATTTTAATTATATTTCTTATTTTTACCCATAGAAATTATTTGTTTAACACAACTTAGACAAATGCCAAAAAGAAGCTCTGCAAGTTTGTTTTACACTTCAAGAATAGAAAATCACCTGACGAAGAAGATCTGCCTCACTGGAAAAAGGGGACCATTGAACTATTGTTTCTGCATTTCTATTCCAATCAATACTGGAGAATCGTGTCATCTTGTTCCATTCTCGCCCTTTTCTTTCATAGTCAAGCTTTATATACAAATTCATAAGCAATAAATATTAGTAAGTGCATAAACCAAATAAAAGAATAATAAGAAGCTAACAGCAAGAAAATACAAGATCCACGTTCTAGAGTCGAGACGTGTAAAACCATTCGTAAAAAGGTGGAAAGCAAGAAATTTATGATCACTGTCCAGGGTCATGGATAGATTAGGTGCAGTATGTAATCCAGACTACCTGAGTGCAATCATGACTGTCAATAGAGAACTAAGGCTCCAAACTAAGCATTATTATTAATATACCAAACCTCCAACAGGAATCATGTGCAAAAGAAGTTCAAAATGTATGCTTTGAAGTAAAGTCAACAGGAGAACAGAAATCTTTGAAGCATACACAAAAAAGAAAAGGAGAAAGAGAAGATTCAAATTTGTAGCACTTCTACTTTTGTTCTTCAAATGTAGGTCAAGAAATCAAATGTGGTAAACCCAGCAGTGAATAACTACACTCTTTTAGTCCATCTCCCTCACCCTTTCTCTATCAAACACATCTTACTAAAATAAATAATTGAATAGATAATTTTCCATATCTTTACCATAATTTTTCAAGCATTACACTCCCCTCTCTCTGGTATCTTTATACAATGGAAAATAACAAAAAGTCTCAGAGTCAATGACGTAAGGCTTTTACCTTGCTCCAGATCATCTTTCATCAAAGCCAAAGGTCACTGGTAAATTCAAACCCAATTTGTAACCAAAACTGATATGCATGGATCCGTCTCTAATCAATGATGGAGTAAGGGTAACCAAAGAAATAATCCAAGGCACTAAGTGGAACAAAACAATGCATGCAATCATACAGAAAACATTAATAGCGAACAAGAACCACAACAAAGAAGTTCTAAACTTTATTCCAATTATGATAGCTAACTAGGATTGGCTCCGTTAGATCACTGAACACCTAGGGCTAATCCCAGGTGGGAATCATGGCTTTGAAACTCTTCTCAGAAAGAAGTACCAAATCATGAATTCAATTCACCAAGCTTAGAACCAACTAAGATAAGTGAAATAGTCATTAACAATAACATTCAACATAAAACCTGAACTCATACAAAATAAGGTACCAAAAGAAGCTTGAACTTTTGAAATAAAAGAAAGAACCAATGTAGAAATCAACAAGACACTATGACACTAGTGATCCTTCAAGATATTTTGCATCTTGTCTATGGAAACATATAATATAGGTGAAGACTGGTTTTATCTAACTACCTCATTTTTAAATAGAAAATACATGAAAAGATGATATATTACAAAGTTCCCTAGTGACATGATAACTTAGTTTATTACCATGGGTACAACGATATCTTCTTTTCCTGTACTCCTCAGGAAAGTGTAGGACAGTAATCCAATGCTCTGCGTAGGACTGAAAGCAACATAATCTAGTTACTTCTCATAGCAAAAAAATAAAAAATAACAAAAAAAAATGAAGTACAATAATGTCCTTATGTTAATCTAACAATAGAAAACAAAATAACCAAAATAACACAAAAGGGAAAAAGCTGACAAATACACATGCTGCTGACTGATAACATCGACTAGAAAATTAATGTGAGAAAATGAAACGTGTAACACTCAAACTCTTTTTTCTTCTTTGACAAACTAAACTTAGTTGCAACTTACATAATATCAAATGTAGGGGTGGCAGTTTGTGTTCACAGGTTGTGTTCTTTTCATGTTAAGTTATAACACAATTTGAGTCAACATGAACTCGACACAATAAGTTGATTGTGTCTAAAATACAAACATGAAGGTGACCCAATTATTAAACAGGTAACACTGCATGAAATGTTTAACATTTAAAAAAAATCCATTCACGTTAAAAGAAAAAAAATACTACAGCCCCAAAATATGGTCTATAGAAAAATTATATCATTACGTATATTTTTTTTAATCTAAAAAATAAGAGTAGCCATCTCTTCTTATAGAAGAGACAACACCTCTCTCCCTCACTCTAAAACCAATATGGGATTTCAATCATGTTTGTGGTAAACATGTGACTAGCGGGTTAGCAAGCCAACTTGCAACACAACACAACTATTTCTGTCTCACAATTGGTTAACACAGTAATGATGCAAATGCCATAAAGTCAAACCCATTAATTTTGTGACAGGTTCATCTCATGATATTGTGTCATGTGCAATATTGCCAACTCTAATCAAATGATATGACCATAAATTCCACATGGTTCTTTCAAAACATAAAGCACCACTATTTTTACAGAAAATACAGGGATAATCACCAGAAAAATTATGCAAGAGAAGCATCATATGAAATTCATACAATTTGCTAGTTGCTATATATCCTGTTTAGGAACATATATTAAAATATTTATGTTAAAATAGCTAAGGCATGGAATATTATTTAATTATTTAGTTGATAACTCCCCCCAAAATTATAAAACTACAGCCAAAACTCTCTATTCATAAAACTGTCAAAGGTTACCCAAGTTTTAGAAAGATTGATTGGTGGACCTGACTGCCCAACCACTCGATATGATCTTACTGCAAACAAGCAAGAAAGTAATATTTGCTATCCATAAACGAGCTAAATATTTAAAAAAAAAAAAAAAAGAATAAAATAAAATAAGAAGAAGAAAGAAAGAATAAGCAATTCTAAACAACAACTCAATAAACATACTAACTCCCAACCTTTTTCCATCTTTCCCACGACAACGTGAGAATACAATAACATCTGCCCCAAGCCTCATGGTGCTAGTCTTAAATCCATTGCCATCTGATTAAAAGAGTATGCAAATTCAAATTGACTCCCACAACAAAGAAATGAAGTCATGAAAATGATAATCTAAATTATCAGTTGATTTACACTGTCCAATGGAGTTAGCAATTTTGCTTTTTGCAGAATACCCCAAGGACATGCACTGTCGCATTTTATCCGGATCCATTCCACCACCATTATCTGCAAAAAAAAAAAAGAAAAAAAAAGAAAGCAACATAAATTAAGAAATCAGATACAATATCCTAGCATTATATATATAAAAAAAAATAAAAAAACAAAAAAGATCGGAAGGGTAAAGTAAGAGAAGGCTTGGAAAAATTTTCTTGGCATTCACAAATATACCTAATCTAAAACCTGCAAAGCATTGAATTAAACAAAGAAAAAGTCCAGCCAGAAAAAAAAAATTCCCAGAAATGGTTGTACAGCTTATACTTTGGACAACTCCAGCAATATCACCATTGATCCATTAAGAAATATAGTGACCAGCACCGGACTAGGATGAATACCTTCAATCAAAAGCATTCTGCTTCCGTCCTTCCTACTTTCAACCATGTCAATGTTAACATATGTTGCCCCATTGCAAACCTGAGGTCAACAGGCAAATACCATCAAACAGTAAAGGAAGAATTTCCATACACCAGTGCTTGAAAAATATCCAGTAATAAGTACCTCATCCAATGAGTTGTCCAAAAGTTCTGCAAATGCTGCAAAAGTAAAAGTAATACAGGTGGCTTAACCAACTAGAAACTCGCACTGAACCAGGACAACTTTTCAACATCATATCATCTTATTGAAATTATAAATGGATTATAAAAGTTTACCTCCAAGAGCCCACTTATGACTGGTGGCGTTAGAATGTAAAAACTTAGGATGAACCCTGACATGATCTATCCCACCTACAGATTGGGGAAGGAAAAAAAAAAAAAAAAAAAAAGGAGAGAGAGAGAGAGAGGTTATTGAACTCATAATATCATATATGAAATGCCATGAAAGACGCAAAAAAAAAAAAAGATATACTTTGTGAAAGTCAAGACTAAGATGCAAAAAAGCATATGTCACACTAAGATTGGCAGAAGGGGTAGGGCAAGATCCCAGTTAAAGACAAAATACAATCAATCTACATACGATGGCCACGATCCAATCACATACATGAAAGAAAATGTCAAATTCTGGTTTCCACACACATGTAAATGGAATATAAGCCTAAAAGAAATTTCATAGTTCATACTGATTGCAATTAGAATGATACCATAATTAATGCTCCATTAATGGAAGAGGCAAAAAAGGGAAATCAAAATCTCTTCTCATCATTACAGTCTATCTAAGGGGGGAAAAAAAAAGATACTGTTTAAAATTTTCGATTCTACTATTAAACGACCTACATTAATAGGAAAAAAAGAAATATAATAGCATGCAAATATAGAGAGGATACCCGAGGATAAATCCCAATCGCCACAAGGAGCACCCTCGTAATCTCCAGCTTTCCAGAACTGTTTACAACTCTGATGAATTAAACTCACATTTCCATTTTCTACCGATTCCAATTGCGCCACCGGAGGCGGAGGAATTTGAGCTAAAAACCCCACCGGCAGCACCACTCCCAATTCGTCGAGTTTCCTCTTTTTCCTAGAAATTCCTTCGGCCGATGAAGAAACCCTAGCTCCATTAGAAACAGCGGCGTTTATGTCCGAGTCGGAATCGGAGCCGCTGCTGCTACTACTGCTGCTGCTGCTGAGTTCGATCAAGACAGGAGGGCCTTGAGAAACGGTGTCGTTGCCTCGATTAGGTTGGGACGTACCCAAGGTTTCAAGGATCTCTTGCTTTACGCGGACATCCATGGATTCTTTTTTACCTTTCTATTTCTCTAAAGAAGAAACGTAAATGATACATTCAATTGGCTTTGTATGAGGAATTGTTCCAAGTGAAAAGGTGATTTCTCTGGTTCTGCAGCTGTACTGAGTGGTTCGTCCGCCGTTGGATTGTGGCTCCTTTCTTGGGCTCCGTGTAAAATTCTGCCGATGCAGTCGGTTTGGCGCTTTGAAGGAGCCGACGTTTAAGCGGCGCGACCTGGAGTAATTTCTAGACATTGCGCGGCAGTTAAAAACTTAAAAATGCTTGAATCACGGTGCATCGAATGTCCACTATTGCACCTGGACCCACATGGGGGTCTATGAGCGTCAGCTGGACAGCACTTTCACGGAACCAAACAAAAACACTTTGATGTCTAATTGGCTGCCACGTCGGTCATCATTACTCACTTGCACACTGCCCGATCACTCGGCTATTTTGCCAGTAGCTTCGATTTCAAATTTCCGATATAATTTCAATTTTTTTTTTATTTTAAAATTAACACTAACTAGAGGGGTTAAAAATATCAAATTGAATTGAATAATTAAACTAAAAATATTTAAAATTATATTAAATCGATAATTTTTTACCTTTTCTCCAACCGAATTAGAACGAGTAAAATATTTTAATACGATTTTGAAGATTAACGTATATTCGGATCGAAAATTGGACCGAACTGTACCGAATTTGATTAAACTAAAATAACCAAAATTTTTTAGTTTTTTATTTATAGTATATAAATAATATTAATTGAATAATATATAGATAACATAAAAATTATAAGATTATATATGTCATTATAGCAGTTATCAAATTATATTAAGATTATATGAAAATAAAATTTAAATGAATCATAAATCTATAACTAAAAATATATATACCTTAACTCAATAGTATATAACTATTGATATTTATATAATTTACTTAAATACTATATTTATTAAAATTATATCAATGAAAAATTAGCAATATAATGTGAATTAAGTTTCAAAAATACTATGATATAACCACATATTACAATTAAAAATTTTAAATTCACTACATGTTTTAGAATAAAAATTTTTAATATATGTTATGATTAATGAATGAGTGATGATAAGAATGTATGATGTACTAATAAAGTTTGTGTGATACTAATAAAATTTATTATTAATTATTTTTTATTGGTATCTAATATTATAATATTGAAAAATATTTTTTTATTAATTATATTTGTGTGATAAATTATCAATAAAAAATTTCTTATAATAGATAATTAATAGTTTGTATAAAAAGTTAGAAACTAATTATAAAAAATCATATGTTAACTTTAAGTAGTATATACAATTATATCGCAAAAACTATTAATATATAGTTTTGATATATAATTATATATATTAACATAATGTATTAATTTATTAATATAATCATTTAATAATATATTATAATTATTAATATAATATATTAATTTATTAAACCCAAATTTCATAAAAAATAAAACTTAAAACTGTACGGTTAGTTATCATAAATTAATTATTAAATGTATTTTCTATGAATCTTTGTTTTGGATTGGATTAGATTGAACTGGAACCGAAATATCCGATTCCCAAATTGTATTGTCCTAAAATTTTCGGAACAATACAATATATAAATTTTTTATTTCGATTTTGGTTATAAATCTTTAAAAATTAAAAACTCCAAAATTCAACCAAATTCCGAAGATTTTCAAATTTTCGGATTGGATCGAACCATGCTCAACCCTACTAAAAATAGAAATTCACATTTTTATTAATTTAAACGCACTATAAAATATTTAGTAATGTAAATCAGCTGAAAATTTAAATGTGTATCAAAAAAAAATTTTCCTTCTTAAAGATGAAACATCATATGCTAACTTTAGCTGTGGGATAGGTTTGGCTTTTCTTATATGGTTTGCTTAATGAAGCAACACGGATATTTGGCCAAAAAAAAAAAAATGAAGCAACACAGATAGATAAAATATACATTGACACATTTTCAGCCAAAATAAAATTTCTTTTTTAGAAAATCTTTATATATTTAATTTTCACTAGACATGGTATATTTATAAGGATAAAGTTCAAATATATTATCAGAATTTAGAAAAAATAATAAATTAACACTTTATATTTTTTGATGAGCATATATACCTCTGACGTTACAAAAACGAGACAACACGCTCTTTTTAACTGTTAAGTCCGTTATCGTTCTTTTTGTCTTTCTCTTTTCACTGGTTTTTTTCATTTTTCTTTTTAATTTTTAATTTTTTGTCTTTCCTATATCTTTGTTTTTTTTTTTTTTAACTTATACTTTATATTTACTCACAAAAATATTAATATGTGTATATATAATTTGACTTTTCTATTTATTTTTTATTCATAAGTTTATATAATGATAGTTGCAATAGTTACTAAAATTTTATTATATTAATAGAATATAAGATAAAAATTTAAAAGTAATTAATTATTATATTGAATAAGTATACTCTAAAATTTTTTAAAAAATATAATAACGTGAAAATAAATTAATCATATAACTAATTTTTATCAAAAGAATTATTTGAAACATGGTAAAAAAATTTGTAAACAACTTTTAAAAATCAATATTTATTTTATATATATATTAAAAATAAAAATAATATTAAATATTCCAAAAATAATAAATTATTAAAAATAAATATATATAAATAGAAAATAGAGTACTTATAAATTAAATATAATATTATATAATGAATATTCTATTTTACGTATATATATAATTTGACTTTTTTTATCATGTTTCAAAAAATTATTTTAATAGAAATTAGTCATGTTATTAATTTATTTTCACGTGGTCAAGTTTTTTTTTTTAAAATTAGAATTTACTTGTTCAATATCATAGTTAATTATTTTTAAATTTTTATCTTATATTTTAATAATATAATTAAATTTTATTAATAATTACAACCATCATTATGTAAACTAATAAATAAAAAATATATAGAAAAAGTCAAATTATATATACACACAAATATTTTTATGAGTAAATATAAAATATAAGTTTAAAAAAGACAAAAATATAAAAAAGACAAAAAAAATTAAAAAAAATATAAAGAACCAGTGGAAAGAGAGAGAGAGAGAGATAACGGACTTAACGGAGAAAAGAGGCGCATTGCGCTATTTTTATAATTTCAAGAGTATATTTGCTCCTTCAAAAAAAAAAATCAATTTTTTATTTTTGTTAAATTCTGAAGATATATTTGAACTTTATCCCTATATTTATATTAGAATTAGACTGTGAAAATTAAATAACTACTCTTATTATAGACATAACTATTTTATACAGGGACATAACTACTCATATTGTGGGCCCATTGCCCCCTTAAAAAAATTATATATATATATATATATATATATATATATATATAGATATATATACTCCTCAAAAAAAAAAAATAGTATTCATTCTCAATTATTTAAAAAAATATGAAATTTATGACTTTTGTATATCTATTAGAAAAATATTAAGTATTCAATTAGATTTTTTAATATATTTATGCTTTATACATTCATAATAAATATATAAATGAATAATGAAAATTAAATGTAACACAATATTAATTTATATGATTATGAGTGGTTTTAATTTTTTATCGCTTCTTGTTAGATTTTTTAATTCTCCATATTTTATAACGTGCTGTTTATAGTATTATGGGATGAGCAATCTGTTTAATTACATGAATGGAAATTGTCTTCCTCATGTAAAAAAAATGTATTCTATGTATTTAAAAAAAAAAAAAAGTTATTAACTGACTATTTAACTATATTTGGGCTTCGTGGTAGGAGTTTTTTTTTTTTCCCCCCAAAGGCCGTGGTTAGTAGGAGATTGAGCTTGTTCAATTCGTAAGAAATTATGCATTTAATTTGGTCAAAGACTTAGAGCCGTTTACGACTTTTTATCCAATGCTAATTTTCAATGCCACAGTGCATACTCCTTTCCGTCACGTGTTGTTTGTTAGTTTGTGGAGTAGCTAGCTTTCCGATTGCATCCTGATTTTGGGATGGCAAAATTATTATATTTTTATAAAATAATATATAAATAATTTATTAAAATATAATTATTTAAATGAATAATAAAATATTTTTCGATAAATATGAAATATAAATAGTAATTATCAATAAAAAATAGCATATTTACCATTATATTTGTCATTTTTTTGGCCAAATATTATATTTTTAATATAGAACAATAATATTAGAACTAAATTGATAATGATTGTTTAAGCATCATTTATTTACATAAGAAATATTATCCTTTACTAAATTTTGTGCATAGCTAGTATTATTCAAATATTCTTGTGATTTTGGATATCATAATACATATTTTATAAATTTTTAAAAGAATATGCATCCTATAATACATTAATTTCATTTATTTTTAAAATTATAATTCTAAATTATTTAAAAGATTCGTTTATTTTTATGCTGATATATATATATATATATAAATTAATTTTAATCATAATTATAAGAATTTCAATAATATATAATATATATTGAGAGTTTTTTAAATCCAAGCATCCACCATTGTACAAGCACAGGAGGTTTAACTCCAAATCAATCCTTATTTATTTATTTTTGCACATGGAAGCCTAAGCTTGAATTTGAATTACACATTCAACAATTCATCTGGGTTGATTTTTGGCTGGTAAAAACAAAAAGGCAATACATATGATGCAATTCATTAAATAGAGTTAGTATGAAAATTAAAAGATATTAAAATATTAATTATAATAGGTTTTAAAAATATTACAATTAATAATTATATTTAATATCCGATAAGTGTTATAGTAATAATTTATACTTTATGCTCTTGCATGTAAATTTAAATGGGCATAAACTAATCAGTTTTTAATTCAATAATATATTTAGATTTAAAACTAATTTAATGGGAGGAAAAGAAACACCGGCACAAAAACTTAAATTGGTGAGTCAAAAGATTCAAAACAAAATAAAAATCAGCAGTCAATAAAGGACGTGATTAACATTTGACTTTGTGGAGGATATGATTAACCTGTCACATGTGGGCCGTTGCGCTGATGATAAGTGTTTTGGTCATCGGCAACTGTAGCGGTCTGGTCCATACGATGGCGAATGTGCGATAATGGATGGTTGTATTTCTTAAAAAAAAAAAAAAAATGGAGTCCTTTACAATAAAGTAAGAATATACAGGTTTTAAAATATGATAATTTTGGATGAATAACTACAATATTAAAAAAAAAAAAGCCACTTACTAATTAAACTTCTTTTTAGAACACTTCCTAATGAAACTTTGAAATAGTACCCCTCCGTCCTAAAATATTTTATCATTTAGAGAAACTTTTTTATTTTAAATTTTTTATTATTTTATGATTTAAATAAGATATTTATTATTTTTTTCAATTATACTCTTTATTTATTCATCAACTAAATATTTATATTAATTATTTTTATTTATTTATATTAATTAATAAATAATATTTTAGTCTTTTTACTTTAGAATTATAATAATTTAATAATTTTTTTAATTTTTATACTAAAATTATAGACGACTAATATTTTAAAATAGAGATAGTAATATATAATATATATAATGAGAAATTAAATGGTCTCCAGTAATATGAGATACTTGTCGTTAGCATCCAACATTTTCCTATATATAAAGATAAAAACAAGGTAAAGGTAGGGATCCCTAAATCTCCACCTTATTTTTTTTTTTTTCACCTTAACTCTCTCTATACTATTTTTATATACTCACTTTATCTTTATTTTTTTTTTGCAGAATACTTATTGATTTAGGAATCAGAAGTTCTTCATCAAATTCACCTCGAGAAGCTCCTGATCTTATTTTCCTCTCTGTTTACAGATTATGTTTCATCCCTCTCATACCATAGATTCTATATCAGTGAAATGATGTAATTTTTGCTTTATTAAATTTGCACAATCTATGAGAAAAATTACCTTATTTTATTATCATATATGATTTTTTTTTTTAGCGAGGTAAAAAGTATTTCGGTCTATTTTGAGAGAATCCATGATATGAGAGTGATAAAACAAAGCATGTGGATTAAGAAAAACCAAGCCTCTAATGCTTAGCTAAATCAATAAACATAGTAGAAAGAAAATGGAAATAGTAGAGAAAGAGAGAGAGTTGAAGAGGGGATTTAGAGACACTTACCTTTACCTTGTTTTTGCTTTTATGTACCATAATTTGTGGGGGGCTTAGGGAACACGTGCTTTGGAAAAAAAACACATGTATATATGCTAACACTAATTTAAAAAGATAAAAATATATAAAATAAAAATGGGTATTGATATATTTGCACTAGAAAAAATAAATAAAAAATAATATTTATTAAGATATCTTATAACTCACTAGTTTGATATATGAGAAAAGACTATGTAATTAGCGTACGCAAAAATTTATTGCATTCATATTATGAGAGGCTATTTTATTTCTTAACAATAATGTGTACATAGAGAGAGAGAGAGAGAGAGAGACGCAAGTCAGCAAGAAGCAAAATGGGAAAGGCATACTTGAATAGTAAGGTAGAGAATTGAGTTAATTTGTAGCTAGGATGGGAGCAGTAGTTGAACTGTTGCCTTGCCGAGTAGGATCGGTGCAACAGCAATTTTTGAATCTCTTTGCAAAGTCAAATTTTAGGGAAATGGACCCCTCTCTCTCTCTATATTTATTAAAAAATTATTATTTACACTAAATATGTAAGTTTATTTTATATATTAACAACATAATTTTTTTATATAGGTATATTATAAAAAATTATTAACCCCCTTTTAAAAATAATTCATGGCCCCAGCACAAAAACTTTTTATATAAAAGTATATTAAAAAAAATTGTTAAACCCCTTTAAAAATTAATTTATATTCCAACCTATGTGGTAAATTTAAAGGGTAGATGCGTTAATTTCTATATTTGTCTTCTATTTAAACTAAATGACCAATTGTCATGTTATAATTTCTCTTAATACTAATTTTAAAATTTCAACTCTAGTCTTTTGGCCTTCTCTTTGCACTTGTTATACACAGCATACTGCCTGGCTTCTTTCTTTATCCATATTTTAGTACTGTTGATTGATTCTTCTCTTTGCCAAGGATTAGTAAACACAAGAAAAGTTGCAATTTTATCCTTTGATTGATAGATTGATTAGACTCATTTTATTTTTATTGTAACAATTAAGCATTAATTTTCAGCTATGAATATTTGTTACGATAAAACTTCAAAACAAAATAGAAGATAATTACCTTGCAGATTACTTGATCACATTATAGAGAAGGAAATTGCAAAAATATTTGGTACATATTCTATTATAGATAAACTTTATAATATGAAAAATAGATACATTAAGTTTCGTGATTGAAATTGATAGATAATTTATATTTTTATTATTTTTATTGTATCAATGAATTTTTATTTTGAACTAATATTTTATTATAGTTTTGAATGAAAAAAGTTATAACTATTTACTTTTATATATCTATACTTTTATATATTTATAGTTTATATATTTAATGAGTGATAAAATATTTTAATAAATATAATTATTTTATTTATTTTTTATCTAATAAAAAGACATTGACACTATTTTTTATTCTATATATTTTATCTCATTAAATTAATATATGTTAAATATGGGTAAAATTTCAATATATATGCTAAATATAGGCAAAACTTACTCATATATTTACCTGTAAGAAATGGGAGAAATAAGCTTTCAGAAAGGCGGAAAAGTAAATAAATAAATAAAAAGAAAAACGACAAAAGATGACAATGTGTTATGGACCTAAGCTGACGCGAAGGAATTTAATTCATTTTTCAGATAAGTTAAATTTGGTAATTAATAAGAATGACTTACGGTGAATTGACCTTTTAGTTTAATAGTTTGATGATATTATTTTAATGGTGAGTGTCAAAATTTAAATTCCATCAATAAAAATTAATATTAAAAAAATAAAAGGCTTATGGATAGAGGAAGCGAATAATTATATATATATATATATATATATATATATATATATATATATATATACTCTCTTTATTATTAAAAAAATAATTATTAAAAAAAATCACTATTTTTAATATAATAATAATTTTATCATAAATTATTAAAAAAACTCTTATTAATTACAGTATAAATTAAAAAAATATCTCTTATATTTAAAAAATAAAATTATAAATTAAATATTTTTTATTAAATTATTAAATAATTATTTATTTATAAATAAAATTAATTTTTTTAATGGTTTTTTTTTTTTTTTTTTTTTTTTTTATGAAGAGATAATGGTTTTAACTGAAATAAGTTAAATTTGGCAAGTAGCAACAAAGGATTCAGTGAATCCATTTTGTATTATATTAAGCTAAAGATCAATGAGCGCAGCACACCCATTGACGCTAAGCCGCCAGTGGACGTCATCTTTAATTACCAAGTATACAGACAACGCGCCGAGGTACAATCCAATAATAAATATATATTTTCCTCAGCAACATATTAAGAGTCAGTTTTTCTTATCCAATACTTAAAAAAAAAAAAAAAAAAAAAAGTTACCAAGACCTTAATTGACCGACACTCTAGTTTGTATGCATATTAGGATTGTTAAAAAATTAAGCAAACCAATCAAGCCAAATTAATTCAATCTAATCCAAACAAAAAATCGTGGTTTTATTATTAATAAGGTTCCAAGTTAAAAAGTTCGTTAGACAAACTTTTTAATTTTGTTATTGTTTGAATGCATAAAAAATCAACTAAAATCAAATTGAACAAAAACACATAATAAAAAATGTATTGTCTATATGTACCTAAATACATTTTCATAGAGGTTTTTTTTTTATGTATTAAATTTTGTGACTTTTTTACTATTTAAGTTGATTTTTATTGTATAATATAAAATTTTCATCTATTTAAAATATAATTACCCTTATCTTAGTTATTCATATATGTATTTGAAATGTAATTTCATGTTATAAAAACATTTTAATTTATACAGTACTTATTTTTTATTTTTTTAAATATTTTTGTCTCATAGTTCACACCGATTATCAAAACCAAAAATTAAGAGTATTAATTTGGATAATTTTTAATCTTACTTGGTTTAGATATAGTTTAAATCATTTACGCAAACTGATATGATTAATTTAGTTAAAACTACTCACCCTAAATCGACCAAATGAACCATGAACCTGTACCATATACCATATGATAAGAGATAAAAACGGTTCTCCTATTACATATGGGTTTCTGAGACTAAAAATCCATAATTATTTCACGCCTCCAAAGACCCTAAAAGAAAGGTCGAAGTCCACTAGTCGAGTCTCAATGGCCTCTTAGCCCATATATGCCTTAGGCTAAGAAGCACTCTAGAAACCTACCTTATTTCACCCACAAGTAACTTGCTGAACAAGTTATCTCATAGTGATTGAGAATTCTTAGTCTGGATATCACATCAACTGGAAAAGAGATATTCCCCATACGGCTTGCTCCATGCCTTGACATGGTACTACCAAACATTTATGAGGACAGGACAAGAGACATGCACCCATTATCTCTACACCCAATACGCCAGTCGAAAGGACTGAACGACAGAGAGTACTCATCCTCATGGAGAAGTGTCAATTTTATCTCATACGGAGTCATACAAAAGGGAAAGATCGACATGAAACTCAGGTAAATGAAACTCTGCACTCTCTCATCTCCTTTCTATTACTCACAAATACTTTGAAATCCAGAGGAGATCACCTATTTGACTATTAAGACGATATTTATACTGACTTGGTCGTCGGAGGGTCTTCGCCTGGCGAAGGCTTGACCCTTTCTCGATTTTTTTCTTTCTTTGCAGATTTATTTCACAAGGCTCAATCTGATAGATCCAGTCTACTACTTCATCTTGATCTCGCACCAATCACCATATACACATGTCCGTGTTAATTAATTTTCTTATTTAGTTTTTGCGCTAACTGCATCCTTTTTTAATTTGATTAACTAATTAGAGCATCTCTAAAAGACATTTAACTTAAATTAATTTTTTCATAATAAAGAGCCATCTAACAAAAAATAACTCAAATAATTTTTATTTATTTAAAATATAAATTAAAAAGTTAATTTGATTCTCTGTAATTAATATTATCTTTATTGGTTTGTTTCTTGTAAAATGTTTTTCTTTCTCCTGTTTACAAGTTATTTTAGTTCAAAATTTTAATATTTATAAAATAAAGTAAAATAAAAAGAAAAATATAGAGAATTTTGAGATTTAATAAAATTTTATATAAGTTAAGATTATTAGATAATACATGCTCTTTAAAATAAAAAAAAAAAAACAAAAAAAACAAAAAACTTTGGAGATGCTCTTAATCTACTTATCTCTATCTCTCATCTTTTAATTATTCCTAATCAGTAATTGCTGTCTGTAAATGAAATATTACTCCACAATTAAAATGTTCATTTCTTCCTTTCCATAAATTAGGGGAAAAGAATCTATTAATCATTTTTTTTATTAATCATAAACTTATAACATTTCAGTTTTAAAAAATAATTTTGATATAACTAAACTAAAATTATATGTAAATTACGGTTTAAGTAGTATCATAAATGTTACCCAATAAAATTATTTTATTGTCCAACATAATAAACTGAACAGCTAAAATAATTACTGTTGTTTATTAAAAATCCAAATGGCACAATGATGAATCATACTATTTATTTTATGTTGTTTACAACAAACCATTAAAGATATAATATTAATAAAAAATAATTAAAATAGTAGGTTTGTCCCCATAAAAATCATGTGACCAAGAAATATATATATATATATATATATATATTTATATATAGTTTAGTTTTCCGAACCACGTTGATATGAAAAGGCAAGCAACTTCTGGGGAAGTTCACTTCACCTACTCATCCCACTTCTGGAGCGATTATTACTAATTTCCATTGTTAAGACTTAAGAGCCAATAAAAAGAAGCTTATAATTCAATTTCATATTTGGTTTTGCTTCTACATGAAAGTTCTTTTCTATTACCTTTTCATTATATTTAATCATATATTAATCCTATTAAATACATTGACATTATTAAATTATTCATTATTTTTATTTTCTTACATAAAATTATGTGTATCTTCTTGTCCATTACGCATAGGAGGCGTTGAATAATAATAATAATAATAACAATACTAATAATAATAAAAAAGACATATAAAAATGGAAGGTGGAGTCTCATCATTCGAATTCTTTAGACTAGGTATATTCAAAATCTTGGAGCTGTTAGTGGCGTTGACAACTGCCTTATCATTAGGAGAGAGGGATGGTAAATTACTGGAAAAAAAAAATATAAATAATATAATTAATGAATACTGCCGCCTATATAATTTGCTAAATGCCAAAAAAAGAAAAATATTACCCGAGCTGTTAACTCTCATTCTAATTAAGCGAACATATCTTGTGGGGGTTCTTTTCTCTTTAGTCTTTTCTTGATCTTTCTTCTTTATCTTCTTTGGGTTTTGCACTTCTTGAATCTTGAGAGAGTTGATGGTTTCTAATACAAACAAAACCCCAACCTCTTTCTCTCTTTCCCATTTGTCAGCTTCTTGTTGTAAGTTATAACCTCACACTTCAATCTTTTTTTTTATTATTGATTTGATTTCAACTGTGATTTGAAGTAAACAACTTCACAATCTTTCTTCTAGCTATAAAAAGGGCTAAAGGCCTGTTTTTTATTTCTTGTTTCTCTCTCTCTTTTAAAGTAACTAAAATGGATATTGTGAAGGGTAACTGGAAGAAAAACCTGTTTCTCAAAGCATGGGAAAGGTGTCGATCTTTGGGTTCTAGCAATACCAAATCCGTAAGAAATATTTGCGATTCTTTAACAAAGAGCAAGTCATGGCATGGCATAACAAGATCATTATTATCATCAAGCGAAGGGGATCAAGACGATTATAAAAAGCGAATTAATAAGAAAAAGTGCCAGCAGGTAGCTCCTGAAGGCTGTTTCTCAGTCTATGTAGGACCTGAGAAACAGAGGTTCGTGATAAAAACTGAGTTTGTTAACCATCCATTGTTCAAATCTTTGCTAGAAGATGCTGAATTGGAATATGGGTTCAATAGCAATGGTCCGATTTTGCTTCCTTGTGATGTTGATTTGTTTTACAAAGTTTTAGCAGAGATGGATAGTGGGGAAGAAATAAGCACACCAGCTTGGAGTTCATTAATCCTTTGTAGTCCTTCTCGCCGATCCGTTAACAAAGGGTATAGTCCAATAAATCATGGGCGGATGCTAAAGCTGAATCGAACGTAACTTTGTACTGTTGTGTGTACAAAATGAGGTTTTATTTATGTACATAGTATATGTAACTCAAGCTTGTTTGCGGTTTTGGTTTTATATATATATATATATATATATATATATATATATATATATATATATATATATATATATATCATACATGTATTGTTGCGGTCTAATAGTCAATTTCTTGTAACTTCGTAATGTATGATGAAGAAAAAATGGTGATAATCAAATTTTACCATTCCTATATGCATGTTTTTTTAATTTTCAGTAAAATTTAGTATTAAGAGTGCGTTTGATATGCCGTAATGAGATGTAATATAATATAATCAAATTAATTTTTTGTATAATTTTATATTAAAAATTCATTTGATTACATTACATTACGTCTTATTACGATCTATTAAACGCACTTTAAGAGTATTATATTGATAACTTTTTACTTTTTGTAGTTAAGATAAGATGGAGATATTTATATATTCTCTTATGAAGTTTTTCTTGAGCAGGATTTAAATGGAACCAAAGCCGTAGGTTCTTATCCCAAAGATTGACAAATCTTCCTATATTTATCAATTTTATGTGTGTACAAAGAAATTGAAATCGTTACTCAAATAAAAACTTAGAAATTGACTAATTAAAAATATACAGCTACCGCAACATCTAAGTCGTTTTCTTACATATACAATTATACAGTATCATACTTTTGTTCCACACCAAGACATAAATGGTTATTACATATATAATATCGGTAATAGGCTCAGGTTCTTTCCCATAATAAAAGAAAAAAAAAAAAAAAAAAACAGTACTGTTTGTTTTTTAATTGGGTTAGGAGGGAGGGAATCAAAATTGCTGCATATGGTATGGGGCGAAAGTCCAACTACAACACAACCCACAAACTGAAAAAGTAGCTCAAGTCCAATAGCCAATAGCCAATAGCTACCAGGCCTAATCGAGTTCTTGAAATTTGATTTCATTTAATTATACACAATACTTTAATTTTTGCAAGAATTTATATCTTGTGCGTGATAAATTAATCAATTAATTATTTTACTTTACTTTATTTTTTTTAAATGGAAGAGATAATTCACATTCATAAAAATAAATTATATGATTACCGATAAATAAAATATAAAATTTTACAAATTATAAATCATATTTTTAAGTCTAATTCAAAATATAATAATTTTCACAAACAAACGATAAATATATTTATAGAGAAATTGATATTAATTATAAACATACTTTATTCGATGGCTATATCATGTTACAACTTATTTTATATGTTTTTAAATAAGTCTGATTACACAATTACAAATATTTAATCTATCATTTTTATTGAAATTTTCGACGTCAATTTCATATAGGATAATAATAATTTTAAAATTGGAGAAAAAATATTTTTATAAAAGAAGAACAAATAACTACTAGAGAATAAAAATAAATTAAATTTTTTTTATATACATATAGTATGTAACCTTATATAATCTTGTGCATAATAATATATATATATATATATATATATATATATATATATATATATATATATATATATATATATATATATATATATATATATATATATATATATATATATATATATATATATATATATATATCATAACTGCTTAATAATTACCTTAAAATAATTATTGGATTGTGACACGAGATGTGCACTTGGATTCACCCGACAATAAAATTTGTTTCATAGGCAAACGAGTTGGCCTAAGAATACTGATCAAATAATAAGGAAAATTATTTTTTGGAGTACATTGCTTCAACAGAGCCACCTCCCACCAACATAGAAGCCCTCAAATAAAATAAAATAAAAAGTTGACATTGATGCAGGGATAGAGTCTTACCTCAAACTCAAAGGTCACTGTACAAGGTAAATCCAGGTTCAAATCCATGCCAATTGCAACAATTTGCTATCACTTATTAATTGGCATTAATTCATTTTATGGACCGTTAGTAAGTACGAATAGATATAAATGTTTAGGGACCATTTATTTGACTAGTTAGTGATCATCGTAAGGAAATATGGTGAGGCCGGCTCCAGTATTTTGAAGGTAATAGGTTTTAATCCCTGTCTCTCTATATAAATAATTTTTTTAATAAAATTGAAATTTAATTAATTTAATATATTATAAATGCAATATAATAATTAATTTTTAAATATAAATAAATTATCATTAAGATCTAATTAATGAATTTCAACTTATATTTTATTTTTGTAATAAGATTTGAAATTATTAATAATGATAAAAAGAGAAAAAATAAAATATTGAAATACAAACTACCCAAGTCAATAAATTATTCTGAGTATATAGGAAAAAGATCTACGCGTCCTTAATACTATGTCAAAAAACTATAAGAATATTTATATAACATCAACTACAGTTCATAATTATAGACTACATTTGATATAACAAATAAAACTAAATAATACATAAATAAATCTAAAAAGAAAAATTTGATACACCTCTCGCTTGGAGGTTTGAAAGTGAAGAACATAAAAAGACCTTTGAAATTTATTTTCAAATAAAAATATAGTTTTTTTAATTCATAAAATTTTGTCTTATTTATGCATGAAATAAATTTCATATTTTTATTTTATGACGTTCGTCTAGTTTTGTTATAGCAATTGACAAAATTAGATATGAATAGGCAAGCAATTGCCACCTCTAACCTGATCTATAAAATGAGCCCAAGTTAGGTGCATTAGAAACTTAATTTAACCAGCAGCCGAAAAGCATTTATCAACCACAAAAAGCAATTTTTCTAAATAAAAAAATTAGCTCTATATTAACAAAATTTTTAAAAATAATTTTTAAAAATATGAGGCTTCTAATGTTGGGATGAGCTTAGACAACTGCTTAGATGACCTCTCTTTAGAGCCAAAATATGGCAGACTTTATAATTAAGTCATTTTATAATATTATGTGGTAATAAAAGAAGACTCTTCTACTCACATATAATGTTTTTTTTTTCTCACCACATATTTCAGTTTACTCATTAAGTGTTTATAGAGAGAGTTACTGATAAGCCAAGTGATTGGAGAGTCAGGCAATGTTAATTGCTTAGCTTGTTGTAGGTTTCTCTTACTCACAATTGTCATACTGTGACTTTTATGATGTGATAAATTATAATCATCAATAAAATATGCCTGATATGATATTTTTTCGTGTATTATTTCGTACTGTCGTGAATGCTTGATTATTAATCTATTATGATTGTATATTCTTTATAAAATATTATTGTTGTTAAGAATGACTCGTCATTAAAATACATTACGATGCCTTCTCGCAAATGGTTCAACATTTGGCTGGCTTCTGACTGGTTGACAAGTAAATTAAACGAAATGAAAACTGAGTTTCGCTGGCAAATTTTGAATATCTTTATGAAATTCTTTTGGTAATTAATAATGGCTAAATAAATTGTTAAATAGACAATACTTTATTCCTATGCAATTAAACGCATTATCGACTAGCGGATGTAGAAAATATTGTACTTAAGTGGAGATACTTATAAGTGGAGATACTTTATATTTTTTCAAAGTAATATTACATACAGCTACAAACAGGGGGCCGAATCAGGTGGTGGCTTGGGGTGCACGGCGCTTAAACTTTTCAAAATTAATTTTTTACTTATATATTTTTAATATTTTTTTAAAAATATATTGCATTTGTCCCTAAAATTTTAAAACATCCCCAAAATTAATTTTAGCCCTCAAACTTTGAAATCTAGTTCCTCCCCTGGCTACAAACAGGCAAAATCATTGGGAGTAGCTAAATATTTGACTTGATAAAAGTTTATTTGTGTTTGGTTTATTTTATAACTGAGCCAATTTGAGTCATAATTCAAGTCTTTATTAATAAATGAGCCGAGTTTGAGTATAATTAAACTCGATTCGGTTAAACTCGTGAACAGTTCAATTATAAACTCGCGAACAAACTTTTTTTTGTATGTTATTTATAATATATTAATGCATACATTTATAATTTATATTTTGTAATTATGTAATTAATAATAATATATCCATACAATTGGTTTCACAAATATTATGTCTTATAATATCATCAAATACTTGAAAATTTTACTTTTAAAAAGAAGTTTATGTTATATAATAATAATAATAATAATAATAATTATCGTCGTCGTCATCATCATCATCATCATTATTAGCTTAATAATTTTGACACTTAAAAAATATGTTTTGATACTCCTATAATCTTTTTGATAATTTAATTTGACTAAAATATATATCTTTCTAATTTTTTTAGAACATATAATGCTCAATTTTATAATTATATTTTTTCTTTACTGATTAGATACTTTTATTTTTATATTAATTTGAATATAATTTTTAAACTCAATTTAAATTCAAGCTCAAAACAAGTCGAGTTTGAACATAATTTTCAAACTCAATCTATATTTGAACTCGAATTTGAACACAGAGAAAAATAATCGAGTCAAACCTAAGCAAGTTAAAACTTGATTCAGTTCGGCTTATTTGCAACCCTATTATATATACTCATAAATAAAAAGATATATTATAATGTTTATGATAAAAATAATAAACACAAGAAAATTTAAAATTAATATTATTTCTAATAAATAACATTATTAATTGTATTTTTCCTTCTACAGTTACCAGAGCACACATTATTCTAACTGATATCATATACAGTCTTAGTTACGGCAAATGTGACTCGGAATAGATGTAATTATTCAAACTTCACCCATATTTAAATATTTCATTATTGATGCTTAAAAAGAAAAAAGGAAAAAGAAAGTGCACATTATAATTCTATTAGGGTTGGATAAGTTTTATTTTCTATTAAGACCCAACTTCTAATATATATTGTAAGCTTCAAATTTGCAGAAGCTATTCAAAAGACATTTATTGCAGAAGCAAGCAAACTCAGAAGAACACTTGCACCTTTTCTTTGTTTCCCATGAGAAGGAAATATAGTCAGTCTCCTGAGCCAAGTAGCTGGGCCTGATGAAATGGGCTCTCCCCCGACCACAGTCTACTGTTTGGAAAGACAATCTAAAAGATCATTTAAAATTTGTTTCAATTATACAAATTTTAAAATAACAATTTTTGTTTACAGTGCAAATTTTAAAATAGTTAAATAATATTTTTAAGATTACTTTTCTTAAACAACATATAAATTTTATGGTTTGAAGCCCTTGAAGTCAATTTTTCAGCAAGGACTTCTTATCTTATTATTATTGATAACAACTGATCAAGCAAATTCAATATTTTTTTTCAAATACAATTGATGAAAACACAATACAAATAATATCAATTCAACTAATAAAACAGCAGCGAAATGTTGAACTTTTAGACTACAAACATAGAACATCAGATGCATATTCAGGTAACCAATGATATTTTTTGTTCAGAGCCTAATCTTACTATTTGGGTTGAATCATTATAATCCATATTGGCCCTTTTCCCCTCACAGGCTGGTAAAATTAGCATGAACATTGCATCATTTGGCACCGGAAAACACATGATCTACTTCAAGAAACAAATGAAGCTTTGTGATTGTTCAGATGCGGACAAATTCTTCAAAAATTTTCATGGCAGAAACTGGCAAACCCAAAAGCACATTTATGTTTTTCCTCTCTTCCCCATGAGAAAGGAAAAGAATTACTTCCTTTTGAGGCAAAGCAACAGGCCCTGATAAAATAGGCTCCCCCCAACCAAAATCTGTAGTGTGAAAAGATAGCCTTGACCAAGTTGTGATTAAAAGAGTTGCAGCTAATGAAGGTCTAGCTCTTGTAACTTCAAAGTAATCTATGGCTGATCTCATATAACTTTCATTAACCAATTTAACTGCTTCCTGAACTAGTCCTACTGCAAAGGAAAGATGGTTGTCAAGTAACTCCCCTGCTTTACACAGAGCATTTGTTAATACAATTCCATTGCCAAAATACCCTTCAGGTATTGGTGGGACAAATCTAGACCGTCCATCAACAGCAAACAGCAATTTTGTCTGTTGTTCAGGAAGCATCCTTAATGCCTGACATCGAGCTCTCCACACAAAGGCTGAAAGAGCTTCGAATGTAGTACACTTGGCTACAACTCCATCTTCCATGGCTTTTTCCTTGAGTTGTTGGAGCTTTTCAGGATCAAAACAGAATGACCTATAAAGCATTTCTTCTTCATAAAGCTTGCAGGTATTTGATATGTCTTCAATCTCAGCAAATTCATGGTGTGGGAACTCTATTTTAGGTGGGTTTCGAGCTTTTAGTATGCTTCTATCTGGAAAAGGAGGCACCTTCAGAGGCAAGCCCCTGGCTGTTTCACCCCATGAGTTCACAAATTCCATTGCACCAATTCCATCAAACATACAGTGGTTCATACATAGTCCAAGAACAAATCCTCCACATTTGAATCTTGTGACCTGGAAGACAAGATCACTTCTTAATAGGGATTTCTCTTCAGAATTTCCATGTCTTTTAACTATTCCATAAATATAGTATACCTAAGGTATTTTTGGATCGAAAAGCACAATATAAACTATAAACAACTTTCCAATAACTCGAGAGCTTGTTTGGAATTGAGGTTGAAATTGCTGTTTCGGAAAGATGTCATTTTAGATGTTGGAAAAAATAGCATGAAAGTATTGTTTAGCTATTTTGAAGTTTTTATGACTAAAACATGTGAAGTTTTAATGACACATAATTAATATTTTTAATATAGTGTTTTCCTTAGCAGCAACTCAAATAATAATGTCAGTACTTTTTACCATGTTTACATTTCAAGTCATATTACTGCCAAATAAAACCCTTAAATTAAAGAAAAAGAGGAAATTGTGAAACAGTAGCGAGAGAAATCCACAAACCTGAGCCACCAGAGGAGGTATCTGAAGAATGTTCTGTGCACCTGGAATGTCATAAATCAACTTCCCAAGTGTCACAGGGTCAGGTTTTGTTATATCCCCTATCTCTGTTATAGCACAATTGGCTTCAGCTTCAACCAAAACAGCACCCTCCCCAGTGCAATCCACAATCAGCTTCCCTTCCGAGCTAATAGTTAACCGCCCAGCAAGAGGGTAGTAGTGAACAAGAACTTTTGATAAAGCATTTTTAATTACTTCAACAGCATCCTCATTTCCTTTCACATCAGATTTAAAGCAGTATATAGTATGAACTGTCACTGCAATGTTCTGGTCAAGGTTAGACAGAAAGTACAGACTCTTCTCTGTTTCCTCTGTAGGAGGAACAAGAATTGGTTCATTCTGCTTAACACTAAGTTGAAATGTATTTTCACTAGCATAAGCCATAGATGACACTTCTTAAAACCTGAAAGACCAGAAAAAGAAAAAGATTAATCTAATTATCTAAATCAATGTATAAATTGATAAGGAGGAGCCAAGACAGCACAAGAAACATACCTGAAATAAAGGATTACTAAATTAGAGACAAATGTACTGCAAAGAAACCACCTTTCTATATTCTCTTAGGAATTGGTGTTGGATTTATATAGGAAGAGATGGGCAAGAAATTTGACAATAATTAGTTTTGGTTAACAAAATTTTACGACATGATAGGGACAGGTTTTCAATTCTTATAACGAAAGAATCATACGAAAAAGTCGTATTAATGTAGGAAAATCAACAAGCTTAGAGAGAAAAATGGTCTTTTTTTTTTAGTCTAGTTTTGGACATTGTCCTTTCTGCAAATTGTGGAAAGGTCATATGAGTTGTGGTAGGCTACTTGCCAAAGAACCAAAACATTACCAGCAAGCAAGTCTGGCGTGAGAAAGAAGAGCGACCCTAGAGTCGGTTGGTGGGGTTGGCGTCCAAAATTTGATTACTTGATCTACTTTTTTGAGTTTTTTTAACCACATTTGAATATGGGATTGTTGTCTTTTACTGATGAGATTATGCGTCCCTTCTGTATTTTTTATTATTTTATTATAGGATAAAAACCACAGGCTATGACCAAAAATGAAATTATTTAATCTCAGCTTTGCAATGGACCAGACTGAGCGAACAATCAAATACAACAAACAATGTCCAACATATTAATATTTTTGGCATTAATGTTTTATAGTGTTTGATTATCATCATACTCAAACATCATTCAACTTGTAATTTATCCCGTGCTCATTAGACTTCAAACGCTCGTGGTAATATTCTCTTTTTAAAATTTCTGAAAAACATATATATATATAACATGGGCCGCAATTAATGAAGAAAATTGAGAGGATTGAATATTTGAAAAATTAAACATTTTCCAAGCCCTGGTCAAGCCATGAACAGATCTACGTTGTAATCCTGCATCTGCATAAATCCTGAAATAGAGCATACAAAAACTTCCTTGACCACTCGAAGGAAATACTTATTGAATGGAAACGGCGCAGCAGAGGCAAAAACAATTGTGAATGTGGTCGGCACATTTTTCGTTCATTTCCTTAAGGATCCAATAAAGAACGACTCAAAACACAACATGCATTAACCAAGAAGTAAATAGGTAAACATTTTATATCTTGAACCCAGAAATTATGACAACCTTTTTCCATTGTCAATCTAGAGCACAGGTAGCGCAATGCTTCTAATCGGTCCTCCGAATGTCGCACAGTCAAACTTGTTTTAGGTACTTGGGTTGCTGTGTACTATAGTTATCTCTTCTTTTGCCCAAGGAAACTAAGCCTTCCTCCAGTGTCCTCATGCTAGTATAGGGAATAGGTGTGCAGGACTAGTATTGGTGTCCTTGGGTTGCTGTATAGTTATCACATGTAAGACACTTCTTGCAAACCGAGAGAAGAGAGACAGAAGTGTAGAACTCTCTCTCACTCCTTGGGCATCTTCACTCTTGCGATAACGAAGAAAATGAAGTCTGAAGCCTTTCTCTAGATCTTCCTCTAACTTTCATGTGTGCATGCTATTAGTGGAGGAAAATCACATGGTTAAAACATCTGTAAGCTTAAACTTGACATGTGTCCAGACACGTGGACATAGAAGCTCTTTCAAAAATCTTTTCGATCCGTCTGAACAAGTAATAGTTCAAACATAAAATGAAATAATCCGGGTTAATTGCTATTTTAAACCTTGTAAATATTTGATTTTAAGGAAAATAGGATAACAGTTCAAAGTTATCGACTTAAACGATAAACGACATCGTTTTTTGTCAAATTTTATTGTTTAGGCATCTAAATGAGCAGTTTTTTTTTATTTATAGAAACTTTTCTTTTTATTGTAACTATTGTTATTTATTTCTGATTTAAATGTCATATGTAGCATCTATTTTATTTTATTTTTTATTTTTATTTAGGATAATTTCATAATTTTATCTTTTTATCAAATTTTGCATATAAAATTTTTTAACCCCATTTAAAATCTTATTTTTAACCTATTTGAGATATCAAATAATACACACACCTTGAAACCGTAATTTGACTTTTGTGCTTTTTGCTTACCCTGCATAGCATGTTTAAACTAAATTGACATATATTCTTAATCCACTATCATAAATCACATATTTTTAATATGCGAATATAAATCATAAGTGTAAGATTTGATTCGATTTGTTTGATTTAATAAAAAATTTAGAAACTCTGTAAGCCGGACTGAATTATATATAAAATTCGTCCATTCGATCGAATATAGTATAATAATATATGTGAAAAAACATTATATATATATATATATATATATATATATTATAAGTAAATAATAATTTATAATATTATTAATTATTAATTTATTATCTCATGCTCATAAAATGATTATTACTATATATATACATAAGAGTATAAAAAAATAATTAAAATATCTATTCATATTTGTTTTAATAGTAAGTAAATATTATAATTTAAGTAAAATTTTAAATTTAATTTTTTTAAAAAATAAAAATAATTATAAATTAAATCAGTAACCATATTTAGAAAAGTATATTAATTAATTTAAATATATATATATATATATATATATATATATATATATATATATATATATATATATATATATATATATATATATATAAGAAATAATTAAGTCCTTTCTAAATTTATGTTAGAGATTAATATGTTAAATTCATATTGAAAATTTTTATATTGAGATATAATTTTATTATAAGAAGTTGACCAAAAAACCTTGCAAAATTTACTTTGTGTCATGATAATACACTTTTTTTTTTATTATTATAAAATAGGTTATAAAATAAGCAATTATTATAAAATTTGCTTTTCAATAAAATAAATAAAAGAATCAACATTTACCTTATTTTTCAAGTGCAAATAATTCTTGAAATTAAATCTGAAAAAACCATTAAATATATACATGATTAAAATCATACATAACACCAGCAACAACAATTATTACAATTCAAAGAGAATAATTTATCCGAAAACTATAAAAGACTTATTAAAATCTGCTATAATAGTTTTAAATATAAAATTATATGAAAAGAGGAATCAATATCTTACATTTCTTTTGATGCAATACCTGACTAAAAACATCATCTCTTTGCTTTAGAATTACAATGTTCTCTTACATTATTTGAAATATTGTAATATTATCATTTAAAATTTTAATCGTTAATTCTCTTGTTTTCTAAAATGCTGCCTTTCTGTTTCAAGATTATAATAATAAATATATAAATATATACATGTGTAGTTTCCTAATTGAATCGAATTTCATAATAACTAATTCTATCCAATTTCTTAAATATTAATTATTCCAAACTAAATAAGTTAGACATACAAACCTAACTAAATCATTAACAAAAAATATCAATCTGTGAATAAATATATTATTAATTCGTACATAATCGTAAACAAATATAAAAATTTCTTTAATATATTTATAATTCATATATAATAATTGTTAAAAGCAAATTATTTCAATTGACTCTTAAATAGCCAAACCAATAATTAACTTCAATAAAAAAAATTAATTAACAATTAAATATTTACAACATACTACTGTTAATCACCTCATTGAAAGTGAATTTCCTGTGTTAATCCAGCTTTTCTAATCAAACTTGACCATGCTATAAAGTTGTCAGCAACAGATGAAAAAGATGAAGCCAGTGCCAGCTATCCATAACTACTGCAAGCATTGGGTGAAACCACACATAGACACAGAGTATTAACCATCCAAACATAAGCATAATGAAAACAAGTCTGATTTAAGAAACGCATCTGAGTTTCAGTCAAATTTGGTTATGCAATGAGCAAACCAGGCGCCTCCAAGCAGATAATAATTTCAAAGGCAAACAAATTTCAGCAACAATCAACTTCCGGCAGTAAATAAGAAAACCACATTCAAATTCCGTCCCATCAACAGAATAACAGTACAAATAATTCACTTACAAATTCCACAAACTAATTAATTCCGTCCAAGCCAATGCTGAACGCCACCTAGCGTGTTTTCTAGCTTACCAGCTCACTCAAACAACTAATCATACTTTAGTTCTCGGCAGAAGAGCTTCAAAATGCTTGAACCAGAGCTGGTATTGGGAACCTGTTTACCATCATATATACAGAAATAATAACCCAACAAGATATAGCTTTATTAACATGAAGCTCTAACAAAGCAATGACTGCGTCCAGAACACTAGAAATATAATAGGATCCATTTGAGATTAAATTTCATAAAAACACTTTTTAACAAAAAATTTTATATGTTTTTTTAAAACCATTTTTAAGCAAAAATAAGTAAATTAATGATTTTCTTAAAAACAATTTATAAAAAATAATAAAAATTAATTAATTAAATAAAAAAAATTCTAAAAGCGTTTAACCCCTAACCGCAATCCCAAACGCACCCATAGATCATTCACAGCATCATATGCAACAATCAGTAGCAATGCATTCTACAGAACTAAACTTTCCCTACTAATGTCAAATTCCTTCCCATTAGTCATAATTGTTTAAGAGCACCAATCTGCCATTGCTAAACTATTCAAACTGCTACAATTAACTAGCAAAGCACAGGATAGTAATGTTTTAAAAGCACACTTTTAGTCAATCAACATTCAATAGTTGCCATTCAATTAAATAAAGAAAAATCATTCACCGCTCATTTGTAGGGTAACAGTTAATAAATACATCTAAAAAAGGCAAATTAATGAGAAGATGAAGGGATTTAAAGGGGGAGACAGCTGCAACAGAAAACTACTAAAAATTAAGGTCAGCTCAAAGCTACTTGTACGAAGAAAGGAGTTACTAATGCATATGGTACAAACAAACCCTGTAGGTATTTTCATCAAGAAACAATCACTCGATCCATATTGTACTAGCAGATTTGACATCATTAAGTGCTCTTGAAAACCCCTCCAGGGAGATGATCTCTTGAGATTACACAGCATACCTCATGTTTGACATTGTTAATCACCTACATTAAAATGAACTAAGCATCATCATCGCCATCTCCATCCTTGTCTGCATCACCACCAGCCTCAGTATTGTCCTCAGCTTCCTCCCCTTCCTCTTCCTCATCAGACATATTGTTTATCACCTCTGTAATTATATCCTTTACCTCTGCTTTTCTATGCATTAGATCTACACCAAAGTGGGTACCTAATATGAACACAAGTGAATGTATCATTAGTAGAGTTGAAATGGAGGCATGACAATAACTTATACAATAATGAAAACCAACATACCAAGTTGCCTGAGAATATCAGATAGAGTTGCCTGTTGATGTAAGCAGAAACATTTAGAGATGAACTAACAAAAACTCTAACCATGCTGACTATGAAAAGCAAAGCAAAAGAAAGGCCTTACAGTGTTAAAATCCACTTCCTTCAAAATATCTACTACAACTGCATGCATATCTTCTCTAGTGGGCTCCGCCTTACCCTTCCTACCAGATTTGGCTTTACCTAATTGTCCAATGTACAAATCAATAGTTAAGCAACTGACTTTAATAAGTATATCGAACTTTTCAAAAAGAGAGAGAGAAACCTTGCAAATGCAAAAATAATTTAGACAATTTAAAATAAGAAACGTAAACGAACAGTAGCTAGTTAACAAACCACCATCTATCTAAATCAAAATCCAAAAGGGATGTTAGACATGACAATTGTTGAACGTATAAAGATATATTCATAGCACTGTAAACTTCATAATGCCAAAGCCCTATTTCTCCTTCAAAAGTTTGGACGCAAACTGATGTAGAAACATTTCATAATACAAATAAGACACCTTCCCTGCTGCCCTTTCAATCCCTTTTTAATTAATTACATTTTCCTCTTAATCCTTGTAACTTCCCCTCATAACAACCCAATTTTTTACTCTTTCCCATACAACAGTTTTATAGTTCACCATATGTTTCATTCAATTCACAAAGCTGACATGCAATCAACTTAAAAGCCTCTAACTTTGTTATTGCAACAATCATGCCCTTTCTCCAAGCTCTTCATATGTTTTATTTTTTCAAAAACTACAAAAACTTAATGGATTACTATAAAATAAAATACATAATCAAAATGAAGAAGAATACTACCAAATATATAACAGGAGGCAAACCAAATCTATAAAAGCTTAATTAACTAATTAAAATAAACAGAATGTAATGCACCTTGATCCTTCGCAGAAGCCTTTGATGGCAATTTGCCTGACTGTTTCTTGCTTGTGCCCTTCTCTTTACTGGGAACACTTCGGTCTGCTGGACTTTCCTTTTCAACTTTCTGTTTCTTAGATGCAGATCCCTTGGAGTTAGAAAGTGAACCAGAATTTCCACCAGTATCCATAGTACCTTGCTTTGATGATGAGCCAGAAGACTTTTTGGTAGATTTTGCAGGACTTTTCACAGGTTTTGAGGCACTCTTCTTGCCAGATGTAAGTTTATCCTTGCTTTTAGCACCCGAACTTTCCTTCACTTTTTTCTTGGATGTCTTTTTAGTTGGTGTCTGCTCCTTTGGTTCATCTTCCTCGTCCTCTGATTTGTTGTCCTCATGATCACTCTCTTCTTTTGGCATGGCATCATTTTCATCAACATCATCATCATCATCTTGAGAGTCATCTTTAACACCCTTAGCATCAGGTAATTCATCCTTATCTTCATCCTCATCTTCATCACCTTTGGATGAATGCTTCCTTTTTTCTCCAGCTTGGGGCATTTGCTTTTGCTTCTATGGGACAAAGTAACAAATGAATTCCAATTAATCACAAAGCTTCCCATAAAAAACAGATCATAAGACCCCAAAAAAATAATAACAAATATAGCAGAAAGGAGATGAGTTCTGTTACATCTATTAAAACTTAAAAACAAAATGAGAAAGCAGCATCAAGGAATGGATAGCATGCAATAATGATAACAGAAAATAAACAAGGAATCCTATTTGTGCTATCAAATAACAATAACAGAAATTTCAGAGCAGCATTCATTATTATGTATGAAATTTCTGAAACTATCCAAATTCACCATGTAATATAATAGAGAAGAAACTACAAGGAATCCTATTTGTGCTATCAACATTCCATGTAAATTTGCAGTCTTTCATCAAACTATTTACAATAAAATAAATTGGTGTACATTAAAAAAATTCATAACTACATAGCTGGAATGATGTTTAAAAGAAAACATGATAAACACAAATGATTATCAAATTAAAACAGGGGATATCTAATGGGAAATATGACTAAAACACTGGAATAGCCCAATTATGATTCCAAAATGTGGCTAAACTTAACATAAAAGGAAGGCAGAAACAATATTTAAAAAGAAGAAGAAGAAGCAGGGAAGATTAACAGATTTATTTGCAAAATGGGCATTTAGTTATTGCTTAGAAACTCAAGGGAAGACCCACCCAAATAATTCTAATTCTAATGCTACCCGTATAGCAAGATCATTTCTCCCACGTACTTTAATTTATCAGAAACATCAAAAGACATCACATTCACTTATGTAAGATACTAAAATGAAGGAATTTTCAATAGAACTAGCATTTCTCAGAAAATATGCATTTGGGGTTAAGCAGTATGGATCGATGTGCATCAAGAAAATATATCCATGCATAGCATTATAATGCACAAATAAACTGCAAAATACAAACCTTTGCTGGTGTAACAGATGCTTCCCTAGGGCTTGCATTTTTGCCTGTTGAGACTTTTCGCTTCTTACCTTTCTGAAAATGTGCAACAAATTTCAAAAACTCTCGACTCAACAATGAATGACTGTTCAATATTATGGAATAAACCAAACCAGTTTAAAAATAAGAACCTGTTCCTTATCAGCAAGCAAGACGTCAGTCGTAGCATGTGGAGACTCCAAGAATTCCAATAATTTCACTGTGAGTTCTTCCTAAAAAACAAACCCAAGTGAGTAAAGTTACTTTGTAAAATGAATTCAAATCACACAACAGAGTAGCATTTTGTGCAGTGCTACCAACCTTTTTTACAACAGCCTTACTTATTGGAATATTGAGCACATCACAGAAATCCACCAACTTTTCTTTAACACACTTGTCAAGTTTTTCCCTTATTTTTGCTTTCTGTTTTTCCTGCTACAAAGAAATGAAACAAGCATTCAAAAAAGGCTTCCAGGATAAAATCATAGTTTAGCCAAGTGTAAGAATTATTATCCTACTATCAACAGACAAGTGTTTGTGCAAAAGCAAATGCATGGATGCAATCATGCATGTGCAAGCAGGTGAAGTATTCGAAAGGGTAAACTTTTAGCCATAAGATAGAGCACCTCTTTCTCAGCCCACACATAGCCCGAAAACTGGCCAATGTTTTTCTTCAAATTGTGTGCCTGAAACAACAAAGTAGTAATTTGATGATGTTAAACCAATTAATCAATTAAGACAGGAACAAAAATCAATTAGAGCAAAAGATACAGGATGCTTTTGTTTGCACACAGCATGAATTTGCATTCATGCACTCTGGCATTGTGAGTCCACAATCAATATTGCAGAAGTGCAGAGATAAAAATCCATTCTACATGGAAATAGACCTGCCAAGACCAAATTGATTAAGCACCTTTGCTTTCTTTCCAAAAAGTATCGTGTGAAGCATCTGAAGATTGTCATCAGTTTTTCTCTTGGACAACTTGAAAGCCACTGAAACAATTCAAAATATCAAGGTAAAAAAAGAAAAAACAGAAAAGGCCAGTCTGCTGTGACAACAAAGTTGAGTAAAAATAAACATCATCCAGACATCCTTCTTTTAGCGAAAAATATCAGAAATCCTCAGCCCTTTTTGTATGCATGAAAACTTGCTGTGTCATGTGTCAAAAGAAATCCATATTAGTCCTAATGGCCAGATCTTGACGACTGGAATATTCACAACAGAACTACCTTCAGCATTCATTGACACTAGTAACAATAATTTACAAACCAAGACGTCAATCAAAATTCTATAATTCAAAAGAATAAAAAGTTGAGCAGAGTTCAAATGAGCTCTAAGGTTTTCACTCTGGGAATGTTTAAAACTGTGTTCCCAAAAGAATTCTAATATGACCTAATCTAAAAAGCATCCTCCAATTCCATAGTGCATTTACCCTGAAAAACTTG
Source organism: Reutealis trisperma (assembly GCA_947687605.1). Classification (NCBI taxonomy): domain Eukaryota; kingdom Viridiplantae; phylum Streptophyta; class Magnoliopsida; order Malpighiales; family Euphorbiaceae; genus Reutealis; species Reutealis trisperma. The sequence continues at coordinate 2,463,850 of CANTUT010000048.1, forward strand.
CACCCAGCAAGGTAACCAAAGTTCCATTATGTGTTAATGACAGCCAATAATCTAGTTTTGATTTATAATTGTCACAATCATCTTTTTTCAAATTAATTCATATTTTATTAAGGGAAAGTTCCCCACCAAATGTAATAGAAAATCACTCCAAAAAAAAAATTTAATTCTTCTACTTTCTGCAATAAAAAAGAAAATTAAAAAAAAATAAGCATCAACATTTTTGTGCCATACTTCATCAACAGTTGACTCATGGAATCCTCACTCCTCAGGTTAATCAAACTCATCCAAGTCTGCCAAGCACCAAAGAAAAAGCTAGAATGATGGACAATTTTCATGGTAGTGTAAGTTATTCATGAAAAATTGATATTTGCCCTACTATGCACTTGAAATCCACTATATCAAGGCAACTAACAAATTAAATTGGCCTTTTTAAATATTTGAATTTGATAATATCAAATATCAAAAATTATAATAACCATGTTCATTACTACACTAGTGCAACCAGCAACACTGCAATTTACACAGACTATTTAATGTGAGATGTCAACAAACTGCAGATTTTGGATTCAGAATGAATTCAATACTGTAGGTGCATATGATTCTAACAAACTAAACTCTTAACAGCTTAAAAAAATAATAAATAAAATGGCAAAATGTTTCAAATAAAATTTTAAAATTGCAAGCAAAATCTAGATCCAGACATATATATCCTCAGAGACCTTGAATTAGAGTGCCATCAATTATTAGATGCAAGAAAGCAATCAGTGAAAGAAAAGAAAAAAAAAACTAGTAGTTGTACAAAATGGAATCCATGTCTAACACCACAAACCATCTTTTATAGAACTACCAAACAGTAAATCCTCTATTAGCAATAGCCAATACTTAACAGCATATAAACCATTTACAAGCAGTCAAAGGAGAAAGCAAATGAATAGTACCATTTGGAATATCCCTGAGCTGCGTGCCGCGTCCCTGCAATCACAACCCAAATTTGATTTTTAAAAAACCCCAATTTCAACCCTTCTACCTAGCAAACGCTCAATTCAAACCATTAAAGCGAAAAAAATAGAATGAAGACGAATAATTTGCCTTCTCAATGGACAAGGGCTTGCTAGCTGATCTCCCAGGCTCTGGTATAGAGTACCTTTCCACCATCTTCCTCTCTCTGGTAGGCCTCTCACTACTTGGCGTCACAGGCTCTTTATCTTTCTCTTTCTTCTCTATTGATTCTTGACTTTGTTTCGTCTCAGCAGATTCCTGGCTCCGCTTCTTCGACTCATTCTGCTCTTTCTTAACAGAGCTTCTTCGACCACTTCGCTTAGTTTTCCTCGTCTCTTCTTCTTCGTGCTCCCCTTCCTCCTCTGCATCCCCTTCCTTCTCCTCTACATCCTCCTTAGCTATGTCAACCTTCTCTTCCTCTTTTTCTTCAACGTTTTTCTCCTCAGGCTTTTCATTTTCCGGAGAAACCTTTTTGTCTGTAGCTTCTTCCGTAGTCTCTTTCTCCTTGTCTTCCTTTTGCGTTTCTTCTGCTTGCTCTTTCTTTTCTTGAGGTTTAGGCTCCTCTTTATCTTCAACGGGAGCTTCCTCTTCTGATTTCTTCTCCTCTAGGGTTTCGCTAGCCATGGAAACCAATCAAATCTAACAGAACAGAAGGTATTAAAACCCTAAATTTTAGCGGGGTTTTGGTGCAAAAAACCTAGAGATCGCAGAGAGTATTTTTGACTTTGGGTCTGTAGGTGTAGCTGTGTCTGTGTGTGTGATTTAGGGATTGGGATTTTTCTTTTTTTTTTTTTTGGGAAATAGGGCGGGCGGGCTCGAATCAGGCAATGGCAAAGGCGGGTTCAAAAAATTTTGATGCGAAAGTTGAAAGCGGGGTTTAGACTATTTTAGTTTTTCACACTGCCGCGGAAATTTTTGGTGCAAACGAGGCGCGATCCCGTCTTTAATGGACTGTATTAAGTTTGTCCGTAACGCCCCGTTTTTACATGTACAATTTTGATAGCAAATGAACTCTGTCTGATTTTAATCTATATCCATAGTTGTCTTAATTTTTTTAAATTCTCAGTTTAAAAAAAAAAATCTAAATTCAAAGTTGATCTTGTCTCGATTTTTAAATACAGTCTCCTTTTTTCTTTTTTTCATATTTTTTATTATTTATTTTAAATAAAAACTAATTTATTTATACATAAAAACTACTTATCATTGTTATAGATATGGTATATTGATATTAACAATTATGAACAATTAAATCGTATAATTCGCAATTAATTACATATTATATGTATATAGCATAGAAAATATATAAATTATAAATAACTATAATAAATTTTGTAATTATTATTTTGATGTAAAAATCAATTTTACTCTGCAATAGACCCTTTTATAATAAATATACTTGGTGGATTGAAAAATTATTAAATATTAGAATTATTAATTTATTAAATTTATAAACAATGGAAACTATAAATTAATATGGGACTAGTGTATTATAAGTAATCACATATATAAATTTAAAATCAATATATAACTATATAAATATGGATACATATTTTGATTTTTATAATTTTGCTTATTTTCTTTTATGGTTGAACCAATTACTTATTAATTAAAATAAATTAATCACTTCATACCTATGATAATATGAATAATATTTGTAAATATTATTATTTTACTCTTTTATTTTTAGTATAATTGAACATTATCTCATATTTTCGTATTTCAAGCATAAAATTCCAAATTTATTAAACACTTAAAAAAAAACCTATATTCTATATTATAATATTTTACTTCTAAATATTATCTTTAATAATTTATAATTATAAATAATTTTCTTTAAATTTTATTAATTATTGAATAATATAATTATTAATTATCTAATGAAAACGGTGTTGGTTCCTCAAAAATTAATTAATTAATATAATTATTAATTTATTCCAAATATAAGAGAGTTTTTCTTAGTAGGCTTATTTTAGTGATAACTATATTTTATTTTAAATAGGAAATAATAATTATATATATGATCTATATCAATTTAATGAATTATAATTTAGCCCCTAGTTAAACTATGGTGAATAAATGCAATTACATTCATTTTATGGATTGTCAGCGGCAAATTAGGGTTGAGCACGTGGAGTAAAAAATCCCCATTCGGGCGGTTCGGTATGAAACGGGGTAAAATGGATATTCAAAAATTTTATATTTTTAAATAATTAAAAGTATATATTTTTTTAGCTTAAACTTAAAATTAACTTAGTACGTATAATAAAAACAAAAATCAAACTATATTGTATATAATTAAAAAAATTTATTTACAATTTATCAAGTTAAAATAAAAATCAAATTACAAAGTGTATAATTAAATTTTACTTATAAATTATTAAATTTTCTCAAATGTGTTACTAATTAAATATCAATGCGTATGTATGTATATATATTGCAACTACTAATTTAAAAATGAAATTTTATAATTAATAAATTAAATTTTACTTATACATTATTAATTTTTTTTAAAATATGTTGCTAGTTTAATATCAAAGTGTGTGTGTATATATTGCATTGTAGCTATTAATTTGAAAATGAAATTTTATAATTAATAAAAATTTAATTTTACTTATACATTATTGAATTTCCTTAAATATGTTGTTAATTCAACACATACACACACACGAATACACACACACACACATATATATATATATATAAATTTTTTAAATCGATTATAATTTAAGTTTTTCGGCTCGGTACGTCGAGTCTTATGCTCAACCCAAGGGCAAATCTAAATAATTATTCATATTCTTTGGGATTTAAATTAGGGAGTTAAGAGTAGCTCTTATTTTCAGTATTATACATTCAACAATTCTAATAAGTTTATCGTATTTAGCTCAAAAATTATTCCAATAAATAATTAGATTGAATTTAAATTTAAACAATGAATCAAATGAGTTTAAGTATTGTATTTTTTATTTTTATTTTTTTTTTATAAAAGGAAGGGCCACTGTTATTAACTAATTACAAAACACAATACTAGGCAAAAACAACAAAAAAAAATGAAAATCAACCATTAACAAATCTTGATCTAAGTATTATATATTTCATTTATGATAACATACAAGTATAATATAAGATGCGAGTCTAATTGTTTTATATTGAATAGAATTCATATAATAATTCATCAATCCAAAGTTGAACTATAAGATATTGAGATCAATTAACACATTATCTAACACTTTTAATGTTGATTTTTTAATAACTCAAACTATTTTAGCTATTCGATCAAAACAATAAAATTTAATCGTACTATAAATCTTAAATGTTTTAATTGAGTCAATTTTCGAATTGAATTGATTCATCAACTAATTATAATCATTCATTATCTTTCTTTTATTTTGTATTACGGTTCCAAGAAAAATTAACATTTTTACAAGCTGTACAAGACATTGCTAATGTAAACATTTCGTATGGGTACACTGAACTAAGTTGTACTGAATTCCTCTTATTGTTTAATTTTTTTTTTTTTATTTCTCTGAAATAATACTTGGAATATTATTAAACTAAATCAAAGGATAAAATAATAGAAAGAAAAAGGGGAGGGACAACATCCTAAAGTTCCAAATAGCAGCTCTAACAAGCAAGCAAATGAACTGCTTGATTTGTTGACCTCCTAGCAAAGATAAATCTGTTATTAACAATACCAAAAGCTAAATTAATACAATCTTGAACTGGAAGACCAAAGAAAGAATGATCCACATGTGATTTTAAAAAGCCCGCTGCAACACAATACAATCAGTCTCAATTTTCCACATTACTAGCATTAAAATCTTTAAGCCAAACTAAGAGTCTCCCTGCACAACAAAGCTTCCGCAGTACCAGGATCCAATGGGCATCGAATCAAACCATTCTTCATAGTCACCATATTTCCTTCATTAATCCCAATAACCAAATCAAACCCCACTTGGTTAAGGTGCTCAAAAACAGCAGCATCAATATTGCACTTAAGATAAACAATATGAGGTGTAACCCAAACAATTGCCCAACAGCAATAGTGACATCCATATGAGTAATCAAGCTTGAACATGCAGCCCGTCACTGAGACAAGCCCTAAGAAGAACTTTGCGGTCTGTCCTCCTTCTGCCATTCCAAAGAAGATCATTTTTAGCATTCCATAGAGACTAAAGTATCATTCCTGCAATGGAAGTTTCTCTACATACTGGGTGTGCATAAAATCATCCCACCAAGCAGCACAACACCTGAACACCACTACTAAAAAACTCATAAGAAGACCCTCACCAAACATTAACAATAAAGGGATATATCACAAACAAATGGTGTGCCTCTTCAAAATCTCCATTATAAGCACAGCAGAGATTCTCAGCATCCATAATTTTTCTTTGGAGAGCAAACATTGTAGCAAACAATCACAACACACATGCCAAAGAAAATTTCTTACCTTTGGAGGAACTTTAAGAGACTAATTTTTTCCACAAAGTAAACATTTGTTGTTGATTAGACAATCCAATTAGCACCCAACACCTTGTACCCACTGTTTGCTGAATAAATCCCCCTCCTATCATTTTCCCACACTCATTTATCACTAATAGGAATACTCAAAATTAAATCAATATCTCTAGAATTAAACAAATCCCTAACCACATCCGCATCCCACCCTCCATCAACTGACATAAGCGAAGACACATTCGTTGAAACAAGCTCAGGAATCAACTCAGTCTTGATATAGGGGTTATCCATACTTCGAAGCCAAGCGAAACCCATATTGATATCGATTGCCCATTACCTACTTGCTGACACAAATCTTCGCAAATTAGAGACTGACCAGCAAGAATGCTATGCTACACATAACTTGGGTTGGGAACCATTGTGGCTAAAAGAAAACACCATTTATAAAAATACTCGGCTTATGCAACTGGGCCACTGACAAGTTAGGATATGACAAAAACTGCCATCCTTGCTTACTGAGTGAGGCCAAATGAAAATCACAATGCCTTTTAAAACTAAGAACCCCTCTGTTCTTATGAACACTGAGCCTTTGCCAACTCATACACTCTTGTTGTCTGTATTTATATACTCCAAAACTTGTATTTTAAATTTTTTAGTATGTAATTTTTCAAGAATCAATATTTTAATTATATCTTGACTAAAAAAGTAAAATATAAATAAATGATCAATTTTTTTTAGCATTCATAATAAATAAGATGGTTATGATTTTGAGTGAAAATCATATGGGTGATTCTATATGCTAAAATAAAGAATCTATATCTTGGTGTTGGTATATGATTTTGAGTTAGAATCATATGATCTTGTACTCCTATAAGACAAAGAGTTGGAGATTTGGAGGCACGAGAAAAAATCAAGTGCAGAATAAGGAGAAGATAAAGAAAGAATTTAATTTATGTCCAAGAAAATAATGAGATGTGCATCTTCATGTATGAGTGGGAGATGTTGAAATTAACGGATCGAGTTCAAATACGCCTATGACAAGTGAATAGACCTAGATCCATTAATTATTAATTAACTATAAAGGTGATTAATTAATATAAATAAATAATACAATAAAGATGTTATTTAATAGAATCTTAAAAGGATTTAGGTAATTTCCCAATTAATTGAAGGTTACCATATATCCTATTAGGAATATAACATTTGTATAAAGAGATATTAGTTGGAGGGATGGCCCGAGATTTTGAGAATTGACCAACAAAATCCTTGGCAACCAACCCTACTACTAAATCTTAATGCGAAACGACGAGCATAATGGCCTCATCCAGCATCAGTGGTTGGACTCTAGATGATGGAGTATAAAATGAGGGAATACAAGGAGATCCCTCCCCCTGTTACGAAGGGGGTTCAAGATACTTTCCTTTCTCTAGGTTAAGGAGTTAACAAAAACATAGAGAAAAAAATTTATTGTGATTTTCTCTTGAAAATTTATGTTGGTGAACAATGAGACATAAAAAGCTTTTAGATTGTGAAAAGATAAGTTTTTTTGCTTATGATTATTTATAAATCTATGACAAAAGTCAACAATACAATTATGGTACTCAACCCATTTTATATAAATCATGTATTCTACAAAAATGAATAATGAATATGGAATTTAATGAGAATTTTCTTAATATTCTTTGTTGTTGATGTTTAGGACAAAAATCATAATTCATGTCAACAACAAACTGGTTGAGTGCCTTATACAAATTTTGAGTGGTATGATTTATGCCATTACAAGGTTTGTGCTTGATTTTCATTCAATTTGATCCTTGAGGATAATGATAGTCTCTTTGGGAAGGGTAATGGTGTGACCCATAGTTAGCTATAATTTCAATTAGTTCATTACAATGGTAGAATAATAATTTATTTTATCTCTCTACATATCTCTAAAATCTATTCCCTATCTTCTATTTCTCTATATCTTTATCTCATTTTCCGTTGAGTGGAGCCCTCCAACATGGAGGGCCCACCATTTGAAAAAAAAAAAGAGAGTTAAAAATTCTGCACTACCGAACCATATACAGCTTGCAAATTGCAAGCTGTCCACATGATTTATAAGTAGGGGAATTGCCTATATAAAGGCTTTTCCTTGCTCAGTTTAAAAACACACAGAAAAAGAGAGTTTGTATGAGAATGAGTAATTTTAGAGAGAAAATAAAGAGAATACCTTTGAGAGAAAATTGAGAGTATTCCTACAATTAATTTGTAGAGAAAAAATACTGTGAGTTATACAAAATTGTAAGAGTGTGATTTTGTGAGTGTATACCTCAAGTTTAAGTTGATAAAACTTGAGAAATTAATTTCTTTGTATTCTCATTATTTTATAGTTAAGATTTTTCAAAATTTGTCTCGTGGTTTTTCCCTCAAAATTTAAGAAGATTTTTCATATAAATATTTGTGTCCATTTTATTCTGCCACACACGTATTTTTTCTTAACAAGTGTTATCAGAGCCGCTTGATTGATAATCCTAGCCCATTAATATTCTTAATATGCTTTGTGGTCGCAGTATAAACTGATATTCCATATCAAAAAATATTTTATCGAGACTGAGTAAATTTACTGTCCCGGGCACTGTCATATTTTTAAAAAGGAAATATACTGCATAAAAGAGAAAAATAAGACGAGTATTTTAGTGTGATTAGTTTAAAAAATGGACATCAATTCAATAATTATTCTTTGAAGTAAAGTTTTTTGCATAGTACTGTTCATGCAAAATTTCATAATTTGTTGACGTTTGCTGATGTCAGTGGCACTATAGCAACCCAGCCCATCAGCAAATAGTAACGGTACTGTAACGATCCAGTATTATAGCAGAGATACATACTGTAGCAGAGATCCATACTATAGCAGAGGTACATACTGTAGCGATCCAGTACTGTAGTAGAGATTCATACTGTGGCAGAGATTCGGCCTAGAACTGTAGCAGTCAAGTCCATCACTGTAGCAAAGATACTGTTCATACAGTAATATTCACGAAAAAATTTGATATCTGTGTTTTTTGTGCAATTGAGTGCAAATCTAGGAAAATTTTGGCACAAAGGCTATAATTGCCTAAGGAGGTCGGGTTTTAAGTGAGACCATTTGTGACCCTTCCAGTCTTTCCTAGAGATTTTTCTGGTGCATTTTTGTTACAATTGTTATGCATTGTAGCAGCATACGACACTGTAGCATCATACAGTTACTGTGGCAAAATACAATTATTGTAGTAGATTGAGGAAATATCAGGTCAGAAGGTAGAAATTGAGAAGTTTCATGGCATCAACAATTTTTCTCTATGGCAGAGAAGAATGAAGGATATTTTGATTTAATAAAAGGTTCATAAGACATTGTTAGGCAAAAAAAGTAACACCGCAACAGTCACTGATGATCAATGGGAGAAGCTAGATGAGATTTCAGCAAATACAATTTGTCTAAATCTCTCAGATAATGTATTGCAGAATATTGAATCGAAAGACTGTAAGACTGCCAAAGAAACATAAGAAACTTTAGAGAATTTGTATATGTCAAATAACCTTACAAACAAATTCTACTTGTGGAGAGAATTGTATCAAATACGGAAAGTTGAAAATGTGAGTATGATGCAACACATAAGCAACTTCAATAGCAAGCTTTCTCAACTATTAAAGTTTAATGTGAAATTCAGTAATGAAGAAAGAGCTGTGATGCTTACATCGATGATCCCTTCATCGTATAATCATCTTACCACAACTTTGACTTATGCAAAAGATAAAATAGAGTTTGAAATGGTTGCTTAAGCCTTGTTGTCTTATGAGAAGCAGAATAAGGAAAGAGATCCAGAAGCACAAGCTCTTATTACAGAAAGTTGGGGCAGAAATAAATCTTGAGGAGGAAAAATCAAAATGACAAGTCCAAAGGGAGATCAAAGTTGAGAAATAAAAGTTTCTCGTGCTATCATTGTGGTAACCTAGGCCACATTAAAAAGAATTATCGATTATTGAAATGAGATGAGCTAGAAAGTAGTCAGTAAAAGAATCAAAAAGAAAACACCACTGCAGTCATCACAATAGAAGAAGTAGCAGTAGTAGTAGACGAGTGTCTACATGTTGGTGATGATATGATTGAGTGGGTGATTGATTCAGTCGCTTATTTCCACATCACTCCAAACAGAAAAATGTTTGCCACATACAAAGTTAGCCATTTTCGAACTGTGAGGATGGAAAATTCAATACATTCTCCAATTGTTGGAATTGGAGATGTTTGCATGTGGACAAATATTGGCTGCCAATTGACATTGAAAGATATGAGGCATGTTCCAAAATTACTCTTCAATCTTATATCCGTGAAAGCCTTGGATAATCAAGGTTTTGAGAATTATTTTGGCAATAACAGATGGAAACTTTGTAAAAGATCATTGGTTGTGGCAAAAGGAATGAGCTGTTGCACGTTGTACAAAACCCATGGAGAAGCATGTGAAAATGAGGTTAATGTAGAAACTGAATCCTCACTAAATTTATGGCATAAAAGACTTGGCCATATGAGTGAAAAGGGGCTTTAGATTCTTGCTAAGAAGAAGATTATTCTTATGAAGAAAGGTGTTGGGTAAGATCCTTGTGACTATTGCTTATTTGGAAAGTAGCACAGAGTTTCCTTTAAAAGCTCCTTTGTCATATGAAAGAATGCATTAGAATGTGTATATTTTGATGTTTGTGGTCCCATTATAGTTGAATCTTTACGATGAGCCAAATTCTTTGTAAATTTTATAGATGACTCATCTAAAAACGTGTGAGTGTATCTATTGAAGACAAAAGACCAGGTGTTTCCAATTTTTCAGAAATTACATGCCATGGTGGAAAGAGAAACAGGGAAGTAATTGAAGTGTCTGCATTTAGACAATGGAGGTGAATACACTTTTTATGAGTTTAGAGATTATTACTTTAAACATAGAATTCGGCATGAGAAGATAGTCCCTAAAACTCCTCAACATAATGGTGTAGTTGAAAGGATGAATCTTACTATTATAGAGAGAGTTAGATATATGTTGAGAACAAGCAATCTTCCAAAGTCATTCTAAAGACAAAAGCTTGACGATAAAGCCAATTCTGTGTATCTTCATTGGATATAGTGATGCAGAATTTGGGTATAAATTTTGGGATATAGTAAAGAAGAGAATTGTGAGTAGTAGAGATATGGTCTTTCATGAGGACCAAACTTTTGAAGATTTAAATAAAGAAGAGCAGCAAGCTGATAAAGATTGTATTAAGCTTATTCCTTCTCAAACTGAAAGAGAAGTGGAAGTTCAAGATGCAGTTGATGCCATTGAGGTGCCTTATGATGATGATGATGATGCTGAGGTTGATGTACCAACACAAGAGAACGGTAATCAGGGGGAGCAAATTCAACAACCTGAGATTGATGTTCAATATCTCAGAAGGTCAAACAGACCACACAAGCCATCTACAAGATACCAAAGGTCATAATATGTTAATCTTACTGAGAAGAGGGAGCCATAAACTTTTCAAGAAGTCTTAGATCATAAAGACAAAAATAGATGAACGGAATCCATGAAAGAAGAGATGAACTCTTTGATAAAAAATAACACCTGTGAATTAGTGAAGCCTCCCAAAGGCAGAAAAGTTTTGACAAGCAAATGGGTATTCAGATTAAAAAATGATGGAGAGACCGATGCATGTCTATAAACTGCAATGATGTAAAGATCTGGGCATGTTTGGAAACTGCAATAATGAAGAGACTGAGACATGTCTATAAACTGCAATGATGTAAAGACCCTGACATGTTTACAAATTGCAATGATATAGAGACATCGGCATGTCTATAAACTGAAATGATGGCAGGACCTGTGTAAGTCCTTAAATTACAGAAAAAATGGAGACTTCTATTTGAGGAGGAGCGCGAAGAAATTGATACTTGCACAAGTGGTTATCAAATCAGTTGCAGTTATGATGGAGCCTTCCATGTTGTTGTGTGAGGGAGATTTGTTGAGTGGAGCCCTTTAACATGGAGGGCCCACCATTTGAAAATAAAATAAAAAAAAGGAGAGTAAAAAATTATGCATTATTGGACTATGTACAGCTTGCAATTTGCAAGCTGTACACACGGTTTATAAGTAGGGAAATTGCCTATATAAAAGCTTTCTCTTGCTCAGTTTAAAAAGACATAGAAAAAGAGAGTTTGTACGAGGATGAGTAATTCCAGAGAGAAAATAGAGTGTATTCCTACAATTGATTTGTAAAAAAAAAATATTGTGAGTTTCACAAAATTGTGAGGGTGTATACCTCAAGTTTAAGTTGATAAAACTTAAGAAATTAATTTATATGTATTCTCATTATTTTATAATGAAGATTTTTTAGAGTTTGTCCCGTGATTTTTTCCTCAAAATTTGATAGGATTTTCCACTTAAATATCTGTGTCGATTTTATTCCGCTGTGCACACATTTTTCTTAATATTTTCCTCTCCTTTCTCGGTTGCCAATCCCTTAAGATAGGCTTGAGTTATGAAACTAAAATAAAATTAAAACACTCAAAATATTTGAATTTAATTTAGTTTGTTTGAATTAATATTTTAAATTATTACTTGAATGAGCTTTACTTAGAATTCGAGTTGATAATTATTTAACATTTCATAAATAAACATATAAAATATAAATAAAAATGCATAGAAATCAAACAATTTGAATGAAGTGGTTATTTGAGCATTACTTGATTGAGATCAATTTGAATTCAATTATCTCACAAGCAAACCATGTTAATTCATGAATCTTCTTCTTTTTTAATGAAGACAATATATGATATTCCATTAAGAAACAGATAAAATAAAGCATTACAATATGTTTATTCCTATCCTAAAGTTGAGAGCTCATTACGTACGAGGGAGATTTTTTTTTTTTCCCAGCCTTCAAGAACGCCCTGAAGCAAAGCTAAACAATTTAATTTCATATGGGCTTGTTGGGCCAACTAAGCAACGAGGCCCATATAAGACTTGCTAAAACCCAACACATCAGAGGTCGTAGCCTAGGATTTTTTGCTGACAACTAAAAGTTTACGCATAGCAAAGATCGCGAGTTGGAGTCTAACAAGTCAAGTTCTGATTGGTCAGTGATCGAAACTTTTGGTACTTTCAGTGTAACACTAGACTCGGAGTTTCCATCGACGACGATACCTCTACCAAATTTTGTAGAACCTCTAGCAAAAATACAAAAAATAAAAAAAATTATATATATTAGACCGGACTCAACTCACTCAGGAGGTCCAATATGGAGACAACGCACCACGACCCGAATCCAAAACCGGCCCGACCAGATGAACCAGAGCTCGATCTCTACACCATCCCTAGTTACTCCAGTAAGTTCCCTCGTCTCTCCTGTTTGTTTCCTTAGAAAAAAGTTCTTTTTCCCACAAAACATCTAAACTCTTCTTCTTCTTTTTATGGTCTGTGTTTTTCCCCCTTCCTGCTTAGGCTGGTTTGCGTGGGACGATATCCACGAAACGGAAAGGGCCGGATTGAGAGAGTTCTTCGATGGAAGTTCAATCACAAGAACTCCCAAAATCTACAAAGAATACAGGGACTTTATCATCAACAAGTACCGGGAAGATCCGTCTAGAAGGCTCACTTTTACGGAGATTCGCAAGTCATTGGTTGGCGACGTTAATTTGCTCCACAAGGTGTTTAGATTTTTGGAAAAGTGGGGATTAATAAACTTCGGTGTGAATTCTACATCACAAGATGATTTGGAGAGAGAGGAAACGGGTAAATTTAGGGTTGAGGACGGGCCTCCGAATGGAGTTCGGGTTGTGGTCATGCCGAATTCCTTGAAACCGCTTTCGGTGCCGCCAGGTGCAGCTCGTAGTGCCGAGGTTGTTGAGAATGGGCTGAAATTGCCGTCTTTGACTTCTTTTTCGAATGTTTTTGGTGAGTTGGGGAAGCAGAAGGGCTTTGTGTGTGGGAATTGTGGTGAAAGTTGTGTTTCCGAGCGTTATGAATATACCAAGGTATTATAAATTGTTTTCGTTTTTAGCTTTGATCTGATGCTTTTGGCTGATTTAAATTTCGTTTAACAAGTTTATGTGTAGCCATGGGTTATTTTTGTCTCTTTCTATGTAAAATTACTGGTTTAGTTCTTTCATGTTTATTTGATTTGATGGATTTTTTTTTCCGGTCTTGATTTCATGTTTTTTTGTGCCATTCTATTCGTTAAGATAAAATTGGCAAAGTTATTATTGATTTTTAAGTATAATGACTATCTTGTTGCTAGTCCTTACGTTTCCTGATTTTTAAGTATAGCAGGCAAAGTCATTTGTGATTTTTAAGTACATTGACCCATTTCTTAACTATGTTGGTTAAGAAGAAGAGCAGCTAAAACTCTATTTACGTGCTTCTGGGTGGTTACCTGTCGCTTCCTCTTTGCATTTGATGCTTATCACAGGCTTTTTGCTGATAAAGTTAGGTGATTTGCAGTTAGTAACATTCTATGGCTGAACCTACCTAGTGAAATTGCATATAAGTTCTACATGTTTAAGTTGTGAAATTTACTGATCAGTGCTTTCTTGCATTCCCCTCCCTTCTGGAAAGCTTATGTTTGGATATATTTGTCTCCTTCTCTGTTTTGTGTCTTGCAGTGAATTTTTCTGCATTATTTTATTTTATGCTAATAATCACACCAACAGGGTAATTACCTACTTTGTACGAAATGTTTCAAAGATGGAAGTTATGGAGAAAACAAGTCTAAGGATGATTTCAAGTTGAATGACAGTGTTGATGGTAGTGGTACACATGGAGCTGTCTGGACTGAGGCAGAGACTTTACTTCTTTTAGAATCTGTTCTGAAGCATGGAGATGACTGGGACCTTGTTGCTCAAGATGTTCAAACCAAGAGTAAACTCGATTGCATTTCTAAGCTCATTGAGCTGCCATTTGGGGATCTCATATTGAGCTCCACATATAGAAATGGTAATTCTAGTGGTCTGAGTGGAAGCCAAAACAACTCGAAACAAGTTCCATTATCCTCTACCGAGCATCATGCTACAGAAATGAATGAGGATTTATTGCATAAGCAGACAAATGCAAATGAGCAGAATGGAGATGCTGTGGAAGAAGGTCCTCAATTGAAAAGAAAACGCTCTCTTTCAGATGCTGGTAGTTCTTTGATGAAACAGGTAGGAATCATTGTCTACAAGCACTATCATTTGAAAATTTGAACCAGTCATCCTACTATCATTTGAAAATTTGAACCAGTCATTCTGTTTAGGATGTGCCAAACATTTGTATTTGATGTTATGTTTTGTTATGTTTGGAATTGACACATCTTTCCTTATTGTATTAAAAGAAACTTTTTGTGCAATATATTCTTCTGTAGTTTATTGTTTACATCTAATTCTAATTATAAGACTTTGAAGTAGAAGAAACTTGCATTAAACCAGGTCAGGAAGTATCGCAACCTAATGCATGTAAATGATATAGCTTGCTAGATGGTGACTAACAAATCTGTGCGTGTGTGAAAGCATCCTAGAATCATTTAAGAACACGAGATGAGAATTAAGAGTAAATGCATTCTGGGCCTCATCTCTGATATCAATGACCAATTCTCTGCCACCCTTCTTGTTCTTCTCGAAAACCTATTATCTCTTTACTGTTTTCCATTCCAAAATTCTCCTTTTTCATTTCTCACATGACACAGAAATTTCTCCTAGGGTCCATTTGGACAGGTATACATTTGAAATGAAGGTGGATTTGTCCATTTTGGTAGTCCACAGTCACTGGTAAATTTGGTCTAGACTCTGACAAAATGGTGGTAAGAATGGATAATTTGCCACCTCTTAAGACGGACAAAAATCTGGGGCTGAGTGGCCACAAATTAAGTATCAGTGTGTTATTCAATATGTCATTTACTTTTTGACATCAACAGTGTGATGTGCTGCCTAACATAGGTTCATCATTGGGCATTTCACTGTAATATCAACTAATAGTTTAGGTGTTTTGAAAAAGAGTATGAATGAATGCTCTGCCATTCCTAGTGTTGAAGACATCCTAATTTATAATTCTCAATTTTTTCTATTAGGCAGCACTTATTTCAACCGTGGCTGGACCAGATGTTGCAGCAGCTGCAGCTGAGGCTGCTGTCACGGCACTTTGTGATGAAACCTCTTGTCCAAGGGAGGTTTTTGATGGCAAGGAAGATTTTCCAACTAATGGATTGTGGTCTCCCACTCACCATTCAATACCCAAGAGGTGATTTATTTATATAATTTTGATCATCTAGTGTTTGTTTATAAGGATATTGTTTAACTCGTGCTTTGTTGCTAAATGTTTTTCTCTTCACATTCTCTTTGTTAGAGCTCATGGAGTTGAAGATTCAGTGATAAAGGAGACGTCCACTCAATCAGGTAAATGCAGTTGTGCAAATGGTCTTGATAATATCCAGGAAATTACAGTATATACTTTGTCCTGTTCTTGGGATCTATCATATACGGCTGCATGATACTGTGGTCTTTTTGTTTAGTAAAATTGTGGCTCAGAATTTCTCCCAGTAAAAACCATGTTAGTAGCCCATATCAATTCTATAAATAGCTTATTTAATGTTTGGTTAGTTATTTCCCATTGTTTATGTTGCATTTTTGTCAATCACGCGTCGGTATGTTTTGCAGAAACTCAGGAGACATCCCCTGGGCGGAATGATATACCTCTGACTTTGCGACTTAGAACTGCAATTGCAACATCTCTTGGGGCAGCTGCTGCCCGTGCCAAATTATTGGCTGATAGAGAAGATGAAGAAATTGAAAATTTAGTGGCAACTATAATTGAGACGCAGGTAGGTTAGCTTGCTGTTTCTGTACCTTCTACAATGAAAATTATCGATTTTTGAGGCATGCAGTGTAACATTAGGGCCTTCTTTTAACCATGAATGCAATTATAGTTGAAGAAATTGCAGTACAAAGTGAAGCATTTTGATGATCTGGAGCTGATAATGGAGAAGGAATATGCTGAATTGGAGGAACTAAAAGAGTCATTAATTGAGGAGCGGATTGATGTCTTGCAGAGGGCAATTGCTGCTGGCATTTCTAAATGGAGGGATCATACTTCAGTGAAATATTAGGGTAGGAGTGTATTGTGATGTACCGTAGATCAATGTGTTGTAAAAAAGTGGCAGAATAGATTAGATTCGACATTTTGATTTTCTGGAATACCGGCTATGCACTGTGGTTTAATTTTCCAGTGTATCAAAGGAAACCACTTTAACCAACTGAAACTGAATTTACATTTAGGTTGATGAGCATAAACTTGTTTATGACTAATTGCTTGTAACCTGTCGGAATGCTAATCTTATTTCTAATACAGTTCATTTGCGTTTGACCATGAATCTTTGTGCAAATACTATGTTACTTTTACCTTTCCTCTGAATATTAGCAAACTTTCATTGCTTGGACTATAGTTGATGAAGCAGCATGAATGTGTTTAGAACACAATTGTAGTGCCTTTACTTTGAAAATAACATGTTGTGTGCCTTCTTTGTTTTAAACAAAATGGGATTATTATTATTATTTTTTTTAAAACCATGAATCCGATTATACGTGAATACACAGCTACAGGCATAGCTTTTTTTTTTTTTTTGGCTACAGGCATAGCCAGGTCACTCACTTTCACATTTGTGCTTATTTTCCAAAAATGGTTCCTCGCTGCTTCACAATAGAACTAGCAAAAATGATATTCTTAAAATAAAATAAATTTAGAAATAAAATTAACAATGAATGTTAACAACTTAATAATAAAATTTATGATTTCGTCAGAATTGTTATAAATATTAGGTGTTGTAGAAATTAACTATACATTATATTTGCTACCTCACTATTCTGGAAATTAGTATTAACATCTAATATTTTATATAATCTACTCTTTCTATTCTAAAATATTTATTATTTAAAATAGATTAAAAAAAATTATTAAATTATTATAATTTTAAGATAAAAATATTAAAATACTCTTCATTGATTTTGATATAGAGAAAGAAAAATAATTAATGCAAATATTTAATGAGAGAATAATGAAAAGTAAAGTTGAAAAAAAAATAAATATATTTTTAAAATTCTAAAATGATAAATAAATTAAAAAATATATATATTTCTCTAAAACAAATATTTTAGAATGAAGGGGTATAATTTTATCCAACTCATTATAGGCTTCACTTTATATAGAAAAATAGCAATTTTAACACGCCACTCGTCACAATTCCATTTTGTATAGGAAACAAGGTAACCATGTAAATGGAGAAATTATTTAATGCACTCCATGGCTATAAAATTAACTTGTGTGCTCTATGTACATGAAAAATTGGGAGGTGGGAAAAAAAAAAAAAACCGAAAAAGGAAAAAAAACAAAAAAAGGGCTAATTGATCTTTGATTTCCTGCATATCATAACTACGAAATAAAATAATTGCTAAATATTTTTTTCCTTTTCCATTCTTGTACATAAAACTCTGTACAATAAAAACTCTACAATCCCACGTTTTCACTCATCTGTACAAATCCGATCAATGAACTGTAGCCTGTAGTCTATGCAATAAAACCAAATGAATGAAATCACAGGAAGCTTCCAAGTCATTTCTACCGTATACAAGTACAACAATTAACTTCATCTTCAATTCTTCACTGCCTGAGGAAAGGGAAACTGACTTTAGTGAATGGTATGTTTCTTTTTGTATCTTGTGAAAGCAACAGACTATGAATAGGAGTTCACGAGTCCAAAATTTTGGAAACTTCGACATTTGAAAAAGCTTCCAAAGAGGAAATTTCTACGTGTCTCCTGAGGAAATTTCTGTGGGACATTTGGTTTCCCCCTGACGTGTAATATTGTCTGTCCTATTTGTTGTTGAATCAAATGGATAATCTTGGAATCAACAGGATTCCCAGACACATCTGTGACAAAGAAAGTATCCTTTGCTTTACCATCTTTTGTTGAAATTTCTGCTCTTCTAATGCTCAAGCCATTTTCACGAAATACTCTAGTAATGTCAGATAGAAGTCCAATGCGATCATCTGTGCACAGCTCTAGTTCTAGTCCCTGCAAGCCAATGGAGCAATCACTTCTTTAAATTTTGCATAAAAGGAAGCTTAGCAATTGTAAATAAACTTATATACATATACATATATACCTTTGATGCTCGCCTTTCAATTGCTGCCTCAAGACAATCAGCAACTCTCTGTCTTTCGGCTTCAGAGCTTATGGGGAGTCCATCAATATGCCTGATATAGTACTCCTGCAAGAGTATCATAAAGTACTAAGAGGTTGTTGGTATTCAAATCTTTTCTCAAAAAGCATAATTTTAAATACTGTTGGAAAAAATAGTTGTGGGATATCTAGTTTTGATACTTTTATGATTAGAATATGTGAGATTAATCTTAGAACAAATTTTAATTACATCTAATTGAATGTTTCAACATAATGTCTTTCATATCAGCAACTCAAATAGTAATGCCAAACAAAACAATAGTCTCATTTTTACATGCTAAGGAACTTTAATGAAACAGAATTGGGTTAAACAAGTACCTGATAAGCTTCCTTTCTACCAGTAATGACCGTTCCGTGGAACACCACGTACTGCATATCTGTTAGAGCGAACACTGTATCAAACAATAACTTTGGCCGGTCTATGCATCTTACTGTAATAACTGTGTAGTCTCTATCAGCACAATCAGACACAATAACATAGGGTCCTATGCTGTTTTCCTTTACGTTCTCTGGTCTTTCAAAGTCCCTAGCAGCAAACATCATCTGGTGCAATCTTCTGCTGGTGTGTGTTTCTTCACAGGGAGATACGCGTATTTTTGGAGTCCTAAAATTGTCGTTACCTTTTACAACATTACAAAGCATTTCCTTGATCAGAGAGAGTTGTTTTGGGTCTTGGACGGCAAACCCAGATGACTGTTCTGTAATGTGCATTACAGCCGCTGCTCTAGAATTGTTCGTCCAAATCTCAGCATTTACCACATTACATCCCAAATCAGTCAACACTGCAGATACTTCTGATAGCAAACCAGGCCTATCAGTGCCGGATAATTCAATCAAGGTATGCTCTTTAGAGGGCAGAACACCAACGGAACTCCTTATTGAATTAAGCGCATATGAATCGGTTTCAAGAGCCTGCAAAATTCATCAAAATGAATGCAACGTGAGGATCATTTAGCTGTTAAGAAATTATGCACCTGTTTTACATTAGTTTAAACAATGATGCATCCTCGATAAAACTTGGGTAATTGAAAATACATCTTGATACTAATTTGGTTTCAGTAATGAACAGATAATAAGCAAAAATATCAAATACCTTCTGTATGTAATTGATAATTCCTGCATCTTTAACTTTGTTTCCATCATTGCCAGTCACATAAAACACTGAAAATTGAGATTAATAGTCAGATTAAATGAAAAATAAAAAGCTGATAGATACTTCAAGATACAGGAAGCAGATTTTAATTAGGTTTACCATCCATGAACCAGACTCCATCAAAAGATATATATGCTTTAGTTATCAAAAGATTTAGGTCTGCAAGGACTTGAACAACTTCAAGGAGAGTACCATGGCTATTGACAGTATCCACCTGAAAAACAAGAAAACTAACTAGTTAACATATATATATAACAAAGGCAATCAAATTGGGTAGCTTAGCTAGTTAAAACCCCTCTTTGTTCAAGTCCAGTTTCATACATTGTGAAAATAAATTGAATGTGTACCTGTATAATTGTGGCATGCTCACAAGCATCATTGTCGATCACAACTCTACAACCAAAATAAGCAAGTTCATTTAATGAGAAATAAAAACAGAGCAACAGTAAAAAATAAGGCACTACCTCGCTGAGAAATTTTAGCATACAGGTGGTGAACAAATTATTACCAGAGGTAGCTTCACTGAAACTTCCCGAAATGTAAAAAAATAAAAAAATAAATAATAATAATAAAAAAAAGTTTCATAATAATTACTAAAACAAGACATAAAAGAAAAGGGAAGATAAATGTAAAAAAAAAAATGTACTAACATCAGTAAATTTTCTTTCAGGTCTCCTTCTATTTTCTCTATTCCCAAACAGAGTATAGAAAAATACCTGGGAGAGTTCATTCTTCTAATAAGCTTGGCATACTCATCAACATCATCCATTTCTGGGTTTCACAGATCTCGACACAACTTCAACTCGAATAATATACAACAAAATTAATAAAAACCTATTGCCCACCACCACACTGAAAGTTGTGAAAACTCTGAGTGGGTTACATATAAAAGGAAAGAGAGGGTGAAACTGAATGGAAGAGGAAGTGGAAAAGCCATTTATAGAACAGAAATCCGGAATCTGAAAGGCCGCGCAAGCTATGTAACGTACAAAGGGCAGTTGTGTTGTGTTTAAATTTGAGTGGATGAAATAACAGTTAAGACGTTACCTACATAGCGTATAGTGTGATTAAAAAGCTGTCCTTTCGATATCATGTAGTTGTAGGTGAAATTTCTCATTTCCAAAGCACAATTTTATCTTTTTCTTTTTCCTTAAAAGGCAGTGCGTACCTTGAGAAGGACGATAGGTCGTGCAACGTATGCCATTGTTCAGCCGTTATGGAGTTTATTTTCATCTCTTTTTTTTTTTGAGAATTTTCCATAATTAAGTTGTTAATTACAAAATTATTATTTATACTTTTTTTTTATTAAGCGAAATTATTTTATGTTTTAATTTCATAGGCTCTCTTGTGGGCTTGAACTTTTAATAGGTGCTCTAAATTTTTAATAATCTTGCCTTAAAATTAAAATAATTCAATAATTTATTTAATTTATATACTAAAAACATAAGGTTACCTATAGGATATTTAAGGTATGAAAATGACCGATTTAGAAAGTGAAGACGACGATGCTGGAACTGATTGGGGGAGTAAATGCATTCTTTGGGAGCCCTTTTTCTTTCATTAACTAAAATTAATAGGGAAAATACCACACGGGCGGCAACTACAGTGATAGATAAACGATGAACGTGACGACATCGAAGCTGCGACAATTTTTTTTTTTTTAAGAAATAAAAATTGTTTAATTCTAATAACTTAAAAAAAAAATTATTAATATAATTTTTTAAATTAATTTGATTTCAAGGAGATTGGACCTTGGAATCTCATAAGAAATTATTTTAATATAATTATTGAATTAAAATTCGTCAGCTAAATATGAGGAACATTAATTATTTGAATATATTACCCGTGCAAGAGCAAGACTTAACATCAATTAATATGATTAAACTGCTAGTTCAATTGTTGCAAGTGACGACATTATGGGACTTTAAGGAGCATCCTCCATTTTGGGTAGCAAACTTAAATTTACATAGGATTTATGTTAGCAGAACATACCAGCTGTCAATAATTTAAATACTCAATTTCATCCCCAAAATGAGTCATCTTTGTTTGTCCACGTCACTTAGTCCAGCTGTTTCATCACATATTAGGAGTCCCAAATATCTCAAAATTAAAATTTTGGCACTGCGAGGTTGTCGCTCCATAGACTTTGGTAGGGTTGTGTTTGGTGACTTTAAATTATTGTTGTTAAATAAAATATATACTATAAAATTATAAAAAAAAATAAATAAGAAAATTTGCATATAAATTATATATGTTCACATTATGTATAAAAAACTTTATAGTCAAATATGGTTGGATCATTTTAAATTATGATTATCTAAAATATATGATTACATAAAATATATATAAATTTACAATAAATAAATAAGAAAATTGCATAAATATAATAAATTTTATACACATAATGTAACATCCAAAATAATTTAAAATCATCAAATATGGCTCTATAAAATTATAAGGAGCAACAGTAGAGATAAATAATGCTTGTTTAAAATTATAACTAAAAATCTTATTTTCACTTATCAAAATTACTAGTCTCAAGTAATTCGACGATCTAATGAAATGAATCACATCTTCTTATTTGATATAATTTTATTTCTTTTATTTTTAAAAAATAATTAACAAGATCTTTTTCTGATAGAAGATTAGTATTAATTGCAAGTTATTTAAACTTATTTCTATGATTAATTTTTATCTTGTTATAAATAAAATGGAGAAGGACATGAACAAAGAATATAGAGAAGAGAATGGTTTTCTAGTTGTTCTATTCAATAGTATTAAGCCCTTTATATAGAGTACATAAGAGAAATAAATAGGAAGCTTTTTCAATAAAGAAAATACAAGAAATAGGAAGTTTTTCTAATAAGGAAAATACAATCAATACTAATATGGAAACTAAAATATTCATGTATATGGAAAGACATCAATCAAATCTTATAATATATCATAACACTCCCCCTTGATATCTTTTACAAAGAATATGCCTCGTTAAAACCTTACTAAGGAAAAACCCTGTGGAAAAAAATCTTAGTAAAGGAAAAAGAGTACATTATTCTTGTAGGGATTTGCGCCATAACACTGCCTCGTTAAAAATCTTACTAGGAAAACCCAATGGGACAAAACTTAGGCTAAGGAAAAAAGAGTACAGTGCATTAAAATCTCCCCCTCATGAAAATATGATTTCTATCAAATATCTCTTAGCTGACGCATGCTAATTTTGTTGACTAACTTTTCAAATGTGATTGTAAGGAGTGTCTTTGTAAACAAATCTACCAAGTTGTCAAATCGTATACTTAATGATGTTTAAGTAATATCCACATATAATAATTTATTTGTAGTACTCTCTTAGGATATTACTTGCGCTATGAATATAACTCGTTAAAAACCTTATTAGAAAACCCAGTGGAAAAAAACATATCTAAGGAAAAGAGTATATTTCATGCGCTATTTTTTCATTGCACATATTGCCTCATTAAAACCTTTGTCCAAGAAAACCCTGCTTGACTAAGGAAAAAAAGTACAATCATATACTAATTCGCTCTCCCTGATTATGACAGATTTTAACACGGCGTATACTAATTGATGAAATGATGTCGTTTAAATACCACATTAGGTAAAAACTTA
The DNA here is from genome assembly GCA_947687605.1 of Reutealis trisperma. Lineage (NCBI taxonomy): Eukaryota > Viridiplantae > Streptophyta > Magnoliopsida > Malpighiales > Euphorbiaceae > Reutealis > Reutealis trisperma. The sequence goes on from CANTUT010000048.1 coordinate 2,487,326, forward strand.
GTACATAAGTCTATTAAATTGTCACTCAAGCGAATTTGGTGGATATCTCTTCTGGACCTTATGTATATACAAGAATTTGGGTGAAGTTTATGTCTACTTCGTTACCCTTAATATAACTACCTTTAATTTGTGCAATACAAATTGCATTATTCTCAAAATACAATGGGAGTATCTTTTAGTGAGGTACTTCAGGATCATAAAATTTTTTATAAAATTGCAGTACCACTATAAGTGAATACATAGCCAGTCTAAAATCTACCATCATATAGACTAAGCAAATAACCGATATTCGCATGTAGACCAATTTCAAATGTGAATTATAATATTAATAGTATATTGAAGATAACTTTTTACACCATTTTAATATCTCTTTGTAGGTGCAAAGCTATACCTAGCTAGGAATTTTTCTTGCAAATGTAATATCAGGCCTGATGCAATTTGCAAGACACAAGAGTGCCCTATAGCACTTATATATGGTACTTCAAAACCAAACAACTCTTATTATCTTTTTTAGGTCTAAAAAGGTCTCTCTTCACTTCTAGTGAGCGGACCACCTATTGGTGTGCTTGAGGGAGAAGATTTATCAATGCAAAAATTGCTTAAATATCTTTTCCACATAAGTATACTGGTGTATTAGGACTCCTTAATAATCGGTCTGCAGGCCGATACAAAATTTCATTTCATTTAAATTTTTGATCTCAAACTCACTTTTCAAACAGGTACATACTTATTTGAGTTCATTAGGAGTCACATTGATATTTAAATCAACTTATACTGCAATAATAACATATACCATTTTATGGTCTTTTATGAATACAAATGGACATAGTGTATTATTCACATATCTTTCTTTCAATAAGAATTTACTCAAAACAATCATACCACATGTCCATATTGCTTTAATCCATACATAGATTTTTGCAATTTGATGAAATATATGTCACATGTTTAATGTGTATTCATTTATGATATACTTAGTCATTCTGGGACTCTTATTACTTTCATAGGGCGTACAATATGCCTTTCATTAACTGCCATATTAATTAAGTATCAGAACATGATCATTTCTATAATAAGAGAATTATTTTTCTCATAATCAATGATAGAACGAGTCTAGCTCTACTTTAATTATCTCATTCAATGATGGTCAATCATGTTTATGCTAATATTCAGTTATACTTATAGATTATGGATCCATATTTTCTCTTGTAACAGCAAAAGCTACTGTTGAGGCAAATTTATCGTCGATGATAATTAAATTTCTATCAACTCTTTCTTATATCACAAAATAATTGAGATTTATAGTTTTCATTTATATGATCATCAACTCCAGAAGCTATATATGGAGGATCTAATTGTTCCGTTGTCTCAGTCTGTGTCTCATAATTAGCTATATCTCTTTGACTAAGATCTTCATCTTCAGGAGGTTTCTCTTTAGAAGATTTTATGAATGGCGCTGCTTTTCTTTTCCACGGATTTTTGTCTTTAGTTCCAATTTACTATCCACGTTTCTAGCATGTAGTGAGATTGATTGATTTTTTATTTGCAATTGGAATCACAACCCTTGCTAGGGTATTAGCAGCTGTAATATGAGACTTTGTCACTCTTTTAGCATCTATAAATGCATTTGGCAGTTAAGTTGCAATTTATTGCAACTGTATTATTTCGTGAACTTCTGGTTCGCTTTAACTTGTACATGGACCAAAATTATTTAAAGAGTTTCCCTTCTAATAGATTTCTCGACATTCTTTAGCACTGCAAGTGCTTTTCCTCCCCTAATGTCGAAAAATATGCCTCATCAAAATAAATTCATAATCTCTTTGTGGACCAATTATCGCACATTGAGATAGATTTAATATATTCATGGCACAGAAAAAAAAAATTTATGACTCATATTCTTATACAAGTTTCAAGGGAGAGTATATATGATGTACATAATGGCATTCATGCCAAACTTTCAAAGTTTAATTATTGAACTATAAGTTCAATGCTTGAACTGCAAGTTCAACGCAATATATTGTGCATGTATACTAGGGATAAAAAAGTAATTAAATAACTCATTATAATACACAACTTATAAAATTCTTGCAAATTACTCCTTCAAGGAGTTTACATAAAATCATCAATATTGAATTGAGTTGTGTCCTCTATATGGGCGGTTCCTCTTTCAGAATCTCATGATTTACCAAATGATTTATAGTATTCACTTCAGGGAATACAGTTGTACTAGTGGGCATTATTTGATGATTTCTCATTAGCAATTATTCTTTTAAAATTCTCATTATCTACCAAATGATTTATAGTATTCATTTCAGGGAATACAGTTGTACTAGTGGGCATTGTTTGATGATTTCTTATTAACAATTATTCTTTACAACCATTAGAAAAATAATATTTGTAAATTTTCACTTTTTATATTGCTACTACAGGAGCATGTAACTTTATTACCGCACAATTTCAGCTGTGAAGTAATTTTAAACATGGTTAAATTATATTCTCAAATAGACTTTAACTCTTGTAGGTGTAGGTTTAACTAATCATATTGAGTTTATGGTAGTACCACATATTTCAAGTGATTATATCTATCTTTGAAACTCTTCTAGAAAATATAAAAATCATTAATAGTAAGATATTCAACCTTTAAATCCTCACTTAAATGAGATTTAAGTAGATAATAGCTTTTGCTTTTGCTAGCATCTAAATGCATTTCATTATCAACAACTCACGTCAAAAATTATTTCCATTAAATTCAAGAGCATATAAAAATTATCAACCAAACTTTAATTCACTATACTTCACTTTATTTAAATAACTTAATTTGCATATATTTAAAATATATCTAAATAGACCAATCAGAAAATAAATTAATATTAATTTTAACAAACATTAAATTCATAATTTGTCCTACCAAGGAAAGGTAAGCACTAATTATGCTTCTCTATAGCAACATAAATCCAACAATGTATGCAATCCGGAAATAAATTCATCAATTCATAAATTAATAAAACCATATTACTTATATAATTTATATTAATCTCATCTCACATTTAAATCTCTAATTGTTTTCACATCTAATACACATTGACATAAGTAAATTCAAAACATATATAAAATACATAACTTTCTTGTAGGCTATTCAACTAACAAATATATATATATGTATATATGTATCAGACATGTATTGTCCATAAAATAAAATTTGAGTTGAGATGCTAAGACCGAAAGATATGTAGTAATATATACACTAGTAGAATCAATCTCAATTTAATGAATCAAGTAAACCTATTAATATGAATGCAAGATCACCATTTTTCCATAAAGCAAGTCAATCAATCAATAAATGAATAATTTAGGGTTGGATTTTATGCCAAAAAAAATTATAAGCCATGACTTTAAAACTATGCATAAAATGTGTTGTTATAATTGATAACCAATTAAAAGTTGCAATTTGGTTGGTAAATCAAATAGGCCATCATTCCAATACATATAAACAACAATGAAATACCAAAAACAGAAAAATCAAAGCAAAAGGGTTTACTTTAATATTATAGCCATACGCAGGTACTTTATTGATATCCAATTTATTCAATGCGTGTAGTTTAAATCAAATTTATTAGTTATTCAGCAACATAAAATATCAATTTTTCAAGAAATTTTATTTTATTTATTTGATTACCCGAAGGAGTGACACTAGTATAAATAATTCTTACTCATGATGTCGAGGCCCATCAATTAACATTGTCTAATATAAAATCATAATAAAATTAGTCTTTTAAAGACTTGTAGACAATGTATTTAGTTCTTCAAGAACATTTAATGATTATTTAATGAATTTGTTTACTTTAATTAGTTTTTCAGGAATTATATAGAATATCAGTTCTTCAGGAACTGTAGAGAATATCAGTTTTTCAAAAACTGTAAAGAATACCAATTCTTCAAGAACTATGAGGAATACCAGTTTTTTAGGAACTGTAATTATTATTAGTTCTTTAGGAACTCATAGCTTAGTTATTTATTTAATTAGTTTTTCAAGAATTATAAATATACTAGTTTTTCAGGAACTATAATTTAAAATATAATACTAATTCTCTAGAAACTCATAGATTAGTTATTTATATAATTAGTTCTTTAGGAACTATAAATAATACTAGTTCTTCAGGAACTAGTATTTAAAATATAATGCTAGTTCTTCAGGAACTAGAATTTAATTGATTAATCATTAAATAGTATATCAAATCTTTATAAATCTAAAAAAAAACGATTTGAAATAAATGATTGTAAGAGAGAAGAAAAAAAATGATTTCTTCAAATTAATTAGCCCAATATGTTCAAACGATTTCTTAAAAAAAAAAATGATTTAGGTTTTTTTTCTTAAAAAAATGTATTTGATACATAAATATTAATAATAATAGTAATTAATTAGACAAAAATTGTTTACCATAAATCTTGAATTTTATTTCTTCAAATTTTTCGCCTTAACTGGGTTGTAGCAAATCACAAGCTATCCAAAATTATGAATAATATTGTAAAACGATTCGTACTGATAACGTGTTATAAATAAAATAGAGAATAACATGAACAAAGAATATAGAGAAGAGAATGGTTTTCTAGTTGTTCCATTCAATAGTATTAAGCCCTTTATATAAAGTACAGAAGAAAAAGAAATAGAAAACTTTTCCAATCAGGAAAATACAAGAAATAGGAAGTTTTTCTAATAAGGAAAATACAATCAATACTAATATGGAAACTAGAATATTCATGTATATGGAAAGACATCAATCAAATCTTATAATATATCATAATACATCTCATATTTTAGAGCTTTTCAGATTTTTTCTTTCTTTTTTACACTGAAGAAAATTTCTAATAAAAAAGGAAAAAAAAATTACTAGGATTTGAAGCCTTAATTTCTTATATTATATGAGAGACTGCACAACATATATATATATATATATATATATATATATATATATTGAGCTAGTAGAACCAAGTAAAATTACAGAGTTACTTCTATATAATATATATATACAATTAGTAGGTTCGGGAAAGAGGGAGTAATGCCTCATTTTTTGAGGTAATTTTTTAATCTCCCAAGCCCAGCTGCTAACTGTTTTATCTGGCAACACAGATAAAATAAAAACTATGCCCGTGCACACATTATATATATATCCAAACATTAATTATTAATTGTCTGAATTTATCATCCTAGGTAGATGCAGAACTTTCCCTAAGACCCAGTTGCACTGAGGTACTTTTCCTGAAGGGCTTTTTGGCATTCAGCAATTCACTGAACAAGTGTGCATGGGCTTAACTGAATGCTAAATGCACCTTCCACAAAATTTCCACCCAAAACCACCACCACCGCCACCAGGCCCTTGTCCTGGTGGTCATGTGCTTGCTGCACATGTTGGAGGGACCAGCTTCGAGTCCCTCCCAAACTAACACCCCCCTCCCCTTCTAACTCCTACCTATTGTTAAAAAAATAAAAAACCACCACCAGTACAGCCGCCACAGCTCTGCCTGCCATCTAAAGTAAACACTTGGCTCAGTATTTTCTTTTCTTTCCCTTTGCTCTGCTTCCTAAGCTACTATATATATAACCTTTTGTGTCTTGTAAAGTAACGACACATTCTATGCCCATTTATAGAGATAATACTAGTTTATAATATTCCCGCATTAACATGAAAAAAGAAAACCATATTTTATAAAGGAATTTTTGCATAAATACTAAAAAAACAGAGAGGAAGGAATTATTTTCTTTTACGCTCTCAAAAACTTTTTTACAAGTTTTTTCTTTTTTGCCGACACATGTTTCATCCACTCGGGCTCGGCATTCAGCCAAGAGAAGTCAAAAGCACACTCCTTAGCTAGACTACTAAATTCTTTATGGTGCTCCCTCAAATTCACACGTGGTTTCAGTAAATAAAAGCGGTGAATACTGTTTTATCACATGCCACACATGGCTTGTTGTCTACTAACTATCATCACCACCTCAACCATTAACATCTATTGGACATATTTCTCATTCAAAAAAAAGTTACTGTTTTTATTTTTTTCTTCTCATAAAAAAATTCTTGCCATTTTAAGATTTTTTCATCCATCATTCATTGCCTTTACGTGCCATCGAAACTCAGGACTGGTCCTAGCAAGTCCATGTCATCATTTTTTTTTTTTTGGTTTTTTATATATTTTCTCAAAGTGCATATTGAAATTAATATATTGCCTTTGAAATTTATAGAAATTTCACTAATAAATTTCAACTATACTAAAAAGAAAAAAATCTCGCTTTTAAAAAGATAGGCAAAATTAGGAGGAAAAGAAATTGTGTTGAGGAAAAATCTTGGCTAAGGATTTTTAGAAGGAAAATAAATTATGTTTAGAAAAAGTTTTAGCTAAGGATTTTTGGATGATAGGTAGTGGGTGTAAGAGAAAGAAAAAATAAACATAATGAGAAAGAAAAAAACGATTTCAATGATGTTATAAATATAAACGACACCGTTTACTTATCTTTTTCTAATTTAATAGCACGCGTGGATGGTTGCCATAAAATGGGAAAAAAAAAAAGTCAAATAAGAACCTTCTGCCAAATATAAACCACTTATATAAATTATACAGTTTGAGAAATTTCCAAAATTTTTATGATCATAGTGTTTTTAAAATTTTAAATACATACAAAATTTATTTTATTTAACAAATAAATTTTATTAGAAATGTAAGTTGCAAGTAAATTTCCATATTTGAATTAACTATAAAATAAATTTAATTAAATATTTAATTTTATTAAGTTGCACTTAAAAATCAATAGTTTTAATAATTTGTAACTATTGCTAAATTTAAAATTCATCATTTGTGAATTTTGGCAATTTAATTTAAGTATATCACATTATAAAGAATTAAAAATAAAAAGTAATTTTTCATATTTAATAAAAATATTTAAAAATAAATATTATAAGAGTTTATATTATAATATAAAGAATTCAACTCCCTATTTAACTTATCTTGAAAATCATATATAATCCAACAATGCAGAGAATGAGAAAAAAGTAAATAAAAAAAAATTAATAAAAAATAGTTAGGAGCCGTTTTCTTACTTTTTAAATTTAAGGAGAGAGAAAGTGACTCATTGTAAAATTTAAAGAAAAAATTTAATTTAAAAAGTTATTGAAAAAGTTAAAATTATTTTATTTCCCTTTTTTAAAAAAAGAAGAAGAAGATTTAAAAAAAAAAAAAAAAAAAAAGAAGAAGAATACAGAGTATGTTGGGATGCTCTATTAAGATGAACCCTTATAAATGTGATAATCAACCAAAAAAATAAAAATAATGAGATAAACAGTTCACATTCACAAGGAAGCCTATGTTCCCAATATGGTGACAAGGCCCATTAGAATATGGGCTTTTGAATCAGGCGCTTCATAGTTTGTACTAATATCTAATAATTATAGGCAAAGCCCTCTTTACAAAATGCTTGCACTTTCCCTCTCTAACTTGAAATCGATGAGATTCAGAACGAAGTGGAGGGAAAACAAATCGTGAAAAAAAAAAAAAAATCCAAAAGTTTTTGCAACTCATCCTCCTGTAGTTTCAACGAAGAAATGACCAGGAGACGCCTTTTGCTTAGCTCTTATTCCGATGACGATGAAGATCAAGAAAATCAGCCACCGCCATCACAACAACAAGAAAAACTGCATGTGAATGAGGTTCATGTCCGACAAGACCCTGCGGTCAATCATCCTTCTCAAAACCCTAACCCTAACCTCCCCGAACCTCTCCCTATCTCAGATGACGAATTCATTGATGTCTCTGACAACCTAACGCCGCCCTCTCCTCCTCCGGAACCGGCCTCTGATCACTCCTCTCAACTACTACCTCCAGTGCCTCCGGTGATCTCCGGTTGCCCAATTGGGGATATTTTGTTGAGGATGGGATTGAAATTGAAGAGGGAGTGGTTGGATTCTTGTCTTCGTGGACTTGAGAGTTTTGTCCGGGATATTGATGTTGCTGCCAAGGCCAAGCTTTGTTTCCAGCAGTTTTTGTTTTCGGATATGAATTACTGTGGCAGCGGTGTGCTTCCCCCAAATGTGGATTCTATGCATCTTGTTGATCTCGCAGGGCCGTTTGTGTTGCAGGTGCAGTTCAATTTCATGGCCGATTATTTTAAGTTTAATGTTATAAGATTGTTTATTTTTATGCAACGAAGTCTCTGAAATTTCAAAGTTATATGTTTTGCTGTGATATTTATTTATTTTCTGCTCCCTTTTGTTTTTCTTTACGAAACTTTAATAGGGGTAAAGAACTTTTTTGTTTTAGAAGTTCTACTCACAGTGAGTCGCATGTTTTCAGGTTGATGAGATTGTTAATATTAGTTGTCCCCTCAAAGGCAGGTACCAGGAATGTCCTTCAGGGGTCAAGAGGTGCCTCAAGTTGTCAATGACAGATGGAGTTCAACGTGTTTTTGGCATGGAGTATAGGCCTATTAAGGATCTTCAAGTCCTAGCCCCGGCAGGATTGAAGGTTCCCTTTTCTACTGACTATCAATATTACACAATTAGAATGTCTTTTTCTCTTGGGAAGATATGAGGTCACAGATAGATAAGACAGCAATGGTGTTTCTTTAGGAGATATTTCTTTTGCATAATTTTGTTCAAGTAGTGTGTTTTCCCTCTGAGTTCCTTGTTTGTGTCGAGGTTTGCTAATTAATTAGATGGCAATAGCCATTTGGTAATATGCTTTATAAATGAATGATGGTTTTTATTAACCTTGTCAAATGTGGCTTGACTACCATTGTTGATATGAGTATAAGGTGCTCAAATGGCTAGCTGAGAAGAAGATAAACTATGATATAATAATGTGCCAAATATGATGTCTTTCTTGTGTTAGGTGTTAGTTTCAACAAAAAGAGTTGAAAGCATTATCCCTTTTTCTTATAGGTTGTAATTTGTAATGTTCATATTCGGCACGGGCTTCTAATTTTAGTCCCTGAAACGTTAGAAGTTCTAGGAGGGATGGTTGATGATCTGGAAGCAGCACACCAGCGTCTTATTGATGAAGTGAATAAGCCACCAAGGGGCAAAAGGTATATTTGAAGTGTGTCAGATGTATTGAGCCTGGCACAAATTTAGAGCCTGTTACCATTCCTGTTGCATTGCTTTGCACTTTGCTATTTCTATACGCTTTTAAACTTAATTGTGCTCTCGATATGTTTGTCTCATCATGGTGTTGATTGTAGCCTCTAAAACTGTTTTCTGCCTCATACTGAATTGCTCATTTTAATGTGTCGACTTATTTAAATGGATAAATTTCCAGAAAATGGTTTCTATCTAAAATATTATAGTATTCATACTTGACTTTACAGTATTTTTTGAAGATGAAAACTCAGATATGATTGAAAAATTCTCAAACGTGATGATTGATAAATCTGAATCTATTATTATGTTATGTCAAGAGAGTAATGCAATTTTAGAATGGCTGTGCAATATTATCTGTTTCAATGATAAGCTTCCAATCTCCATTGGCTGCTTTTTGTTATATTCTTTTGATTGATTTGTTCATTGAGTTGAGTCCTGATCCTCAATGGATGCTCTAAATACAGATTTTCGACTCTTTAAACACTGTTGTTATGTTTACTTCTGTTCTGCAGATCAAGGACAGGAGTGGTTCCTCCTTTAGCAACTAGAGCAACTCTGGCTGCATGGCCCCGTGATGGTGTTAATGTTCCCGGAAGTACCAATAGTTCTACTGATGTCCTAGATCATGCCAATAGCTCTGCGACTGATCCTCGTGACAGCAGTGGTTCTGTTAATGTTTATGGACACATGGATACTTCTGTTAATGCTCATGGACGCACTAATAGTTCTAATTTTCTTGGATCCACAAGTAGTTCCATATTACAAGGTCCACCCCCCTTTCAGGAATATGACCGAGGTTAGCTTACTTTCTTCCTATTCTTGCAGTTTGAATTAAATTAGCTAAGTTCCATTGCATACTCGGTTACATTTTCACATGTATGATTTACATTGCTCCCTGAGGAAGAGCATTAAGAAGTTAAGTACCATTTATTAGTTGCAATATTGGGATTTTGTTTTATTAGGGTTTGTTTAGTTATGGAAAATTATAGTTGTTTTCCAGAAAATAATTCTTAGAAAATTAGAAAATGGAATTTATTGTTTAGCGATAAAAATTCTCCAAATAGAAATCTAGAGATAAATGTTCCATCTTTTCTAATTTATAGCTATATTTTGGAAAACTAATTGAAGTTGTTTTCCATATTTCATTTTGAAAACATGGCATTATGAGCAATTAGAAAGCACATAACTCCACTTGTGTTTTCAACATCGTCGCCATAATGTTGGGCTTTGAATCCCAGTTGTTTTTTTTATGAAATTCTTGCTGCACACACACACACAGTAATTATCTTTCTTGTTTTTCTTATTAATAACTGTTCTTTTTATATATAGATTTTTTTTTGGTTATTTTAAAATATCAATAAAGAATTTTAAAATAATTTTCATATTAGATGATATATTTGAAATTTATGTTTAAATTAAAAAAAAAATTTAAGTAATCATATTACAAAACATATACATATCTAATAATTAATACTTGTTCATAAAATAAAAGTTATTTGATAATATATATATATAAAATAAAAAGTAGAAAGAATAGCAATAAAATTAGAAAGAAACACAATTTTCAATTTTCCAAGTTTTATTTGGAAAAGGAAAAGTTAGAAAATCGGGAAAAGGAAAAGAAAATTAGAAAATGAAATGGAGAATTTTTTCAAAACTAAATAAGGCCTTAATGTTTGGAAATTAGGGAATGGGAGTTAAGTTTCAAGTACTTATGGATTTATTTTCTCTTTGCATTTTCTGTCTCTCTCTCTCTCGTCTTCCTTATATGACAAGTTGAGAGGTTTCTTCTCTTCAGATGTCAATACTCAAGTAAGACTTTTTGAGGGTTGACTTTGAGTTGAACAACTTCGGACTGATGTTTGGGATGTATTTTTTACATTTTTTACCACATTAATTAACATTTCTTAAAAATATAAGATGCACTCTTGTTGTAAGTTGTTACTAATATTTTGCCTCAGACATGCATTAAATTTAACAGTTGTATCTTCCAGCATAGTATTTTTTTCTGGGACATGCTTGCTCTCAATGTGGCAAATTTCCATGCTTGTGGATATAATAGCCAAAAGTTGTAGTTTTAGTGCATTACATGCCCGTTGATATCCAGTGTTGTATTTTTATTCATTTTTTATCAGACTCTGAAAATGTGATTGATAAAGTTTTATTAACTAATATAGAATCATATAAATTGGTTTTCTTGGTATTATCAGGAATGTTCCTTTTCTAACTTGGAAAAGGAAGGAAAAAAAATTTGAAGTTGCTTTTTTGGCTTCTTTTCATGTCTTCTAGGTGCTAATGTGGCTGCACCTGGCCATGGAGCCAGTCAAAGGACTACAGGAGAATTTTCTGCTCCAAGGAGCTCAGGGGACATCATGGCTAATCCATCGTCAAATGTTGTTTCTGATGTTGAAGAGATACACATTGATGCTTCCTTGGAGAGGGAAAGTGTTGTTTCAGAACAGCATTCTAATGTCATATTGAATCATGAGGATGTCCATATGATTGATGATTTTGAACATCCTCTCATATTTTCTAGGGACCGAGAAATTCCTTTTACATACTTGGCTAGCTTGTCAGCTAAATGGGCTGCTATGAAGGAAAAAAAATCCTCTGTTCAAGGAAAAGTTAAGGTGTGTATATTTTTCTCCCAGTTTTGCTCGAGCACACAAATGTGCACATTCATTCATAGTTGAGAAACTTAATCTTAGTACATCATATATTCTTTCCGGTTAATATAATATAGTTACACAACCAGTTTGTGAAGGGGCAGCTGAATTCAATGATATTGTATGCATAATTCCTCTGGTCCTTATCTTTGAGCAGTGGATTGCATCAAAATTCTAAAAATGGATTGTGATTTGGATTTGGATCAGCTTTTTTCAACTGAAAATTTCGTGAAATTTAAAAATTCTGCATTAGTTTGGGATTAGCGGCACAAATCATATAGCTTATATTACTATAAAAATGAAGGCAATATTTTGCAAAAAGTTTTGAGTGACCTGGGCACCATACTTCCTGAGTTCTGACTTGTATTATTGACCAATTCATGTGGTTATAATCATGATCTTGTGAACATGATGATCATGATTATGGGAAAGATTCTGCAGACCAACTTGTAAAAAAAACCAACTAGTATAATTTTGTTAGGACTGATGGCTTCACTATAAGCAAAAGAGCAACATAGTTAAGTGAAAGTTTCTGAAGGATCAGTTTAATCCAGTAGCTCTAATTTTGTAACCAAAGCTGTAGAATTCTGTCATTTTATTGATAGGGCAGCTATATGTTACGTCCCGCGGGCAGTGCTACGCACCAAGCCCGCAACGAGTGGCCAAGGCAGCCTCACCTTACACACTTTGTAGTGCAATCTACTTACTCCCTTTGAACCTCCTTGTGTTCCTTTGATTCTAGCACAACTCTCTTAGGCTTACTTAGTATCTTTTGGCAAGTGAAGATCTAAGTGCCGCGCGGGTTAGTCAAGGCAAAAAGCTAACTCCGTGACATATAGCCCATAATTGCAAAATTTATTAATATTTTTTTTTTCTGGAGGAAAGGGTGAAAACGTATATATTGCAATATTGTCCTAAAAATTTAGACTTTTTTCTTTTGACAAGTGCATTTTTAACGAGAAAAGCATTCTTATGTTCATATACCAGTGGCTATGCATTTGAGAATACATGACTAAATACATTATTGGTTTCTTTAATAGTTTTTGTGTGCACTATGTATGCATTAATGCACAGAATTCCATTAGGTCATTGCTTTTCATGTCTTTGACAACAACTTAAGGAAACTAGCAAAGAATTATCAACTCTGGGTAAATCTAGTAGTTCTTACACACTGAATTATTGAAATATACCTTCGAAATTTTATAAGAAATATGATATAAACTTGGATAGTTTTTCTCCTTTTTATTTTGGTTATTAGTTTCTAATTTTTTAACAAAAACTTTGCAGTGCTTTTTGACTGGTGTGAAGGGATTCCAGTATAAGCATAGAACAACATATGAGCTTCAGGTTTATGTCGATGATGGCAGCCTCATTTCTGAGATCCTAATTGATCACAATGTGAGCATTATTGGATTTTCACCCATTGATCTTGTCAGGTTGGTAAAATTTAACATCTCAATCATTCTTTTCACTGTTCAGGTGGTACAGAAGGGAATAGGCCATTCTCCTGAGGAGGTCACTGAAGCTCTTTCTTCTTCGGATGCAAAGAGAGTTAGTGATATGAAGGAGACATTGAGACAGTTTCAAATATTCTTAGTGAAATTTGAGGTACTAGATTTCTTTCTTTAACCTATGAACTTTGCTTGGATGAGAAATGAGTATTAGAAGAATGAATGTCGTTTATTTGTCACATTGATCTTTGAGAGCCATGAGTTGTAATTTTAAGGATGGGTCTTAGTTACTTCGTCATTTGGGAATGCTTTGATGCAGGGGACAATGCGTGTAGAGATAGATGGAACCTCTCCTCTTCCAGTTGCCATAGAGATGAATCAAGGCTGCTCAGCTTCTGATGCCTGGTTGCTTATGAGAAGACTGAAGCCTTCTACTACTACTCGGACACCACAGCAACCGTTCTCAGATCCCATTGACATATCACCATGATTGCCTTAACTGCGTTTAGTGCTTGTGTCTCAGAAGGAAGTTTTTAAAGTTTGATCATGATGAAACATTCGCCGCTATTTCTGACCAGAAGAGGAAACTTCCTTGAGCTTGGATGCAGATTCATAATTTTACCCTGCACCAGCAGGCATAACAGGAAGGCATCAAAACGTGAAGCGATGACAGGGTTTACGGTCTAAAGCATCAAAACTTGAAGTGATGACAGAGTTTGCAGTCTGTCTTTAGCTACTTGGCCAGATTTACGAGGAATGATCAAGACATATGTTGATGGAATTTCCTGGGACTGATTCTGAATCACAGCATGCTCTTTGATCAGGGCCAGGAGCTACCAGCCATATATGTTACCAGTGAAAGAACAAATGGTAGCTGGTAGCTCCCTCATTCATTTGCTTCATTATTCATTTTATTTTTCTTGTCCCATCTATTTAAAACCATTTTTATGAATTGTTCATCCACACCAGTATCTCTTCTATTACCCACATCTATTAAAAATCATTTTTATTGTATCATATCATATATCCAAAAAAATGTCACAATTAACTCCGATTTGTTATTGCAATATTACAATGAGCTATTATCCATGCATCCAGATGAATTATCAGTCATCTCAGACTTTTTACTCACCTTGATGCAGGAAGGTTTCATTAATCATACAAGGTACAAGCTAAGGAAATTATACTGTTCCAATGAGTGATGTTATAAATTGCTTCATATTTTTTACCAGATCAACGAGCTTCTTACTAACTGTATCTCTTTCCGAATGGTCAGGTGCTGGAATTAAAAAAAAGCGGAGAATCCACTCTAACACCTCAGGGCAGAACATCTTCCAAAAGAAAATTGCACGGTACCAAGCCGGTTCTGTCAAGTATTTATCCCCACGGCAAGCGCTATTCACAATTGCTCTGGCAGCCTCTGGAGTGGTCTCTAGTGGCATTAAACTTAGTTCAACCTAATATAAATAGAAAAAACAAGGTACTCATAGGTGGAAGAATATGATAGGAAAGACCTGCTTATATGTGTATAACATGTTTATTGTTAGTATTCTTACATCTCTCAATTCTTTATCTACTTCCAGTATGCCTTGCTGGTTCAGGAATTTTCCTCCAGTCATTTCTGAAATAATCAATCCTGGATCAACAATTGTTATTCCAATTTCTGACCCAAGTTCTACTCTCAATGTCTCGTACATTTTAACCAATGCTGCTTTACTTGCCTAAAACCATTATAAAACCAGAATTTGTCAGCGCTCAGAATTTGTATATAAATATAAAAAAAAAAAAAAGTGAAAGATGATGGGATATCTTACAATATAAAGGTTCATCCTTGGGGCAGGTATCCATCTTGCACTCGAAGCAATCACTATGATCTTCCCTCTGCTCATTTTTAAGTGCGGAATTGCAAAATAGGAGCTATAAACTGAACCCCAGAAATTTATGTCCTATGAAAAACCATAGTATAGAATGTTAGTGGATCCCCATTACCCAATAAATGGATTTGCTTCTTAAGCAAATATCAAAAGACAACGTTATAGTCTCGAAGCAGTGTTAATTACAAGAGTCAACTACCATTGTTGGAGCCAAATTAGTGATGTCAACGATATCTTCAAACAGGATCATGGGAGTAACCCCAGCGACCGTCACTAGGTGATCCACTGTCAGATTTGAAATAATAATAATAATAATATATTATAAAAAAAGGTCTCTTCTTATTCTTGTAGAAATTTATTTTTTAAAGGCACGCCTGGCTTTCTTTTGGAAAATTTATTTTTGACTAATTAAATATTAATCTTAAAAATTATATTCTGAGTGAATAACAAACTTTTTTTTTAAACTAAAAATTTAAATATAAAATTTATTATAAAAAAAAAATAATTTCATTAATTGGATTTTAATTCTATTTTGATTTTTGGAATATAAACACGCAAATCTATAGAGAGAGAGAGAGAGAGAATTAATAAGTTTGTGGTTTGAAAATTTACATCGACCAAAGTGCATGATTGTGGCATTAACGAACGCTTGACAATCTTGAACCTTACTAACATCTCCAGGAATAACAATAACATCAGGTGACCCAATCTCCTCAGCCACGGCAGCAATATTCCGGAGACGGTATTCCCTTCTTGCAACAAGGGCTAAACAAGCCCCTCTCTTTGCATACTCATAAGCTAAATGCTTTAAAAAAGAAAAAAAGAAAAAAAAAATTGGAATATCCACAACAAATTAATTAAAACCAATTTCATACAAATTAGAAACTATTAGCTAATAATTAGGGTACTCATATATTTATAATTGATTAACCTCGCCGATGCCAGAGGATGCTCCGGCGATGAGGACCACTTTCCCTGCTAAATCTTCACTGAATATTTTTCTATAAATTAAGGAAAGAGACTTGACAAAGAAATAAGGTGGTAGGAAGAAGAAGAGGGCAATTATAGCAGAAGGGGCAACTATGATATTAATTAACTTATTGATCAAATCCATGGCTTCTCTTATCTCTATTCTCTACACTCTAGCTAGAGTACTGACTGGAAATAATTAAATAGTTTTGGTTAATAAATAAATAAAAAATTCATTTCTTTCAATTATATTGCGGCTTTGCCACGTACCAATTTGCATGCAGAGGATAGCACAACACGTGTATGGATGCTTCGATTGCTTTAATTGACTTGTTTAATAGTAAAACAACAAAAACTATTTGACTTTTTTGAACAGTCTGTTGAATTTGCTGTTTTTCTTTTACATTATTTCTCCAAAGGTCGCATAACGATATGATATTTGTTTAAGAAAATTTGGGTCCGTTTTACAAGTCAGTGGCCCAAGTCTAAGAACATGCGAAACCACGTTAACACAAATTGCGTTGCACAGATCGAACATTCCAAATGTCTAAAGCCCAGAGCCTCAAGTTAAAAATTATAGGGCTTTGGCCCCAAAAGATTTTGTTGAGCTAAACAATAGTTTTTGGCTTTTGGGATTTTGTGTGAAACAGTGGATTATCTAGTTGACAATGCAGGCATAGCTCCGAGATCCGTGGTCAAAGATAGGGGTGTGCATGTTTTAGGTAAAGACAGAGATTTGAAAATACCCGAACTTTGGTTCTTGAGATATTAAAGAATCGGTACCAAATTATTACAAAGAAAGTCCCAGACCGAATTGAACCAATTTTTCAGTTCGGGACAGTTAGGATATTCAGTTCTAATAGTTCGGGGAAAACAAGTCAGGCGAATCGAGAATTTTGGGTATTTTCAATAAATGTTTATGCTTATCATTTTTTTTTTCTTTGTAGCAAATTGCACAGACAAACTCAATTACATTTCATGAAATATATTAAGTAATATTAATTTGAAAATATTCCAATACTTGTAAGTTGTAATACTTCTCAAGCAAATCATAACAAATTGTACCAAATATTACAGAATTCAAGCTAACATAACAGATTATAGCAAATATAATATCAACAAATAACTTTCAAATTTGAAATTGTTCATGAATAGAGCATATTAGCAGTAGCTGAGAAGCAATTTATCAATAACAGCAGGACAACAGCAATAGAGAAGCAATGTAGCAATAACAACAAGATATCAGTAGCAGGCTAGCAGTAGCAACAGAATAGCAGTAGTAGAAGAATAGCAGTAGTAGAGGCATTTTGGAGCAGCAACAACCAACAAGGAAGGAAAACATGTGGAGATTGCAGAGTATGCAGCAACAAGAAAGGAGCAAAAATAGGATGCCATATGCACTTCAATTCTGCATATTCAGATAAAAAAAAATCAATGTACAATAAGGCAATAAGCAACCACAATTGTTACCAAGTAGTAAAATTAATAGATTCCCAAGTTTAAAATAAAAAGAGAAATGAATTCATAAGAAAACTCCCTAAAAATCCAAGTATTTATTAGAGAAGCCTGCAAGAAGAAAGAAACTAACAGTATAAATATAACACACAAGCAGCAACTGCAAAGAACAAAATCCAAAAAATATAGAATTAAATTCAAAATCATTGACATATTACCTTAATCGTTCAACAATCCACCAAAGTCCTAGGAACCATATTCTCAACAATTTCAGGCTCTTTTAATACACCTGCAAGTGAAATTAACAGAGCTAAATTAAAATTGAAAATATAAACTAAAACTGAAATGTAAAAGAAAATGTAAATTGAAACTGAAAAGATACCATTCTCAAAGTTCTCAAGTTCTGCCAGTGTCTCTTCAAGTTGAATGGGATGAGAAGTGGTCCTTAACCAGTCTTGGCAGCAAATCAAGACTTCAGCAGTTACAGGAGTTAAAGAACTCCTGAATTGATCTAGTGTTCTTCCACCAGTGCTGAAGGTAGATTCGCTTGCCACTGTTGAACATTGAATGGCCAAAACATCTTTTGCAACTTTGCTTAATATGGGAAATCTCACTGAATTTATCTTCCACCATCCCAACAAATTGAAATCCAGCACAAATTTCTCCTCTCTCCTCTAAATAGATATCTAACTTAGATTGCACACTGAGATTACTCTCTTTCTCTTTCTCAATGAAATACTCATCTATCTCATCTTCTACATCACCAAGCTGATTCTCAGTATGACAGGATGGTGCATTTGGTACCGGGCTACATTCAATTTCAGCATTGACTACTTTGTACTCTTCCATCATATCATTGAGAGCCTTTTTCACTCTTATACACAAATTTGTAGCCTCAACCTCACCATAATGCCCATTGTACTTAACCCTAAGGTAATTAATCTTATACCTAGGATCTAGTACAATTGTCACAAATAATAATACATTCATCTTATCAAGACTACCCTAATATTTATCAAACTTAACTTTCATGTGCCTACCCATAATGGAAAGGGAAGAATCTGTAGACCCCTCGCATAATTGCAGCTCTCTAAGAATCTTTATTATTTTAGGAAAATACAAACTGGATGTAGAATACAAAGAGTTAGAAATCTTAACTGTAACATCATAAAATTTTTTCAAAAATTTAGTAATTCTTTTAGCACTATCCCAATCCACATCATTTGGTACCTCTTCCCTAAACTCTATTATAAATTTTGGATCTAAATCCTCCATCTTCTCAAATGCAGTTTTATATGCTATTGCAAATTCTGACATATGATATGTGGAATTCCACCTAGTTGGACAATCTAAAGCTGAAGATGCTTTACTTGTAATTGCAGCTCTCTCACAACACATTTTAAACAAATCTGCTCTAGCTGGACTACTCCTAATGTATTTAACTACAACTTTAATCCTCCCAATTGCCTTTCCCACATATTCCAGACCATCCTTCACAATTAATTGAAGGATGTGGGCACAACATCTCATATGGAATGCCTCCCTACCCAAAACAAATGCATCCTTTTTGACTAATTTCTTTTTTAATTGCTGGACAGCAGTGTTATTTAATGATGCATTATCAACTGTAATGCACATCACCTTACATAAACCCCACTCCTCCATGCAAAAGTCTATTGCGTTCCCTATGTCTACACCCTTATGAATTTTAATTACATAAAAATTTTAAATTTTTTTTTTTTGTAAATTCCATTCATTGTCAATGAAATGCGCTGTTAAACACAAATAAGACAAGTTTTGAATACTTGTCCAAGTATCTGTTGTCAAAGACACCCTTTGACAGTTACTAGCAATGAATGATTTCAATTTTTTCTTTTCATTCACAAAAAGTTTAAAACAGTCCCTAGCAATGGTATATCTAGATGGAATGAAAAATTCTAGGCAAACTGTATCTAGAAATTCCCTAAACCCTTTCCTCTTAACAAACTTAAAAGCCAACTCATCTTTTATAATCATTATAACTAATGCATACCTACTAGCTTGTTGGTCAAATTTCCAACAAGCCAGTTTGTTTTCCCTAGAATTCCCCTTGTTAAAAGTCAATGTACTCTGACTTTTATCCTTGCCACTTCTATGTGCCTCAACTAACCCTTTCTTATATGGAAACTTTTTACATGTTTCCTTAAGGTATTTCCAAAGACCAAAGGTTCCTTGCTCACTTTTACCTTGGTAGTCCCTCCCACACTACACACATTCTGCCCTACCAGTTTCATTACCCTCACTATCATATAGTTTCTCAAAGTGTAACCACACACCTGATCTAGCCCTCTTATTATTATATGTATGAGTTGTAGACTCAGGAAGATTACCTTCTGTTTGCATTTCATTTTCATTAACAGACCCAGTTACTTCACATGCAAATGTAGGAATGTTAGCTAGAGAAGAAATTGAATCAGCTGTTGTAGTTGGCACTGCAGCCTGTACTTGCTTTCCTGCAGTCCCTCTACCCCTGCTGCCTATGCCAGTACCATTACCTCTCCTACCTCTTTGTTGCTTCATCATTTCCTATCAACGCATATTAAGTTATTAATTACAGCCATACATATTAATATTATACATCACATCAGTATTAAATTAATCATAAACATTACAAATTATAGACATAAATTTGAAAGTAAATAACTCATATCATTAGTTCAAGTACATTTCATTATGCAAAGTTCAAGTACATAACTGATAACTCTATATTTTTAGAGTTATTTTATTTGTTTAAACTTAAATTTTAGCTCAGTTCTCGAAAATACAATAATATTATTACATATTTTTAGAAATAAATAGTTCTATAATTTATAAATAAATTATAATATATTTTAAGTATTTTTATTTTATTTTTGTAGATCAAAATGATGTCACAATGATGTAATAAAATAAATGATGCAGACGGTGATGTCATAAAAATAATGATGCAAGCAATGATTTAAGTTTTCAATCCATGAGAAATAAATTCAATGGTTGGTGGCCAAAATTCAATGGTTAGTAGCCAACCTAACCATGTTTGAATATTGATGAAGAAATTCAATGGTTGGTGGCCAAAATTTAATGGTTGGTAGCCAACCTAACCATTTTTGAATATTGATGAAGGAATTCAATGGTTGGTGGCCAACCTAACCATCAATGTTGAATTTTTGATGTAAGAATTTTAATGGAACTTGAATTCTTCCACCAAACATGTCTATAAATACCATACTTGGCAAAAGGAAATAGCATAAAAAAAATCCATAAAAAAAATATGTAGAGAGATTTTCATATGTTTTCTTAGAGTATATTAATTTTATTTTTTTATTTTGATCAAGAGGAGGAGTTTTTGGAAGCTTGAGTTCATCAAAGATTGTATCCCAAAACAAGTTCTCTCTAAACTCTATTCTTGAATTTAATTATAAGTTATTATTATGTTTATTATTTTTATTGTTAATTTAATTGTTTCTTTTCTTTTAATTATGAATAGCTAAATTTATTTTTCTAGGATTTAAATGTAATCTTTTGATTTACATATGATTATTTATATTTAATTGATTGGGTTGATTGTTGGAATTAATCTTTTATCTTAGAATTTAATGCTTGTAATTAACTGACCATTAATTGCATGATTTAAGATATAGTGTGAAGTAACGATAGTGGAAGCACAATATTAATTCATTAGGATAATTGACCTAGGGAATGTATTGCTTAGAGATAAGAATACTCCTTTGTGATTTTTCAAAAGATTTTCATAAAACTTAATGAGTTTGTGTTAATTGCTTATGATCACGAGAGTAGACATAAGGTTAATATGAGCACACATGTTGTATCTTGAGAGAGAACATCATATAATTTAGGGAAATCTAATCATTAATTCCAGCAAAAATAATCCAATCTAAAAAATATAAAGTAATCATAGGTAATCAATTGATGAATTTTAAATCCTAGGCTTTTAATCTTATTTCATATTATCATCATTTATTTACTTGAACTTTACTTTATCTTAAAATACGGCTTCTCATAATTGATTTTCTAAATAATAGAATATTCAATAGTTTTGGTACTTTTCAACCCTTCCTCGTGGGATCGACACTTATTTCACTACTATATTACTTGTTCACGACCTGTGCACTTGTAGAAATCGCGCAACAAGTTTTTGGCACCGTTGCCGGGGAAGACAATTTTTGACAATATCAATAGATTGATATACTCTATTACTTTAGATTTTGTTTTTCTTTTCTATTTTTTTATTTTGCAGGACTTTGATAATAAAAAAAAAAAAGAAAAAAAGAAGAAAGAAGGCTTTCCACAACTTTTAATGGTGTGATGGAGGAATGATACTAAATAGAGCAGCAAGCATATATGGTGAGGATAGTTTTAGTAAGTTAAATGCTAAAATTGATACATTGGTTAACTTAATTGATAAAGTTAATGCTAATACTTTATTTAATTCATGTTTGAGTTGTGATATGTGTGGAGGTAATCATTTGAATTCTGAGTGTCAATATGCAGAGCAGGTACAATTTTTCCCAAATTATAACAGGTATGAGAATTATCCATATTCCAACATAAACAACTCAGGATGGAGTGACTATTCGAGCTTTTCATGGAAAAACCAATACGATCAAGGTAACAATTCATGGTATCCTTATCCATATGATTTTCAAGATCATGCACAATTTAAAGAGCACAAACCATCTTATGAAATAGCATTAGAAAAATTCATGAATGCTACTTACGAAAGATGTGAAAAAATGGAAGATAGGATGAATCAATGGACTAGCGACAATACAAATTTTGATATACAAATGGAACAATTTGCTAGTCCATTAGATACTCAAGGCCATGGTAACCTAACAAGCCAAATTGAAGAACATTCTAGAGATCAATGTTTGGCAATTTCTTTGAGTGATGATGAGGAAGAGATGATTGATCAAGTAGATACTTCAAGCAAGCAAGATAAAAGAGAAGAAGATGAGCCCAATTTGCCCAACAATTTCAAATACCCTTCTCTCATGGATAATATCTATAGAGTGGTTGAAATCGATAGGGAAATTGAAGAAGTATTTGAACCAGAACACTTAAAGGAAACTTTTTCAGTTTATTTGGTGAATACAACATCATATATGTTAGACCATAAAGAATATCAATTTGATGACTTGGAAGAAAAGAAGAAGCATTCACCACCATCAACTGAGCACTCACTGATTCTTGATTCAACTCCAATACCTTCCTATCTCAATTTCTTAAGAAAATTTAGAGCAAGAAAAAGAGCTCGTTGGAAAGTTTTTAAAAATTATAAGCCTAATTATAAAATATTAAATAATTTCTGTCTTAATTTTTTTTCATGCAGGCTCAAATCAAGATGGCTTGACTCATTAAAATTGGTAAAAGTCTATCTTTCCACAATTATCGAGATGATATACTTTGTGTATTATCCTCCATGATAAAGATCTAGCCATAGTCAAGCTAAAGACTATAAATAAAGCGCTTTTGGGAGGCAACCCAAATTTCTAACTTGTTTACTTCTTTTTAATTTCTTTTGTTCCTTTGTTTGTTTCATTTTATTTTAATTTTGCTTTAGTGTTGCTTGTGAGTTATTAAATAGCTTATCAGGAGGAAACCCAAGTTTTCTCTTTATTAGGTTTCTTTTATTTCTGTTTAGTTGTTTCATTGTAAATTTTCTTTTTCATTTTCTTAACAAAGTTAATTAGACATGGAAGCATCTCTTGCAGCACTAAAAAATAGATTTCCAACTCTTCCCCAAGATGTGCTCAGGAAAATTGATGAACGCAGACTGGAAAGAATGAAGGCATTTAGGCGTCTGAATCTTCCTGAGGATATTCGCTGGATCATAGAAGCCAAAGTACGATTGGCAGGTGAGATTGATGACTCATTTATTAAATGTTTGCCAGGTACGGTGAGAAGTTCTTACTCAAAGAAGAGGAGAGCTAAAAGAATGGGGGTCTGTTACAAGTGTGCAAGATGGAATTGCAACACACGCTGTAGAAACATTGGATTTGCATCTATAAATCGAGAAGATAAAATTAAATTCATAAAGGATGGATTGAGTAAGGAGTCTTTGGATAATATCTTACAGACTCTTGAGACGCATCCTTGTGGATAAGTTCAACGCACTCTTTTAGATTTATGGGAACTATTCAAGGAAGAGAAGTAGCGTTACAGTCTAGGGAATCTGACGATAAAAGACCCTGTTTGCCAGTTAATAAGAAAACTAGATGGGAAGCCTATCCTCAACTCATAGAAGGCGTGTAAGCCGTTACTGGACGTAAAACCAGAGGAAGATGCGAACCAAAATCACAACTACTGTTTATAATCAGGTGTATCACTAACTTTTTTATTTTTCAATGCATTATTTTTTTTTTTACATCTTGCAGTACTTTTTGACTTTTTAGCACCTAGATTTTATTTTTCTGCAAAATTTTTGTTTTACTATCGATAACTTTTTAGTCTTTTAATGTCTACTTTTAGCTTTTCAATATTTTCTTTTTGACTTTTGTACACATGCTGCAGATTTTTCTACTTTCATTAGCTTTTTAGTCTTTCAATTCTGTTTTTTTTTAGTTTTTCAAATATTCCTTTTGACATTTGTACACACAGCATTGATTATTTTTGTTTTTATTATCATTTTTGTTTTTATACTTTTTCTGTCAACAATTATTTTATCCCATTGAAATGTTTTTTTACTCTTCTAGTTTCTTTATATACACATTCATTATTGTCAATATGCACACAATCCTTTCGAGAGATCTACAAGAGAAAATGGTAGAACTCTCAACACGAAAATTCAAAACTATTTGTGTTTTTTGTAGTCCAAACTCTGGCAAGAAAAGAGAGTACTTGATAGCAGCTAATGAACTTGGTAGGATTTTAGCTGAACGAAAAATTGATTTGGTGTTTGAGGGAGGTAGTTTAGCGTTAAGGGGTTGTGTCGCAAGTTCTACATATATTAGAGGTAGTAAAGTCTTAGGAGTAGTTCTAAAGGTTTTGACTCGAAATAAACAAATCACTGGTGGAACTATAGGTAATGAGTTACAGGTCAATAGCATGTACGAACGAATGGCATACATGAATCTCAATGCTGATGCTTTTATCGCATTACCTGGTGGTTTAGAAACATTTGAAGATATTTTCACTATTGCATCTTGGACCCAATTAACTGTTTTTCAAAGGCCATTGGGATTACTTAATGTTGATAGTTTTTATAATGGTTTGTTATTTTTTCTCGATCATGCTGTGGAACAGGGTTTTATGACACCAGCGAGTAGACGCATCTTAGTCTCTGCTTCAACTATTGATCAATTGATTGATTAACTGCAAAACTTTAAATCCAAACCTGATCCATTGATGGCACATGTAGTTTGGCACCCCAGGGCCAGTAGCAGTAAAAAGCGAGGACTGGATCTGAATTTCCGGTTATAACTTCTCTAACTCTTGTAGTTTTTTTTATCGCATTTTTTTTTGTTTTTGTGTGTGTGTGTTTTTTTTGTTGCACCTAATCAAGCAAAGTTTTAGGTTTGATTCACTAAATGTAAGATGGCTGAGTAAAGAGTTACTTTTGTACTCTTGATACGCATCCTAAATTTATGTGATTTTCCTTTTCAAAAAAAAAAAAAAAAAAAACTAACTAACTAACTCAAGAGTTATTCATACAAGATGGCTAAGTAAAGAGTACTTTTTGTGCTCTTGATACGCATCTGTATTTTTTTTCTTCTTTCTTTTTTTTTAGTTTCCAAAATAAAAAATTAAAAAAAATAAAAAAAAACAAAAATAAAAAAAAATTAATATTTTCTTTTTGTGTGATTAATTTCTCATGCTTGCTTTTAGTGTTGTTTCAAGATGTTTTACAGGAAGCAAGGAAGTGAAATGCATATCCTGCTTATAATTTGGAATCTACTTTTTTACAAGAGGGAGTATTTTCTTTCTTTTGGTTTGTTTCTTTGACATTGAGGACAATGTCTATTGCAAGTTTGGGGGAGGTTTAGTTTGTTTTTTTTTTTTTTTATTTTCTGTCATTTCTTTTGTGTTTTGATGAATAAATCTAAATTTTTTTTTTGGGATAAAATATGCTTATATTAAATAATTTGATGAAAAGCCAATGATAGATTATAATTGATATTTATGGATAATTTATTAAAGTATTTCAGGTTGAGTAATTATTTTGGGTAAGAAATTAACTTTTATTAAGATTATGTTTTGCTTTGCTTTGCATTATATTGATTGCATTGAATTTGTGTATGCTTACTTAGAGAGGGCTTCTACATATTTTTTATCTTCATTTGCCTCATCTATCTTAGAACATATTTTTGCAAACTTTTGAGGTAAAATTTTGAATTCATTTTGAAAGAAAGATATGATTTAGGCATTGTTTCTTTAGCCTATTACTTATATCCACCCTTATTTTAATTTTTTTTCTCCTAGTTTACCCCTTTGTGCTTTATTAATTTTAGCTTTCTTTCTTTGTTAATTAACCTTAATTGTTATCCTTCACCCTATTTGTGAGATAATTTTGTCAAGTTTACATTCTAATAAAGAAAAGGGAATTATTGAAGTTTTAAAAGAAAATAAGGATTGCTAATAACTGAGAGTATTATTCATTGTAAAAGATCACCTTCTGCTTAAAATAAGTTTGGGGGAAAGCAAGAAAATTGAATAAAATAAAAGTTAGTATTCTTGCTTATCTTTAGAATAATGTTGTTGGCAAAAAAATAAAAAAAGAAAAAAAAAGAAAAAAAAATAGAAAAATTAGAAGGGGGCTTAAAAGAAGAAAACATTAAAGAAGAATGATACTTAAGATGGAAGGGATCCTTCATTAACATAATCCCTTTATTTGAGCTATTGATTTTCTTTTGTAAATTTGGTATAATTATCTTACTTTTGTTCATTTAACCTTTTCTTTGTTCAGCCAAAATACCTTGTGTTAGCCCCATTACAAGCCTAGTCAAGACCTATTGATCTCTCTTGATTTGTGAATTCTATTAGTGGATATTGTTTGCTTTAATATGCTTATGAGATTTGTACATCTATTTTATATCTTTTGATAGAGGCATTTAAAGATATTAGTGTGTATATGCCTATCTGAAGTGTAACAATTTTTTTGCAGTTAATTTAATGCATAGTTATTCAAGGCATGATTAAGATGAGGATTATTTTGAACCTAAGATAGAAGCTTGACTTGCAATACTATTAATATGTTATTTGTAAATATTAATTTCTTGAGACCTCTAAAAAAAAAAATCAACATAAGCATGAGGGGATTAAATTTCTTTTTTGTGGTATTTGATTATTCTTTGAAATAAATAGTTGAAAAATTAGAGTTTTAAAGGTGTTTGTGGGTATCATCATTGGAAGCCCTCACGAGACTATAACTCGTCCTCTATGGGACACCTAGGGGTTTAAAGGCTTGTTGCATACGCTAAATGCAATCGTAATTTCCTACGAAAGTGGACTAGTTTAGATTTTGAATTTTCTTTTGCTTGAGGACAAGTAAAAACTTAAGTTTGAGAGTGTGATAACTCTATATTTTTAGAGTTATTTTATTTGTTTAAACTTAAATTTTAGCTCAGTTCTCTAAAATACAATAATATTATTACATATTTTTAGAAATAAATAGTTCTACAATTTATAAATAAATTATAATATATTTTAAGTATTTTTATTTTATTTTTGCAGATCAAAATGATGTCACAATAATGCAATAAAATAAATGATGCAGACGGTGATGTCATAAAAATAATGATGCAAGCAATGATTCAAGTTTTCAATCCATAAGAAATAAATTCAATGGTTAGTAGCCAAAATTCAATGGTTAGTAGCCAACCTAACCATGTTTAAATATTGATGAAGAAATTCAATGGTTGGTGGCCAAAATTCAATGGTTGGTAGCCAACCTAACCATTTTTGAATATTGTTGAAGGAATTCAATGGTTGGTGGCCAACCTAACCATCAATATTGAATTTTTGATGTAAGAATTTTAATGGAACTTGAATTCTTCCACCAAACATGTCTATAAATACCATGCTTGGCAAAGGGAAATAGCATAAAAAAAAATCCATAAAAAAAATATGTAGAGAGATTTTCATATGCTTTCTTAGAGTAGATTAGTTTTATTTTTTTATTTTGATCAAGAGGAGGAGTGTTTGGAAGCTTAAGTTCATCAAAGATTGTATCCCAAAACAAGTTCTCTCTAAATTCTATTCTTGAATTTAATTATAAGTTATTATTATGTTTATTATTTTTATTGTTAATTTAATTGTTTCTTTTCTTTTAATTATGAATAGCTAAATTTATTTTTCTAGGATTTAGATGTAATCTTTTGATTTACATATGATTATTTATATTTAATTGATTGGGTTGATTGTTGGAATTAATCTTTTATCTTAGAATTTAATGTTTGTAATTAACTGGCCATTAATTGCATGATTTAAGATATAGTGTGAAGTAGCGAGAGTGGAAGCACAATATTAGTTCATTAGGATAATTGACCTAGGGAATGTATTGCTTAGAGATAAGAATACTCTTTTGTGATTTTTAAAAGGATTTCCATAAAACTTAATGGGTTTGTGTTAATTGCTTATGATCACGAGAGTAGACATAAGGTTAATATGAGCACACATGTTGTATCTTGAGAGAGAACATCATATAATTTAGGGAAATCTAATCATTAATTCCAGCAAAAATAATCCAATCTAAAAAATATAAAGTAATCATAGGTAATCAATTGATGAATTCTAAATCCTACGCTTTTAATCTTATTTCATATTATCATCATTTATTTACTTGAACTTTACTTTATCTTAAAATACGACTTCTCATAATTGATTTTCTAAATAATAGAATATTCAATAGTTTTGGTACTTGTCAACCATTCCTCGTGGGATCGACTCTTATTTCACTACTATATTACTTGTTCACGACCTGTGCTCTTGCAGAAATCGCGCAACAATAATTAATAATATAAGAGATATACAAGAAGCCAATTAACTAAATAAAATAGTTAAGTAATTACAAAAAATGCTACACACTTACATAGTCATAAATACTTTAATACTCAACAACAATAGCATAATTACAATGAGAAATAGTATAATATACAAACAACAAAATGAAGGAATCCTATGACCTTGATAGTTTCTGTCTTGTGCTTGGAGCAACTTCATCATCATACCAATCAGAATATCAGTGTTGTTGTTGCCCATACTACTATATATGTTAACAATTTCAAAATCATCTATTGTTGGCTCCCAAAATTTAAAAAAACCACAACTATCATAATGGAAATATAGTTTACTGGGATTGGATGCAGATTCAGAAATCTTAACTAAAGCCTTCCTTCTACAATGGCAGAACTGATTTCTAAACTTAATTGTATTCCCATTAATTGAACTGGCTACCCCATTAGAACTCGACCTCCTAGACCTTGATGAACTCGCTTCCATTTCAAATATGGATTTTAGAAGCTATGTAATATTTTGGTTTACAAATATAATATGCTTCCTTTAGTATTTATAGAAATAGAGATGTTTATTAGTTATACACAAACAGTAAGCCTAGCACTATCATTATATTTTTGATAGAAAATATTACCGTTGAAAAGTGAAAAGTTGTTATTAATTTATAATAGTCAAATTTGACTTATATTAAAAAATTAAATTTAAACCATAATACCTAATTTTAAAAAACACAAATCCTAATTTTGTAATCAATTACAGAAACCCCTAATTTATAGAATAGACAATCCTAATTTTTTAATCAATTACAGAAGCCCCCAATTTAAGAATAGAAAATCCTAATTTTTTAATCAATTATAGAAACTCCTAATTCAAGTATAGAAAACCCTAATTTTTTAATCAATTGCAGAAATCCTAAATTTACGAATAAATCAAATACAGAAATCTTAAATTTATGAATAGAAAACTCTAAATTTGTCATCAATTATAGAATCCGTCAATTAAATAATTGAAAACCCTAATTTATAATCAAAATCGTAAATCCCTAATTGAAGACATGAAAACCCTAATTTTTTGATCAATTGACAGAACCCCCAATTGAAAAATTAAAAACGTAATTATAAAATTTGAAACCCTAATTTGAGAAATTGAAAACCCCAAAATTAAAAGCCCTGATTTTAAAATCAAAACCCTTTCACATATTCATAGAAGCACACACAGAAACCACACATATCATACATATATCACTATATCACACAAGTTCACAAAGTAAATACACTGACCTTTAATTAGCCTTCAAATTTATTTGTAGATCTTGATTTTTCTTAACTTCCTTTGATTTCTTCTCGTCCTTCAAATCTCTTTATTATTTTCTTTGATTTTCTAATTTTTTTGCTTATTTTCTTATTTTCTTCTTCGATTTGTATTTTTGACAGATTATTAGATGAGCACTCTCACGGATTTACGATAATGGGAAGAAGAGTAAGATGAAATACAACATAGAAGATGTGCAGACGAGAGATTATGAAAGAGAATTTCAATATCTAATGACAATATTTGGAATGGAAATTAGGATTATAATACTGACTGTTGAGCGAAGAGAGAATAAAAGAGGAAGAATGAAAGGAATAGACCTGAAATGTGACAAATGAGTAAGGATTTCTCTCTCTGACTATGGATTGAGGATGGAATTTAGGGTTAGGGTTACCGGGTTACTAGAAACTCAGAAAGAAAAGAGAAGATCAGAAGAGAGAAGGGAGAAGAGAATAGAGTTCTCTCTTAGCCTGTGAGCCTGCGATAGAAGACACCAGAGTCCAGACTCTAGAGAATGAGAGATTTTCTCTCTCTGGCGGCGACTCAGTAAGATTAGGTTAACATTTTTTTTTCTTTACTATGTCTGTCTATAGCTCTCTATGCATGGTTGCCACATGCCCCATAGGCCCACACGGCCACACCTATATTATTATTATTATTATTATCGGTTCGGTGATTGGGTATTTAATGTCAGTTCAAAATCGATTCAGTTTGGTTCGGTTATCTGGTACGGGGTAGCTTCCATGTCCGGTCCATTACCATTATATTAGTTTCGGTTAGGTACAGTTCGGGTCTTTTTCGGGGATTCAGATTTTTTAATATATGGTTATTTTCGGTTCAGATAATCAATTCGGTTCAGGATTCCCACATCCCGTGCACACCCCTAGTCAAAGATTGTAAAGATTTCTCCAGCTTTATTCCCGTTATGGTAAAATTAAAATATCATTTGATTCCCCTAAACATTTAATTAACAGGTTTATTAAAACCCATTATTATTATTATTATTATCATGATGTTTTATTTTATGATGTTGATAGGACATAAATTTCTGGGGTTCAGTATATTGCACTCAATATGCTATTCCACATCTAAGGAAAAACAAAGGAAAAATTGTGGTGATAGCATCAATCTCTCCTTCGTTGTCAACGCCTAAATTGAGCTTCTACAATGTATAATAAACACATCATTGATCCTATTTAGTAATTAATAGTATATGCTTAATTTTACATAATCAACTTGTTAATTATTTTCTTATTATTTGCTATATTAAATGATAATTTGTTATGGGTTCAAGCAAGCAAGGCAGCCATGGTTAGCTTTTATGAGACATTAAGGATTGAATGTGGTTCACGTATTGTAATCACAATTGTAACTCCTGGCCTTATCGAGTCAGAAATTACTACTACTAATTTTCTATCATAGGTAATTAATTAATTAATAGGAATAAATTAAGAAATGTAGTAATTGTTTCCTCACATATATTAATTATTGTTTTATTTGTTTAGTTTGGAGTGGAATCCTTCCCTATTGTATCTACAGAAGCTTGTGCAAAGGCAGCTATGGACAGTGCTAGGTGTGGAGATATGTACTTGACGATACCATTGGGGATGAATATTACGTTTTTGTTAAGGATATTTTGCCCTGAAGTGTTGGAGTGGTTTTTTCGTTGGAAAGTTATCAATAAAGGAAGGCTTTTCAAGAAGGAAGCATAAGATTTAAAGAGCATTCACAACTTTATGCTAGAGCAGTTTCAATTGATTCTAAGTTGCTCTCATTCATTTCAACTTTATGCGACTTGTGAATTAGGAGCAATATTGTTGTTTTTTTTGTAATTGGCTCTATTACCTTTGAAATCTGCAGGATAGCCAATGATCTTGAAACAAGTTTCTTTCAAGTCTCCTAGTTTACCACAATGAGAACACTTCAGATCAGAACGTTTCTTCACAACCATAATTGATGTTTTAGTCAAATTAGATATTTGTGCAATCAGATTCCTTTGATTCTCCTCTCTTAAAACCATATTGCAAGCTTGATCTAAATCTAGAAATGGTTTTGTAGCTATAACTTGAGATCGTACGCCTTGAAATGTCTCATTTAGTCCATTTAGGAACCTATAGACCTCATCTCTCTATGCAGCTTCTAGGAAGACTTTGAAACAATTATCATTACATTTACCAGAGCTACAGTGTGGAAGAGGATGATACAACCTTAATTCTCTCCAAATACCATTCAATTCATTGTAATAAGCATCGATTGATCTTGTACCTTGTGAGATTGCACACAATTGTTGGTGCAATTGAGCAATTCGAGAATCATCAGGTTGAGAAAACCTTATATTTAGCTTCTTCCAGATCTAATATGCATCTTCCATATAGAAAATAGTAGATGCAATTGACGAAGAAACTGATCTCAATAGCCACGCAACTAGCAGATTGTTGCACCTTGTCCCTGGCAAGAAAAGAGAGCTTTCTAGTTTTGGTTTAGCTACCGATCCATCAAGGAATCCTTGCTTGTTCCTTATGGATACAACCAACAAGAAAGAACACTTCCAAGAAGGAAAATTGGTGGAGGTTAATTCTGGAGACACAGTTACAGAATTGTGATTCTCAGGATTCAAATGAAACGTCATTGAAGAAACACGAAATTTCAATACAGCCAGAAAATAGATTTCTCAAGCTTTGATACCATGTAACAATATTAGGATATGAAGAATTGAAATCTATTCTCTATATTCTTCATAATGTACAGCAGCTACTTCTTATATACGGAGAAAGAAGATGATGATGAGCTGGCAAAATCAAAACTAATTTTCCTGCCTAAACTCTAACTGATTATTTACATAAATACAGTGCCTAACTAATTCTGTTATGATTAACTAATTCAGCTTACAGGGAATAAGCAACTTTATAATGTGTGGTAAGGAATAAAAATGGGCCTCTATATATAGAGAGAAGAAACGGTAAAGAAGAGGCCCTCTAGATCTCTATTTCTAGACTCTCACTAGACTCGTTCTATTTTTTTCACTGGCCTATTGATTTATGCATAAAATATTCCTCTATGTGAGACTTTGCCTTTGATCATGTTTTTTTTTTTTTTGTCTACAAGTCATGTACCTCATCCACGTAAACTTGTGCCTTCGTATCTTTATCACTGAAATGAGATAATTTATTTCTCTTCAAATGGCATCGTCTGTAGGAAATGCTATAAAAAGTTGCGTGTCTCACTCTCTTATTTCTGCTGAAAATACCATATCCGGCCAAGACATTCACTCATCATCTTTTATGTATTCCATTAATTATTAGAAGCTCTTTATATTTTTTATTTTTAAATAATAAAATTATATTTTTATTTATTATATATATAATGATATTTTAGTTATTTTATATAAATTTAACAGAAAAAAATATAAAAATTAGATAAAAGAGCTAAATAATATGACAAAACTAAAATTGAGCTGCTAATTAATCAGCTTCTTAAAAATTAAAGATGTGTTAATTAATTAAGTCAAATATGATAAACTAAATTGTAATTTACTCTAAAAAAACGTAAACAAATTTTTTTAGTCAATTGATATATACCCAAAAAAAAAATTATTGAAAGGCAATTTAAACAAATAGATTATATAAAGACAAATAAATATGATACACACAATTTCAAACAATTAGTGGGTAATGAGGATATCGATATTTTTTTTTTTATAGAAATAAAAGAAAAGAAAATGAAAAATATATAAAATAATGATTAAGAATAATAAAAAGTAATTAACCTCTAGAATTTTGAATTTGCTAATGAGAGGATTCGTTTTTTCTTTTCTTTTATAGTGTGAACATCAAAATGTTATTTGGAAAAAAAAAAAAAAGAACATCAAAATGCTGAGCAGGAGAGAGAGAGTGCAGGCTTTCCCAAACCGGAAAGCTTATATAAAGACAAAATTATAAACCAGCTACTGGTGCAACAAATTTTTTTTTTTTTTAGTAAATTATACTGAAATCAAACTCAAGGTTTTATAGTCACAAAAACACTCATAACCATAAGCTAATAATAGTGCATCTTTCAACTTATGCAAATTCGAATTTTTCATTCCTGTAATGCTAAAAAAATAAAAAATCATCAAAATTATTTCAGTAACGTTGAGTTGTCCCATTTGCTAGTCGGGGGAGGCCCCTGATTTATTTTACTCTGTGATTCGAAATGGGGCCACCTATATTTTGGTCCCCTTCCCATTTCCCATCCTTTTTTATATTAAAGGCTGTTTGTTTTGCAGAAAATAAAATCAGAAATCAGAATTAGAATAAATAATTTTAATTTTTAATTTTTTTTTGCCAAAAAAATGCATGAAAATTAGAATGCAATTCCACCGTTTGGGGAGAATAAGTCATTCTCTCTATCTTCCCAAGAAATTAATTTCCTATTTCTATGATAATCAAGAAATGATTACATAGTTCCATTAGAATTTATAAAAATTAGAGGAAATATTTCTCATTCACTTATATATGTTTATTGGTTTTATTCCTTGAATTCTCTCATATATTTCATAATTATACCATATTTTTGTATTTTAATTATTATCTTATAATCACAATTTATAAAATCACTTTTTATCCTTACATACTAGTGATTTTATCTTTTGGTAAATTAATTAACTAAAATTAATAATTTTTTTTTGCCAAATTAACGAATTGAAGTCATAAAATTGATTTTTTCTTAATTTTTTCATTAATTATATTAATTATATTCACACTTAAAAATTTTCATCTTTATTATATTTAGCTATTAAAATTCAGTAATAAATTTTTTGATACTACTTAATTTTCAATATTTATTAAATACCGTATGAGTTAGGTGTGAGTTGTTGGATAGTTTTTTCTAAAAGCCGATAGGTTGTTCAGATTTAATTAAGGAAATAAATGCGCTTGTCGTTAACGATGGGTCCAGGCCCTGGTTTTGTTCTACATAAACGACATGTTGTAATCACCTAATTCATTGCCCCGAATTTTGGTATTAATACATTATCAACGAGTTTATTTGCAAGTTTATAAATCAAACTGTTTATAAGATTAATAAATTTAAATTTAATTTTGCTCAAATTTAACTCATTTATTAACCAAATTTTAAATTGAAGCTCAAATTTTGTTCATTTACAAAATGAACCTAACTCAAACAAGATTTTATCAAACTGAATACCGCACTACTTGCGAATGGCTTGACTTATTTACAACTTTATGCTAATTGTTATTGCTTCAATTAATTTGACTTTTAATTTTAGTTAATTTCAAATTAATTTAATAGTCTAATTAATGAGAACTTCAAATAAATTAATTTAAACATAAATACAAGCACATACTTATTTATATAATGCGCATATATATATATATATATATATATATATATATATATATATATATATATATATATATATATATATATATATATATATATAAGCATTTGTTTAAATTGAAATTTAGTGAATAATGATGGAAACAACCAAGTCTTAATTAACACCTGCTAATTAATGTCCCACAAGGGCAAGAAAATAAAATGAAAAACCAGAAGGATTGTGATTGTCTTATACCACCACAATCATGACAAATCACAAAGATTCTTCCATATAAATATTCATATTGATTTATAAATGGAGAGATTGATTGTTTAGGCTGTCCAGTACATTTTTATTTGAGAATCAGTAGCCAGGATATTGTAATATATTTACTTCATAAAGAAAAAGGCAAAATGAAATACTAAAGTAAAACCAGGTCATGAGGGACAAATCTAGCTCACATAGAAGATCCTTATTTTCCCTTATATATTAGATATCCCTTGTATATAAGAGAAAGCAAGGTAAAAAAACGGTTAGAACCTCTTTCGACATCTTTTCTGTAATTTATATACTTTTAATTTATTAGATCGACTTATTGTATTTCTAGAAGTCAGCTTTCAAGAGCTTTTGATTCTTCTTTTTTCTCTATTTATAGGTCTTACTCTTTGTGAAACCTTCTAATACGTACAAGATAATGCTAAACTCATCACCATGTAATTATTCTAAAATTAAAAATATTGAAATTGAATCCAAACTACATATTATTACTTGTTAAAATTGAATCCAAACTATACACACAAAATCATTCTAGGGATATTGATGAATTAGTACTCTCAACTAACATTTTTAGAATGAGATTAATTAAAAAAGCTAGATATAATAATTTTTTTGTATTCGTTTAAAATTTTAAGTGAATTAGATTTTTGAACAAAAATATTATCATCTATATATATAAAGAATTTCTATATAATTCGTTTATACATTTTTCATCTTGATTATCAGAAAAAGGGAATCCTTTTTAAGCACATAATCTAAAACAAAGATTGTCAAATATGTACAACCAGTATAAACTCCTTTAGTATTCATGAATTTTATATGTGATATTACAAGAAATTCTGAGTATTTATCTATGATTTGATATAACGATAATTAAATATAAAACAGAGTGGTAAATATTACTTCACTGATGATTTTTAGCGTAATTTTAACATTATGAATCAGTTGTTGGTTGTATGCCATTTTTTAGCATCTCTTCCTTTGTTTTTATGGTGTTTTAACTAAGGTATTATGCTGATTGATTGTCTTTTCTCCTTGTAACTCTGAACATGAGAAGGGACCTCTTTCCATTAAAGTTTATGTTATCTGATCTAGCCCCAAGTAGTAAATGAATGGCCACTTTATTGCAATATCTGTTAATGTACTGTAATGTCTTTTCTGCTATAATTGTTTGTCAGTTTTTTTAATAAATCATTCACTCACGGTGGCTAGATATTTTAGTAAGTGGTACCGTTTGTAAATAAATTTCGCATCGGATAATAATAAAATGTATAAAAAATTTATAAGTAAGTAGGTGTTGAATCTAATACAAATAAATTGATTTTGTATAAGTGGATTTCAACACTTATCTATTTATAAGCCTATGTATGTATAATTTCATGATTTTTAAAATGATATTAAAACTTCATGCCCAAACGGGCTAGAACCTGAGACCCATATTCAAGCTCTCTGTTCTGATAATAACGTTAATTTAGATCAAAGCTGAGAAAGAGATATTAGCCAGTTTATTTATAAGCAAGTGTCAATCGACCCGTTGATATTAGCCAAGGGGCCAAGCCCGATTGCATTTGAGAGAGTGTATTGAGAAATGAATCTCACATCAAATAATAACAAAATGTATAAATGATTTATAAGTAAGTGGATATTGGATTTAGTATAAGTCAATTAATTTTGTACAAGTAGGTAGGTCAATGTCCAGTCAAACCTCTCATATACTTTTTAGTTCAATTCCAACCATAATTTTTTTATATTTGTTCAATTAAGTGCGATTTTTATTTAAAAAAATAAAATAATAATTTTTATATTAAAATAATAATTTTTTTAACATTTTAGAATAATTAGATAAATTATAAAACTAAAAATTAAAAATTAGATATCTAAAAGAAAAAAAAATAACCTTTCTTAACCTTTTTCTTGATTTTTTTTGAATAAAAGAGAGAGAAAAGAGGTGGTAACACACCATAACTCAATTCCTTCTAATCAACCCAACTTTCATCCTTGTGAAGGAGTTCTTTAATTTCCAATTCATATTTGAATTAGGGTTTTGATTACTAATTAGGCTTTATTTAATAAATACTCAGATGAAATATTGAGCATGAAGATTATAGGAGAGAGGCGACTCAACAAGGCCATTGATTTTTTCATGTTTGCCAATGAAGAATTGAGTGGTAAGATCAATTATCGGCGTTTGTACCTAAACTTTACAAATCTTGAGATGGATTGGGGCCTGGCATGTTTGGATTTGAACAAGGTGATACAGCGTTCAACAACTTGCTCTGAAGATGGTGGATTATTCCAGACCATCCATAATTATTTATAGATTGTGGTTTTGTTAGTTATTTTCGTTGTGGATTTTTTTAGGAATTTGTCTTTTTCTTTTTTTGATGTTCTAAGTTTCAATTTTTTTAGTTGATGTCCTCTTGCATGATTTTCTTCAATTTTTTTTTTTAGCTTTTTTAGTTTATTTAATTATTCTAAATAAATAATAAAAATGATTCATTATTTTAAAATAAAAAATTATTCTGATATAAGAAATTATTATTTTAATATTTTGAACAAAAATCGGACCTAATTGTTATGGTTGAAAAAGAGTCAAAAAGTATCTATAGGGTTTTGTTCGGACATTGATAAAAATTTTAAGGGCGGATTTCACCTTTTACCCCCTAGTCAATTATAGATGTATTTGGAATTATCGTTACGAGTTAAAAAAATATTTTTATAATTTTTTTGATTTAATTGATTGATTTTTTATTTTTTTTATAAACTGTTTTTTCAAACTTGCTTATAAGAAAAATATTAATTTACCTGTTGCTTCTACTTAAAAAATAATTTTAAAAAAAGTATAAAAAATTTTATTAAAAAATATTTTTAAAAAACTCAATATCAAACGAGCTTTATCTCACTTCTTCTTTTCCATCTCGATAAGCAACCTGTTGTATATGATATTAAAATATTGAGTATATGTTGTATATGATGTTAAAATATTGAGTATATTTGATTAAAAGATCAATAATAACTCAGATAGAATAAGGCAGAAACTAATTAATATACTTAGTAGTCTTTTTTAATAAAAAAAAATAATTTTTAATAAATCTTGTTTAGTTGTTAATAAGTCTCTACATTTTTATGGCTTTTACTTATGCAAGCAAAAATTAAATAAAAATATTCATGATAGAATTAAGAATATAAAAGTAAAATTTTATTTTGGCTAGAGAGAAAAACCC
The DNA here is from genome assembly GCA_947687605.1 of Reutealis trisperma. Classification (NCBI taxonomy): domain Eukaryota; kingdom Viridiplantae; phylum Streptophyta; class Magnoliopsida; order Malpighiales; family Euphorbiaceae; genus Reutealis; species Reutealis trisperma. The sequence goes on from CANTUT010000048.1 coordinate 2,525,986, forward strand.
TAACCACCTTATCTTAACTTTTCCTCTTATTTTTTCTAAATTTTCCCATCATTTTTTTATATTAAAAGTTGTTTATTTCGCTGAAAATAAAGTCAAAAATCAGAATTAAAATAAGTGATTTTAATTTCTAACATTTTTTTTTGTCAAAAAATGCATGAAAATTATAATCCAATTTCACCATTTGGGGGGAATAAGTCATTCTCTCTATCTTCCCAAGAAATTAAATTTCTATTCCTTTGAGAATCAATGAGTATGTGGTTTCACTAAAATTTATAAGGACTAGAAGAAATATTTTTCTTTGACTTATAGATATTTATTTATTTGATTATTTAAATTCTCTCATATATTTTATAACTATACCGTACTCTTACATTTTAATTATTATCTTATAATGACAATTCATAAAATCAATTTTTATTTTTACATACTAGTGATTTTATCATTTTGTAAATTAATTAACTAAAATTAATGAAGTGAAGTCACAAAATTAATTTTTCCTTAATTTTTTCATTAATTATATTAATTATATTCACACTTAAAAATTTTCATCTTTATTATATTTAGCCAATAAAATTCAATACTATATTTGCAATTTTATTAAATACTGTATAGGTTAGGTGTGAATAGTTGGATAGTTATTTCTGAAAGCCGATAGGTTGTTCGGATTTAATTAAGGTAATAATGAATGCGCTTGTCGTTAACGATGGGTCCAGGCCCAGGTTTTGTTCTACATAAACGACATCAATCACCGAATTCATTCCACTGAATTCTGGTTGGGGTCCTGAATTCTAAAATAAATTCAATTGAAAGAAAATTCAACGTTCCAATCCAATCCATTCAACATTCCAAATGCACCTATTTTAATCAAATTGAATTACCAAAAGACTTTTAGTCAAATTAAATTATCTAAAAAATTATAAAAGTGTTCAAATATATTTTTTTATAGTACAAAAATTATTATGCTAATTATTATTATTATTATTATATAACATAATTTTTTTTATCTTTTTAAAAATTAAAATTTTCAATTATTTGATGAAATTATAAGACATAATATATGTGAAACTAATATGTATATATTATTATTAATTACATAATTGTAAAACATAAATTATAAATATATATATTAATACATTATAAACGAGTCTATTTGCGAGTTTATTAATCAAGCTGTTCACGAAATTAATTAGCCTGAGCTTAGCTTTACTTAAATTTAACTCATTTATTAATCAAGTTTTGAATTAAAACTCAAGTTTGGCTCATTTATAAAATGAACCTAACGCGAATGAGTTTTTGTGAAGCTAAATACCGAACTGTTTGCGAATAGCTTAACTCATTTACAGACCTATGCTAATTGTTATTGCTTCAATTAATTTGACTTTTAATTTTAGTTAATTTCAAATTAATTTAATAGTCTAATTCATGAGAACTTCAAATAAATTAATTTAAACATAAATCCAAGCACATACTTATTTATATAATTGCATATATATATATATATATATATATATATATATATATAAAAGCATTTGTTTAAATTGAAATTTAGTGAATAACGATGGGAACAACCAAGTCTTAATTAACACCTGCTAATTAATTAAGCACAAGCGCAAGATAATAAAATGAAAAACCAGAAGGATTGTGATTGTCTTATACCACCACAATCATGACAAATCACGAAGATTCTTCCATATAAATATTCATATTGATTTGTCAATGGAGAGATTGATTGTTTAGGCTGTCCAGTACATTTTTATTTGAGAATCAGTAGTCAGGATATTGTAGTATATTTACTTCATAAAGAAAAAAGGCAAAATGAAATACTAATGTAAAACCAGGTCACGAGGGACAAATCTAGCTCACATAGAAGATCCTTATTTTTCCCTATATATAAGAGAAAGCAAGGTAAAAAAATGGTTAGAACCTCTCTCTAATTTATATCCTTTTAACTTATTAAACCGACTTATTGATTTAGACATCAGGGACGTTTTTAGAAATCAGCTTTCAGAAATTCTTGATCCTTCTTTTTTCTTTATTTGTAAGTTTTACTTTTCGTGGAGCCCTCTAACACAGGTGTAAGACAATTCTAAACTCATCACCACAAATCATTGTAAAATTAAAAATATGAAATTGAGTCCAGACTTTATATTATTACTTTTTAAAATTGAATCCGAACTATACACACAAAATCATTCTAGGGACACAAATGAATTAGTACTCTCAGCTAACATTTTTAAAATGAGATCGATTAAAAAAAGCTAGATATAATAATTTTTTTGCATTCATTTAAAATGTTAAGTGAAGTAGATTTTTGAACAAAAATATTAACATCTATATATATAAAGAATTTCTATATAATTCATTTATACATTTTCCATCTTGATTATTAGAAAAAGAGAATATCTTTTAAGCACATAATCTTAAACAAAGATTGTCAAGTATACACAACAAATATAAACTCCTTCAGTATTCGTGAATTTTATATGTGATATCACATGAAATTCTAAGTATTTATCTATGATTTGATGTAACGATAATTAAATATAAAACGGAGTGGTAAAGATTACTTCACTGATGATCCTTAGCATAATTTAACATTATGAATCAATTGTTGGTTGTATGCCGTTTTTTAGCATCTCTTCCTTTGTTTTTATGGTGTTTTAACTAAGGTATTATGCTGATTGATTGTCTTTTCTCCTTGTAACTCTAAACATGAGAAGGGACCTCTTTCTATTAAAATTTCCTACTATCCGATCTAGCTCCAAGTAGTAAATGAACGGTCACTTTATTACAATATCTGCTAATGTACCGTAATATTTTTTCTGTTATAATTGTCTGACAGTTTTTTTAATAAATCATTCACCCACGGCGGCTAGATATCTTAACCGGTGGGTAATATTAAAAAATAAATTTCACATTGAATAATAATAAAATATATATAAAATTTATAAATGGATAGGTGTTGGACATAGTATAAACCAATTGATTTTATACAAGTGGATACCAACACTTGCCACTTATAAGCCCATGTATATATAACCCATAGATTTTAATATGATATATGAGCTTCATGCCCAAATATGCTAGATCCTGAGACCCATATTTAAACTCTCCATTGTTGGACTGATGATGATGCCAGTCTGGATCAAAACTGAAGAAGAGATACCAACCGTTCCATTTGTAAGCAAATATCAACCAACCTGTTGATATTAGCGACGTGCCAAGTTCGGTTGCATTTGAAGGAGTGTGTTGAGAAATGAATCTTATATCGAATACTAACCAAATGTATAAATGATTTATAAGTGAGTGAATGTTAAACCTAGTACAAACCAATTAGTTTTGTACAAGTGAGTTCTAATACTTGCCTACTTATAAGATCTTGTATGTATGGGCCTATATACTTTAATAGGTAAAAGGTTCAATTAGGTCAATGTCCAGTCAAACCTCTCATATACATTTTAGTTCAATTCCAACCATAATTTTTTTATATTTGTTCAATTAAGTCCGATTTTTATTCAAAAATAATAAAATAATAATTTTTATATTAAAATAATAATTTTTATAATAAAATTATTTTTAATATTTTAGAATAATTAGATAAATTACAAAACTAAAAATTAAAGTTTAAATATCTAAAAGAAAAAAATAACCTTTCTTAACCTTTTTCTTGATTTTTTTTTTCTGAAGTTTGTTGTTTGAGTTACTATCAATTTTTGTTCGGTCAGTGCTAGTTTAATTTTTTTTAATTTTGTTTATTTTTTCAATAAGAAATATCTCTATACTTTTCTAGACATGAATCTAATTTTATCTTTCATTTACTTTATAGATTTTCTTATTCTTTTTACGAGATTTAATAAATTATTTATTTTTTCTTTCTTGATGAGAGTTTATTTGTTTTTTTTTTTTTTTTTTATGAGAGTTTATTTGTCTTCCATCATAAGAATTATGAGAAGTTTGACTATAATATTTAGAAAATAAAACTCGTTTAAATACTCATTAAACGACAATAAAAATATATTTCTTATCGATGTGCTAAATGCACCCAATATGTTATATATAATTATTCTGTCAACACGATCAATTCAAATAAAAAACTTATATTTATAACAAGATTTATATGTGTTTCTTGAATGCAATCAAGTATTATTAATAATAAAAGATTCTTTTTATTTAAAAAAAGAAAAATCAATCCAAAAAATTTAAACACAAAAATCCATAATCAAAGAGATTTCTTATTTTAAACAATAGGATTTATTTAAAAAATATAATGAAAGTCAATCTGCGGCAAAAAAGTAGCCACCAAGCATAGTGTATTTTTCACCGAGTTGTTAGTTCTAATGCTCTATCAATATGATTAGAAATTATTAGAAGACTTCAAACCAATTTATTATTTTGGTATATTATTTTATAATTTATTTTTAAATCAAAATGTAATTTTATCAATATAAATGAATGGTTAATGTTTTTCCCAAAAAAAAATATAAAAATAAGATTTAGTGCCATTGGCATCGATCTCATCTCAAAACTGAGAATAAATAATAGCATGGTCCTCTTTCTCTATAGTTAATTCAAGCCATGGCCTTGATTCAAACATTATTGAATATTTTACTTCCTTTCATAACAGTAGTTGTGCTACTTATTATCATGCCGCCCTTTCTCATTTTCAAGTTATTAAGTTACATGCTTAAATTCATATACAATATTGAAAACGTGAAGGGCAAAGTAGTTCTTATCACCGGAGCATCTTCAGGGATTGGCGAAGTTAATAATTATTTAAATTCAATATTCATATTGTTGAAGTTAGTTAAGTTATTAAACTGTAAATAGTTGAGTTAGTTTGGCATATCGGATTTTAGTTAGCTTTAAAATGTAAATAGTTGAGTTAGTTTGGCATAACAGATTTTAGTTAGCTTTGCTACACGTGGTAATTTTCCATTTATGTATAAATACTCTTTCTCTTTCTTCTTGTAACCAACTTACTGTAACTAAGATTGAAATACAATCTTATTTTCTCTCAACTCATTTGACGTTTCTTTATGGTATCAGAGCTTAGGGCTTTGCAAGTTATTGTGTAAACCTAGGTTAAATTGCCAATAAAATTTCTGTTGATGGAATCAGAATTTGTAATCAGTAACAAGCTATTTCATTAGTTAAGTTTATGAGATAGCGAGTAATTGTTCAAAGTATCAAGTATGGCAGAAGTAGTTGATCAAGAAGTTGGTGCTATAGAGAAAAGCTCTGGAGATCCTTTTCAGATGCTTACCTCTGATAATCCTGGAATGTGTCTAGTTTCTACTAAGTTCAATGGAAGTAATTTTCAAGCATGGAGCAGATCTATGAGAATCGCGCTTGGAGCTAAATGCAAGTTAGGTTTCATTGATGGAAGGATCAAAGCTCCTAATGTAAACTCTGATGATTTTGAGAAATGGCAGAGGGCAGATTTGATGATTACCTCTTGGATCTTAAACTTAATCTCAAAAGAGTTGCTTGATGCTTTCTTATATGTTAATTCTTCCAAGCAGCTGTGGGATGAGTTAACTGAAAGATTTGGAGCAAGTAATGGTCCTTTGATCTATCAATTGCAAAGGAAAATTGCCTCAATTGCTCAAGGTAACTCTTCAATTTCAGTTTATTACACACAATTGAAGAGGTTATGGGATGAATTGAATGTTGTAGATCCTATTTTAGCTTGTGAATGTGGAGTTGGTAGAAATCAGAGTGACATGCTTAATAGGAATCATCTTATGCAATTCTTAATGGGTTTAAATGATGGATATAAGGCTGTGAGGGATCATATATTGTTAATGGATCCGTTACCTTCTATTAACAGAGCTTATGCAATGGTTCTTAAGATTGAATCACAAAGAACTGTTACATCATCCATTTCTGATCAAGTTGGAGGCATTGCTCTTGCTGTGAAAGGACAGTATAATCAAAGCAATACTACAAAGAAAGTAAAAGATCCTTCTAAGTTTTGTGATTTTTGTAAGAAGCAAGGGCACATTAAGGATGGATGTTTCAGGCTTCATGGATATCCTGATTGGTACAAGGGACCTCGAATTAAAGATACTCCTCAAAGAACTCCTGTCCATGTTAATGCAGCACAACAAGTTCAGATTGAAAATACTAAAGATGAATATGCTTGCAATATCAGCAATGTTAAGAATGAAGACTTAGGAGCTTTACTTGCTAATACTCTGCATCAAGAAATGATGAAGTTTTTTAAAGGCAAAGGTCCTGCAATGATCTATAATCCTAATGCTATGAATTTTGCTGGTAAGTTCACTTTTTTTAAATTCTGTGGTGTTGGAATTGTTAACCAAAACTCCTGGGTCATAGACACAGGAGCTACTGACCACATGTGTCCTTTCAAAGCCTCATTTGCTACCTTAATTGAACTTTCTAAACCCATATTCATATATTTGCCTAATGGAAATATAAGCAAAGTTACTCATACAGGTTTGGTTATTCTTAATGATAACTTTCATTTGCAAAATGTTTTATATACCCCTAATTTCAAGTTTAACCTACTGTCAGTATCTAAGCTTTTGCAAACTCACCTGTATAAGCTTTCTTTCTATTCTTTTGGTTGCATTTTTCAGGACCTGAAGACTGAGGTTATATTGGCAGTAGCAGAATTGGTCAATGGTCTTTACTCTCTCAATAACACAGGTTTCACTAAGGATAGTATAGAAAATTTTCAAAAACAGTTGTTCACCATTCTAATTCCTTCTGTAAATACCACATTCTCTAAATCAATGATCAATAAAGAGAATTCATTTTTTCAAAATACCTCTCTGTCATGTACTACAATTGATGTTTGGCATGCTAAATTGGGTCATCCTTCGCTTATTAAGATGAAACATATACCTAGTTTACAACATTATAATTTTGATAATCATCTTTGTGAAATTTGTCCTTTAGCCAAACAGTCTAGACTTTCTTTTCTAGAAAGTACCACTACATCTTCTGTTCCATTTCAATTAATCCACATTGATATTTGGGGTCCTTATCATATACCATCCACCACTGGAGCAAAATACTTCTTAACCCTAGTGGATGATTATTCCAAAGCTATTTGGACGTTTCCAATGGCTACTAAAACTCAAACGTTTTCTGTAATTCATAATTTCATTCAAATGGTGAAAACACAGTTTGCTTCTTCTATTCATATTATCAGAACAGATAATGGAACAGAATTTGTTAACCATCACTATGCTTCTTTGTTTTCTACTGAGGGAATTTTGCATCAAACCTCTTGTTCTCACACACCCTAGCAGAATGGTCTTGTTGAAAGGAAACACAGACATCTATTGGATGTGGCTAGAGCTTTAAGATTTCATGCCTCTCTTCCTAAATCTCTCTGGTTAGAATGTGTTCTCCATACAACTTACCTCATAAATAGATTACCAACTAGAGTTCTAAATTGGAAATCTCCATATGAAATGCTATATAACAAGCTACCTGATTTAACAAATCTTAAAATGTTTGGTTGTTTGTGTTTTGCGTCCAATGTCAGTCCAATTAAAGACAAGTTTGATTCTAGATCAATTAAAGGTATTTTTTTAGGATATGTTTCAGGTAAAAAAGGTTATAAAATTCTGAATTTAGAAACCTCTAAAATCTTTGTCAGTAGAGATGTTATATTTTCTGAAACAACTTTTCCATATCAGTCTATTTCTTCTTCTTCTTCTTCTTTAGAACTTAGTCCTATACCACTTCTAATCTCAGATGATTTTGATTTTCCTAAACAATTTGTTTCTTCTCCTCCATCTAATGAACATGTAACATCCAATCCCATTCCTGTTGTTTCTTCTACTAATATTTCTTGTTCTTTAGAAGATTGTTCTCATAATGTTTCTCTTCCTCTCACTAACAATATTCCTACTGACATTCCTATCCTTATTTCTGTACCAAATAATAATTCATCAGCTATTTCTTCTCCTATTCATAAACCAGTAAGACAGAGTACTAGAATTAGTAAGAAACCTGTGTGGTTACAAGATTTTGTAATGCCAAAGGCCAATTCAGTTGTTAATACCTCAGTACCTTCAGGTATGCACCTTCTTTCTCATCATTGTTATTCTTCTAATTACACTTCCTTTTTAAATAATGTTCATTCCATTTCTGAACCTACCACCTATTTCCAAGCATCACAAGATCCTAAATGGGTGTCTGCTATGCAGCAAGAATTACAAGCATTAGAATCTAATGGTACTTGGATACTAACTGATTTGCCTAAAGGAAAGAAGGCTATTGGCTCAAAATGGGTTTATAGAGTTAAATATAAGCCTAATGGAGAGGTGGATAGGTATAAAGCCAGATTAGTGGCTAAAGGGTATAACCAGGTAGAGGGTTTGGATTATAAAGACAGGTTTTCTCCTGTGGCTAAACTAAGTACTGTTAGGCTTCTTATTGCCCTTGCAACTACTCTTAAATGGCCAATTTTTCAATTGGACATTAATAATGCATTTTTGCATGGATTTTTAGAGGAAGAAGTATATATGAAACCCCCACAAGGTTTTAAGCTCAATGATTCTTCTCAAGTCTGTTTGTTAAAGAGGTCACTCTATGGTTTGAAGCAAGCTTCAAGACAATGGAACATTGAGTTTACTCAGTTTCTTATTCAATTAGGATTCTGTCAATTAGCTCATGATCATTGTCTCTTCACTAAGTTCTCCTCCAATAATTTCATCATTTTACTTGTTTATATAGATGATGTACTTGTAACAGGAAATGTTCTTGATGGTATTACTAGTGTTAAAGCTGCTCTAGACAACAAGTTCACTATTAAAGATCTTGGTTTTCTCAAATATTTCTTGGGCCTTGAGATAGCTAGATCAGATCAAGGTACTTTTTTGAATCAACACAAGTTTATCAATGATTTACTTAAGGAAATTGGAATGCAAGATATCAAGCCAGTCTCTTTTCCACTTTCTCAAGGCTTGCATCTTGATCCTAATAAAGGTGATCTTCTTAGTAATCCTGATCAATACTGGAGACTCATTGGGAAGCTTCTTTACTTAACTTTCACAAGACCAGATATCAGTTATTCAGTGCAACATCTAAGTCAATTCATGTCCTCACCAAGAAAGCCTCACATGGATGCTGCCCATCATGTACTTAGATATTTGAAATCTATAGCTTCCTATGGTCTTTTCTACTCTGTTGATTCCCCACTTACTCTCCAAGCATATTGTGATGCTGATTGGGGATCTTGCATATTCACAAGAAAATCCTTAACAGGTTTTTGTATTTTTTTATGATCCTCCTTAATTTCGTGGAAAACAAAAAAGCAATCTACTATTTCTAGATCTTCTGCAGAGGCAGAATACAGAAGTATGGCTTCTACTGTATGTGAGTTACAATGGCTTTCTTATCTGTTGCGAGATCTTCATCTTTCTGTGCCTCTTCCTTTGCCTTTATACTGTGACAACCAAGCTACTCTTCACATAGCTGCAAACCCTATTTTTTATGAACGTACCAAGCACTTAGACATTGATTGTCACTTGGTCAGAGATCATCTCAAGTCTGGTTTTATCAAACCTTCTCATGTTTCTACTCATGAACAATTAGCAGATGTTCTTACAAAGCCCCTCAGTTCTGTTCAACATCATCATTTAATTGCCAAGTGAGGATTGCTTCCTCAGCCATCTCCAACTTGAAGGGGGATGTTGAAGTTAGTTAAGTTATTAAACTATAAATAGTTGAGTTAGTTTGGCATAACAAATTTTAGTTAGCTTTAAACTGTAAATAGTTGAGTTAGTTTGGCATAACAGATTTTAGTTAGCTTTACTACACGTGGTAATTTTCCATTTATGTATAAATACTCTTTCTCTTTCTTCTTGTAACCAACTTACTGTAACTAAGATTGAAATACAATCTTATTTTCTCTCAACTCATTTCACATTTCTTCAAATATAATGGTTATTTCAAATGCCACAAGTTTCCTTTTACACCAGTATTACTATCAATAAATTGAATTGAATATATATATATTTTTTCAAGCATATGGCATATGAATATGCGAGGAGAGGAGCTCGTTTAGCCCTTGTTGCTAGAAGGGAAGATCGTCTTCGAGCAGTTGCAAATAAAGCCTTGCTGAAAGGATCTCCTGATGTTATATCAATAAACTCAGATGTTTCTAAGGTTGAAGATTGTAAGCGATTCATTGATAAGACGATACAACATTTTGGAGAATGTAAGTGCAATTAATTTTCTTTTTCGCATTAATGGTATTTTAATTTAATGATAACTAAGGTATGAGTGCTTCAGAAATGGAGGTCAGAATTTAAAAGAAATTAATTTTACATCGATTTGTTTTCAAAGACTTGCTCAGGTAGTGCAATTAATTTTATATGCTGCCGCAGTGGATCATCTGGTAAACAATGCTGGGATTACTTCTTGCAACTTCTTTGAAGATGTCACCGATTTATCTGATTTGACTTGCATAATGGTAGATATAATCAACAAACTCTTTTCATAATTTTAATTGTGTTAATTTTTAGGTAAAGAATAAAGAGGAGTTTGTGTCCAGAAGGATCAGATCTACGTAGTTCTCTTTTATGATTTTAAGTTTATATGTAATTGGATGTCTTTGCAGGATATAAACTTCTGGGGTTCAGCATATGCCACCTATTTTGCAATTCCACACCTAAGAAAAAACAAAGGGAAGATTGCTGTGATTTCTTCACTTCTTGGATGGAACCCCACCCCAAGAACGAGCATCTACAATGTAATCAATATATATAATCACCTAATAAATTGTTAACACTAATTAATTTGTTAATTATTTATTTTGTTAATTAATCTCTGTATGGAATGGGTTCAGGCAAGCAAAGCAGCATTAATAAACTTTTATGAAACATTGAGGATGGAACTGGGTTCAGACATTGGCATAACCATTGTTACTCCCGGTGTAGTTAACTCAGAAATGACAGACGGCAGGGTTGAATCAGAAGTAATTAATAATTAAGGCCTAATGAAACATGAAAGTTGTAAATTAATTTATTTTGTTAATATTAATTGTTTTCAATTTTGATTAATGTCAATATGCATCTTTGGAAAAGCTTAAATATCCAATCCCAACTGAATCAAGTGAAGAGTGTGCAAAGGCAATTGTGAAGGGCATTTGCAGAGGATGCAATTACTTGACTGAGCCATCATGGTACAGGGTCCTATTCTCGTTTAAGGTGCTTTGCCCTCAACTACTGAACTGGTTTTTGCCCTGCCTATTTGCCCATAAACCAAAGAATCTCAAAAAAGGCGAATAGCAAGAGCTAAGAGATTCAACCGTGCAGTTTCTGCTATTAATTAAGATCTTCAACTTTAGCAGTTTCCGTTAATTGTTAATTAAATTTAAGGTCGTTGTAGGCTTGCAGCTGTTGTATTTATAATTGAAAAAAAAAATATTGTTTTTATGGATAATATTTTCATAATACATGCAATGAATGCACGGAATAATTTCTTGAAACGTTATCAAATTCTTTTTGGTTTTCTATCACTAATTGCAGATTTTTTTTTATTTATAGAATTTTTTTTTTGTTTTATTATGAATTTTGTTTGTATTGCTCTAATTAATTAGAATTGTATCATTTATTTAAGAACAGTATATGTTATTCTTTCATTGATAAAACTTTGATAAAAACTTTTTAGGGATATAGCACAATCATCAAAAATTTATTACTTAATAATTAGATAATTATTAAAGTATTTTTTTTTTTTGTCGACAGAACAATATCATTTCATGAAATAAGATATTCAGGAGATTAAATCCTTTGATTACGTCATTGCACATACTGTGATTTCATATTTCGTGCCTGTCTATTATAAGTAATAACCCACAACTCTAATAGTATATTTCCTCTTTTCTAAAATATTTATAGTTATAGAAAAATTTTTTTATTTTAATTTTTTTATTGATTTAAAATTATAAAAAATATTTATTATTTTTTTCAATTTTATTTTTCATTTATTCGTTCATTAAATATTTACATTAATTATTTTTATTTTTCTACCTTAAAATCAATAAAGAATATTTTTTAATTTTTTTAATTTAAAATTATGGTAATTTAATAATTTTCTTAATTCATGTGCTAAAATTTAAAATGACAAATATTTTGAAATAAATAGAGTAAAAACTTTCATTTCTTTTATTATTCTTGTTATTCTTTTAGAAATAGATAATCATGTTTGAACTAACTAAAAAATAAAATTTTTAAAAGTAATATTACGAACAAATTATATTGTGAGCTGCATACATATCCATACATGCTTTTTTTGCAACTTGTACGGCTGGTGCTGGTGAATTTTTTTACTACAAACGTGCCACGTGTTTTTTCAGTACATAAACTATTGAAATGCATTTTTTTAATTTTTAAAATCATAATAAATTGTGAATCTTCATACCCTTTTTCACATTATTTTATTACAGTTTGCTTGGATTTAATAAATGGTAGTAAAAGTAATTGCAATTATAAACTAGAAATTAAAATATTTATGAAAAATTAAATGAGAAAAAGAATATAAATCATGGAATTAAAATGAAATTGAGCTTGAATTTCCATTAAATGAAATTGCATAGAAATATTCATAGTAGAAAGGAATTGAAACTGCAACAGTAACTAAAGGTTGGAAAATAAAGTTTTGATAAGAAATGAAATGCAAAAATGACTGAATTGCTTGAAAGAAATTAAATTTGTTGTAGCTTTTGATAGTTATATAGGTAATTATTTGTCTCCGTCTTTTATAGTTATTTCGTGTAACTGTCCACTAATCCATGACTACATTATTTTGCCTGCTGATAATTGAGGATTTCCTTTCTGAAATTTAGCACAATTTGTTCTTGAATCTCTGATCTGTCACCAACTTCTCTATTTTTTTGGCTCTTCAGTTGTTTCCCAACGGTTCTACACAATATTTAATTAAATATTCCTTAATTTTTTTCTCTATCCAATGCAGTGTGAATATGGGTGGACCTTCATATTTCAGGCCCAATTTATTTTTAACCCAAACAATACGATTCAAGGTTCAGGAAGGCTTGAAGAGTTGAAGCCACTAATGGATAATTCATAAGTTTCCTAATTTGAGTGTGCTACTGCTAGATGGCATTGTTTTGTTTTAAACAAAATACAGTTATGAAAATTCCAGAGGTTGATAGGCTTATTGACCAAAAAATTACACTTAGACGAATGCCATTGTTGTGGAATTCGGGTTAATTTTCACCAATAACAACAATATTCACCTTGAGAACTATTATCCAGGTGACTAGAGTGTGAACGATTGAACTAAAAATCACCCAAAAGAAAAATTTCCAGGTAAGTGGTGAGGTCACAACGGTCCAACTTAAAAACCACTTTTCTATACAGAATTTAACCAATACAAGTAATTTTAATAGCACAATAATTCACTACAACTATACCCGACAATAGCTATTAAATAAACATAAAATAACATAAAGAGAACACCAGAAATTTAACGAGATTCGGCCAATTTTGCCTACGTTCTCGGACACTAACAAAATAATATTTCACTAATTGAAGAAATATTACAAAAGAGAGAGAAAGAATAAAATTGCCTAAATATAGGAAAAGGCAATTTTGGGATGAGAAAAACTAAAGGGAGGAGGAGTCTATTTATAACTAAAGACTCCTCCCATTTTTCTTCAAATTCCCGATGTGGGAATTTTACAAAACCAACAAATCTCCACCTTGGAAAATTCCAAACAATTCTCTCACAAATTCAAATTTCAGTAGTGTCATCTAATGCACTTTGAAGCGCCAATCTTCAAATTCTGATAACATTAATCAAGTCCAAACAGTGTTGGAACTTGATAGCTGTAACTACTTTTGTCAACATATCAGCAGGATTCTCAGTGGTCTGAATCTTCTGGATTATGACTCCACCTTCTTCTAGGATCTCTCGTACAAAGTGATATCGAACATCAATGTGCTTCGTCCTTGCATGATAAACCTGATTCTTTGCTAAGTGCATAGCACTCTGACTATCACAATGCACTTTGATGTGCTTCTGTTCAATTCCTAGTTCACCAAGCAACCCTTGAAGCCAAATTGCCTCCTTCACAGCTTCTGTAACTGCCATATACTCTGCCTCTGTAGTAGACAAAGCCACTGTTGACTGTAAAGTGGACTTCCAACTAACTGGTGCCTTTGCAAAAGTAAACACATAACTAGTAGTTGATCGACGCTTGTCCAAATCACTTGCATAGTCAGAATCACAATACCCAACTACATACTGACCTTCTTGCTTGTCCTGCTGAAATACCAAACCAACATCTATGGTGTTCAGAATATACCATAGAATCCATTTCACAGCTTGCCAATGCTCCTTTTCAGGATCATGCATATACCTGCTTACAACCCCAACTGCTTGTGAAATATCGGGCATCGTACACACCATTGCATACATCAAGCTACCAACAGCACTTGCATATGGTACTTTTGACATGTATTCCCGTTCTGCTTCATTCTTTGGTGACATGGATGCACTAAGCTTGAAATGAGGAGCAAGTGGTGTACTAACTGGTTTTGACTTCTCATTCATGCCAAAACGTTTTAGTACCTTCCTTAAATATTCCTTTTGAGACAAACAAAGCCTCCCCAATTTCCTATCTCTTGAAATTTCCATGCCGAGAATCTTCTTTGCTTCACCAAGATCCTTCATCTCAAACTCCCTATTCAATTGACTTTTTAATTTCTCAATTTTTGTCTGACTCTTGGAAGCTATCAACATATCATCAACATAAAGAAAAAGATAAATATAGGATCCGTCTTGTAGCTTGCGAAAATACACACAATGATCATATTTGCTTCTCGTATAATTCTGCCCTATCATAAACTTATCAAATTGCTTGTACCACTGCCTTAGAGATTGCTTCAATCCATACAGTGATTTTTCCAATTTGCATACCATCTTTTCCTTTCCAGCAACTTTGAATCCATCTGGCTGAGTCATATAGATTTCCTCATCCAAGTCTCCATGTAAAAATGCAGTTTTTACATCCATCTGAACTAGTTTCAAATCCAACTGTGCTACCAAAGCCAACAAGATTCTGATGGAGGAATGCTTTACAACTGGAGAAAATACTTCATTATAATCAACTCCCTCCGTCTGAGCGTAGCCTTTAGCCACCAATCTTGCTTTGTAGCGAACATTATTCTTGTCAGGAAATCCATCTTTCTTTGCATATACCCATTTGCACCCAATTGCCTTCTTTCCCTTCGGAAGACTAGCTAGTTTCCATGTCTGATTCTTTTGAAGGGACTGCATTTCTTCATTCATGGCGATCCTCCACTTTTTCTATTTTGAACTTTGAACTGCTTCATTAAAAGTGGTAGGAACATCATCGATTGCAATTGGTGATGCAGAAGAGACCATATCAGCATAACGAGCAGGTTGTCTAATGGTCCTCTTTCCTTTTCTTAGTGCAATTGATTCATGTTGCTGGGGAGGTTCTTATGTCTGAACCTCTTTTTCATTTGACTCTTCTTCTACCATAGGAGAGTCAACATCAGTTTCTTTATTGGTTGGGATAATTCTGTTACTATCAAACTCCACCTGTTTGGAAGTATCCTCCACCTGCTGTGGAGTACCATCTGTCTGTTCATTAGTTACCTTTCTCAACATGGTAGATTCATCAAAGGTAACATCAATGCTGAAGATTACTTTTTTTATCTTTGGACACCAAAGACGATAGCCTTTTACACCAGATGTGATCCCCATAAATATTGCCTTCTTTGCTCTTGGATCCAGCTTTGACTCCTTAACATGATAATATGCAGTGGAACCAAATACATGTAAGGAATCATAATCTGTAGCAGGTTTTCCAAACCATTTTTCTAATGGTGTCTTACCACCAATAGCAGTCGATGGTAAACGGTTGACAAGGTGACAAGCATATACCAAAGCCTCAGCCCAAATTTTTTTTCCCAACCCAGCATTGGACAACATACACCGAACCTTCTCCAACAATGTCCGGTTCATACGCTCAGCCACCCCATTCTGTTGTGGTGTATTTCTAACAGTGAAGTGCCTGACAATACCTTCATCTTCACAGACTTTCAAAAAAGGATCATTTTTGAACTCTCCACCATTGTCTGTTCGTAGACGTTTGACTTTTCTACCTGTTTGAGTCTCTATCATCTTTTTCCATTTAAGGAAAATTCCCAACACCTCATCCTTCGTCTTCATCGTATACACCCAAACTCTTCGGGAAAAATCATCAACAAAGGTAACATAATAGTGTTTTCCTCCCAAAGAAGTTGTCTTGGAAGGCCCCCATACATCTAAATGAACATAATCCAAAATACCCTCAGTATCATGGATTGCTGTTCCAAATTTCACCCTTGTCTTCTTCCCTTTGATGCAATGCTCATAAAAATTAAATTTGCAAGCCCGTGCTCCTTTCAATAATCCTTGATCTGTTAGTAATTTCAAGGATTTTTCTCCAGCATGCCCCAAACGCATATGCCATAACTTGGTTGCTTCTGACTCTTGATCATTAGTAGAAACTGTTACTGCTGCTGTCCCAACAATTGTACTACCCAGAAAGTAATACACATTGTTTCTTTTTCGAATTCCCTTCATTATCACAAGTGCTCCAGAGATAATCCTCATTATCCCATCCTTAGCTCTTACTTCTAAACCTTTTGACTCTAAGGTTCCCACAGAGGTGAGATTTCTCATTAAATCCAGCACATAATGAACACCTGTTAAGGTTCTGATTGATCCATCCTGATTTCTCAAGCGAATTGAACCAATTCCATGTGTGTCAAGAGGGAAATTATTTGCTGTGTAGACAACTCTACCTTTTAGTTCTTTAAAATCAAAGAACCATTCTCTATTTGGGGTCATATGGTGGCTACAAGCTGAATCTAGCAACCATGAGTTAGAACTACTGGTTGATGGTGTAGCAGCAAATGAGAAGTCTGAATCTGCTTCATCATACTTAGCTACATTTGACTCTGAGATAGCCTTTCCCTTTTCAGGTTTGCCTTTATTCTTTAGCTTGGGACAATCTTTCTTCCAGTGCCCCTTTCCTCGACAAAAGGCACATTCATCTTTACTCAGTCTGGATTTTAACTTTGATCTCCCTCTCCTTCCTTTATTCTGGCTCTGCAAACGGCCTCTAACAACAAGAGCTTCAGTTTCTACACTTGTATTTTCTTGCTTTTCTTTCTTTCTCAATTCATAACTATACAAGGCAGCAGTTACTTCACTGAGAGACACAGCAACCTTCCCATGAAGTAGAGTAGTTTCAAGGTACTCAAACTCATCAGGAAGCGATCCCACCAACATCAGAGCCAGATCTTCATCATTAAAAGTCACATCCATATTCATCAAATCAGTCACCAGCTGATTAAAGCTGATAATGTGATCATTCATAGTGGTACCGGGTACATAATTAAAGCGGAACAATCTCTTCTTCATATAGAGCTTATTCTGACTACTTTTCTTCAAGAACTTCTCCTCCAGTGCCTTCCACAATTTATTTGCAGAAATTTCTTTCGAAAATGCATACTTCTGCTCTCTAGAAAGACACGATCGAATTGTACCACATGCTAATCTATTAATAGTCTTCCATTCTTTCTCCTCAACTTCCTCTGGTTTCTCTTCTTCAATGGCAATATCTAGACCTTGCTGAAAAAGAGTGTCTAGAACCTCACTTTGCCACATGCCAAAATGATCGGTGCCATAAAAAATCTCCACTGCAAATCTGGCATTTGTTACAGTAGTTCTTGCCAAAATTGACGATGATGAAGATGTGGATGCTTTTGTACTATCTGCCATTTCTGCTGCAAATTCTATTTAATAGCTGTTAATGCGGAATGCCAAATAGCCCAAGGAAATTTTTTCTGATGTGGAAGATCAGCCTAAGCCGCAACCACAGAACATACTAAAATAAACCAAGAGCTCTGATACCAATTGTTGTGGAATTCGGGTTAATTTTCACCAATAACAACAATATTCACCTTGAGAACTATTATCCAGGTGACTAGAATGTGAACGATTGAACTAAAAATCGCCCAAAGGAAAAATTTCCAGGTAAGTGGTGAGGTCACAACGGTCCAATTTAAAAACTACTTTCTTAGACAGAATTTAACAAATACAAGTAATTTTAATAGCACAATAATTCACTACAATTATATCCAACAATAGCTATTAAATAGACACAAAATAACATAAAGAGAACACCAGAAATTTAACGAGATTCGGCCAATTTTACCTATGTCCTCGGACACTACCAAAATAATATTTCACTAATTGAAAAAATATTACAAAAGAGAGAGAAAAAATAAAATTGCCTAAATATAGGAAATGACAATTTTGGGATGAGAAAAATTAAAGGGAAGATGAGTCTATTTATAACTAAAGACTCCTCCCATTTTTCTTCAAATTCCCGATGTGAAAATTTTACAAAACCAACAGCCATTACCTATTGGATTTAATTTAGACAACAATTGAGCTACTTTGATTTGTTCTGGGTTGGCTCATACTTGAGATTTGGTCCATATAAACATTAACTTAAATTATTTACTTCATTTATTAATGAACTAATAAATGTAAAAACATGAGTTGGGCTGAGTGGAGTTGTCCCTCTCTTCTCTCTTTCCGCGTCAGTGAAATCTACCGTATACTTGGGCTTTCGAATAGGAAAAATACACGCTACCGGTTGAGTAGTTTTGATTTTTCCAGTGATTGTTTCCTCTTTTTTTTTTTTGGGTAATAATAAGTGTTCAACTAAGACCTTCTGTGATTCGTATCATCCTACCAATTTTGTCGGTCTGATCCATCTTTGTAATCACGTTTGCTAGTTTTAGTGGCTGTTCTATCGCTGACATTCCAGTTACCGTCACCCCCATGAAATCCTAAAAGTCTGCTTCTGGATGTTTGAGGGAGGAGGTTGAAGGTATATTTTATTTTAATGGTGGAGTTTCTTGGGTTTTTATCCTATTTGAAAGCAACCAGAATTCTCAGAGCCAGTCAAAAATCGAGGTTGAAATTGGTCGGTTCCATATTTTTTGCTCCGCAATAGGATTTTCAAGCTCCATAAGTGCATGATTCTTCTTCTTAATCAAATTTCAGGCTTGATCCGCTCGTTTTTGCTTCCTCCATTGCAGTATCAATGGTGGAATGGAGGAAGGAATTGAAGGGCTACAGTGGTATCAGAAATAGACTGGAAGAAAGGGGGATAGATAAAAGATTATTTATGTAAATTCACATGTTCAAAAGGCCATTGAACTGGTTATTTCAGTTTAAACCCAATTATAGAAACCCCTGAATTAAATATTTTATTGTGTTTGTGTCTGTGTTGACTATATGCTAAACTTGTATGATGCTTGACTTTGACGCCCCATTAATAAACAATTGGGCAAAAAAAATGATAGTAAAAACATTTGTCCTCAAATACTAACCGCTTTTTTTTTTTTTTTTTTGTTAGTTCCATGTTTTCACACGAATTTTTATTTAAAATAATTTATGTGAAATTCATATTTTATTCATAATCAAAGATCTAATTGATCTAGTTTTGAGAGATTGGTCGCTTGTGTCAACGAGGTTCTCGTCGAAACTTGCTTCAAAATGATAGTTGGCGTAGAAACTTATCTATTTTACGTTTTCTTTTGGAGTTCGTTACCTTTCTTAATATATATAATGAAAAAAAAAAAAGAGGGGCTTAGATGCATATGCATATGAACATACAACTTTCATTTTCTTTTGTTAACTAATTTTTTTTTCCCAGGGAAGAAAAATACCAGCATTAATAAAGGCAAAAGCCCAAATGATCACAAGTACTAAGCATATCCATCGGGGTTAACCAACTAATGACACCATAATTAGACCAAGGGTCAAAAAATAACCTACCTGTTACAGGGTTATTTGACCAGGCTTAATGTTCAGATAACACATGGCCAAAGGCTGAAAAAATAAAATTACGCATGTATTTCTCATCTTTCCTACCCTCAATTTCTATAGTCACCATTGATGCCGATGCTCAAGCTAAAAAGCAGAGAGAAAGATCCAAAGCAAAAGGAGACTGTGTAGTTGAATCAACTCCAAAAGAACTTGTAGATTTGAGCTTTGTCTCAAGGCTATCACTACCAAAAACACTAAAGGCAATTAGATCTGAACAGAGACCATAATCTTTCTTCCAGACACTTGATCTTCTAGAAAATGGTCTTTTCCAGTGGCTATGGAACTCCTCAACACGAACAAAACGATATCCTTAAAAACATTCACAGAGAAACCCAAGCCATAGCTAATATCCTCTTCCCCCTCCCTCCAACATACAACAACAAAAAATACATCAAAGATCTTAATTTGAAAGGAGAGCCCGACAGAGTCGTAGCTGGTCACAGCAATACCATCGTGAGAAAGGAACTAGACTCCAAATCCCATACTCCTGATAAGAAAGAGAAGGCCAAAAAACTCACCAAGAGTCAAAATAACTTTATTTAAACTAAGAAAACGGCAGATAACAAGGACAAAAAACAAGCAAAACTTAACTAATTCAATCTTTGAATTCACAAGAAATTGATTTGTTCTTGAGAGAAAAAAGAGAAAAATTAATTAATACTTGGCTAATAGCGAGTTACATGAGATATATATGAGCTACTAGTCAAGTCTTGATTTAGCAGAGTAATAGATTCCACAGATTCCGCCTGACAAGAAGCTGCCTCCTGAAGCTGTGAACATGCTCCCTCGCAAGTTCCACAGCATATCTCCCATGCTAGGCTTATCGACCATAATTAAAACCATTTTTGCAAATACAATGAATGAATATGAGATGTGAACAAAAACCATACATAATGTCATAAAGTTTTAAGATTTAAATTAAAAGCAAGTTGCTCATTTTGCACGCTCTTATTTATATTATGATTTATGATGGTATATACACACAGCATTTCATGCTTAAAAAAAAAGAAAAAAAAAAAAGCAGCATTGGGGGAGCATTTATTTCATTCTGTCTTGAGATCTGGGTTTTGGACAGTTTCAGGGTAGAGGATATTCTTAGCTCCAGTGATATCAAGAATTTTCTTGCTAGGAGTTTCTAAAGCTGGTTCATATGGCCTAGCAAGATTCAGCGTTCGAAAAAACCATTCAATCACATCGGGGCAAAACACCTTCCATAGCCAGCTCACCCTGTACCATGCTGGCTCCGTCAGATACTTATCTCCTCTACAAGCGCTGTTCACTATAGCCTTGGCACATTCACTTGCTGTCTCAACAGGGACACTACCCACGTAAACCTAATTAATCAACAAATGTATTAAGCTATGTAATAATTTAATTTAATTACCATAAATTGATATAAAAGAATGCAAAAAAAAGTAACATAAGAAAAGGAAGAGAGCTTACATCCCTCAAGTCTTGATCCAACTCCATTTTGCGTTCAGCTGACAGAAACTTGCCCTGAGTCATTTCAGACTCTATATACCCAGGTGTCACTATTAGCACATGAACGTCTGACCCGAATTCAGCCCTCAATGTCTCAAAAAATATTACTAAAGCCGCTTTGCTTGCCTGATTTTGTTTGATTAAATTTCAATGGACTACTGTCAGGAGACATTAAACCAAGAAATTAATTAATACAATTAATTAACACTATATTACATTGTAGAAGCTCGTTCTTGGCTGTGGCAACCATGAAACAGAGGAAGAAAGGACTACGATCTTGCCTCTGCTTTCCCTTAGGTACGGGATAGCAAAACGGGTCGTATAAGCTGAACCCCAGAAGTTAGTATTCTGCAGGAAGACATGATTAATGATCTCTCAACAAAATTTTAAAAGCAAGATTAAAGTATTTATATAAAATTAATTACCATTATAGTCCTAAAATTGGTGATATCTGTTACATCTTCGAACAAGCAAATTGAAGTGATTCCAGCATTATTAACAAGATGATCCACTGCATCACAATTTAGTTAAATTTTAAGCGAGCATAAAACAAAGAATTAATTAATTAAGGATAAGTCCCCTGAAAAATTGATCTTTTACTTACACCTCCCAAAATGACTAATAGTTTCATCAACGATTCGTCTACAGTCATCGATTTTCTGAACATCACCAAGAATCATGGTAACATCAGGAGAGCCAAACTCCTCTGCTCTATAAACAACTTCACTGAGTGCCTTCTCTCTGCGCGCTGCAAGGGCTAATCGGGCTCCTCTTCTAGCATACTCATAAGCTAAATACTATAGAAAAAAAACCAAAAAAAAAAAAAGAAATTGAAATTTCCATTTTTTTTTTTAAATTTTTTTGGCCCCTCAATAGGTTATGAAAGAATAAGATTTGACCAACAAGTCTCGATTCATTGTGCTGAAGGGAGAGTCGTGTTCATGGTTGAAAGGTACCGACAGTTTGAGCTTAGCTCGGAGCCAAAAATAAAAAAAAATAGAAAAAATAAAGAAGGTAAGATTTAGCATTACCTCCCCAATGCCTGAAGATGCACCAGTTATAAGGACGACCTTGCCGGAAACATCCTCTGGGAAAATGTAGCGGAAACCGAAGAGGAAGGACTTGAAAAGAAAATAAGGAGGCAAGAAAAAGCAGAGAGAAAGGAAGCTCAACGGAGGAACTACTAAGTTGAAAAACTTGTGAATGAGATACATGACCAAAGATTCTGATTAGAATTGAGTTTTGAAGCCAGAGGTCAAAAATCAAGTGTAATCGGGGGTTTATAGCGGATTAACCGACCGATGGAAAGTGGTAGAAGGAGTTGAATTCAGAGGTGAGAAGCTCAGAAGGAGGTGGCGTGGCACCATTGCATGCTTTCGACATGACACGTAGTGCAGGCAATTATCCATGACGCTCGACATTTATCCTCCCTGGTATTCTGGAATGCAGAGTAAAGGATCCATTTTTAACACGGTGAGTTATGCATTTAATTTATGTTAATTAAAAAATTTAGGGATAATTATACCCATTTAATTACAATTACCTAAGACACTTTCATCCTCTTAAAGTTGGTTATTTCTTAAACAATAATCTGCAGGAACTACTGTTTATCATTGATGCATTCATGGTGTTCGTTCTATTGCTCCAATGAGTAATAAAAAAAAGATACTTCATTTTAGGTTAAAAAGTAGCTTTAAAATGACCGAATCTGTTTCCCGTGAACCACCTATTCTTAGCTTATACAAAAGTACTGAGAGGACGCACTTTGTTATATATATTTCATGGGCACTTATACTAGAAGAAATACATAAATATCAGACAATAATTTTCTCTTCTAGCTAGAATTCTATCTCTCTCTCAAGGTTATCTAAAGGTTCATCTATTACTTTAATGCTCTATTAAATGGAAAGAAGAAAGAGTTGCAGTGTGTTAAAATCTACAACTCAGCATCCAATTCTGCTTGTTATTCTTCCACATACGGTCTAGTATTTGTTTTTGGCTCCTCTGTTTTTTTTGTCACTTATAACTTCCTTTTTATGTACCTTAACCAAATAGTAGTTTAGCTTCCAACCTCCTTTGCCTGTTAACCCTTGCAATAAAATCATCAGCTCTTTTTTTCAATTCCTCAGTAGGCAAACTAAGCTCAGCTTCTCCATCCAAATCCTCCTTTGCATTCTCCGCTTCTAATTTCCTCTCATGCCAAACTTTCACTTCTATCTCTCCTCGTCCACAAGTCTTGCTACCACTTTCTTTCAACAATATCTTCTTTTCCATCTCTTTCTTCTCTTGAAAGCTGGAAGGAGTTTGGAGGCCTCTTTTTCGGTTAATATACTCATTATAATACACATCACTAGCTGCTAGAAGAGAGCTTGAAGCAAAAAACTTAGATTCTCCAATAAGAAGTATGATGATGAGGTTGCCAAATATGAAAATGAACTTGGCGCTGAGGAGAACAGAACTAATTTTTGGAATAGAGGCGGAGAGAAGGAGCTTGATGGAAGAAAATAAGGAGGGGAACCAGAAAGGGCTAGAACAGAAAATACAAGTTACAATTGTCATAGAATACAGGAAAAAATTGTCAAGGAGTTGATGTTTCTTAGACCTCTTGATTGCATGGAGCTTTTGGATTTGGATGAGATCCATTTCAATGTTATGTTTCAAAAATTGAGCGTTAGATGGAGTTTGAGAGTGAATTTTGAACTTTCCTCTATCCTTTGGAAAATGGATTAGAGGCAGTTATGGGGGAAGAATTCAGTAGCAAATTTCAAAGAAAAATATTTGAGAGAATTGCCATCTGAATGAACAGATTGCATTGTAAGCACTAAATTATATACGGGGGGTAGAGGTTAATTTGGTAATATTCATCACATGCTGCTTTACTTTTGTTTTTGTGTGGGAAGATGACTTTATTAAAAGCTAAGGGAGATATTAATGATTATTGGTTACTTTCTCTTTCTCTACTTGCTTTCCACTTAGGTTGGTTATTTCAAGCTGTTTGAAATAACAAGTGCTACAATAATCATCAGGAGTAAAGAGGATAGACATTCTCTTTCCTTATTATTCTACTTACAAGGCAGAGTGAAAATATCTCATTTTTATTTCTTAATTACAAGCTGACAAGCTTTAGCTTAGATTGTACTTGTACTGAAGGCTATTGAAGTTGTGATATTCATGAATATTAAATGCTAGATGGAGTATACTTACTTAAAAGTACCTAACGCTAAAATGATATGTGGTTTGTTCTAAAATTAGAAATAGAATGCAATTTTTACAATGGATTTTTTTTTTTTTTTTTTTGGTTCACAAGGAATTTTATATCTTATGTTGAAATTATATCAATTTTGTAATATAATTAGAATATAGCCAACAAATTCTGTTTATTTATTTGAAAAATCTAACTTAGAATAAGATTTTTCTTTTAGATTTAGACATTTATTTGCATTCTCATTTCATTTACAAGGTGAACCAAATATGCCTTGGTGGTTTAGTTACTTAAGTTCAAGGAAGCACAATGTATTGTATGACTGACATGGTGAATGGGCAATTAAGATATATCATATGTCCCTCATGTTGGGTTATCAAATTTCCTCCACTGATTGCATTAGATTAGAGCATCATTTCCTATACTACATGGTAAAGGCACAACAAGCTTTGGTGGTCTAGAGCACAGTAGATATATTTTTCATTTCAGCACATTAAAAGAGATCTCCACTTAAAAAAAGGCACTAGTATTTTCTTTTCTTTCATGAGGTGCTCATTGGAGCAGAAGTGGGGAGTGGGGGGTTTTCTTAAGGCAGTTGTTTACCTTTTCTTGTTCAGTGGACAGAAAAGGAAGCATAAGACAGGGAAGTGGGGCATTTTTAAAGTCATTGGCACGGTAGGGCCATGTTTGCATTTTAAATATAGCATGAGGAGAAAAATATCAATCTTAGCGATAAAATCGGTTCTTACAATCTAGAATGAAGCAATAACTAGGTTTATGGTGTTCCTTTCTATGAAAAAGTAAATAGGAAATGAACAGATGAAATCTTACTTTAATATTGCTCATTCATTTCAATATTAGCCTCATTAAGCATCATAGACACACTTCTCGAGTTTGTTGTCCATTGAATGGCCTGTAGAACAACAATTGTTAGTTCCTTTCTCATCAAACTGCACCAATATATGGATTCACACGAGACTAGACATTGAAAAAAAAAAAAGGTATATATTTATATAAATTCACAACACACAAATATAAAATGTAATTACATATATGTTTGTGTATTTTGAAAGTCGATGAAGCTATCAAATTGTAGGTTGTCTTCAAGAATGAACCAAATGCTTCAATCGAAAATTAAAATTTACATTTCCTTGTGCCTGATGTTAATTGTTTTTTTCCTCGTATTGGGAATAATATTGAAGTATTAGGGATCACTATCAGGTATCAACCTATCTACTTATGGTCATGTCTCTTAATGTCACTAATTTTTCTTATACTTTTGCAAAAAAATAAAAATAAAAAGTAAATGAATAGTCTAAAAATTTGTGTCATTCAATTCAAAAAAGATTGTCATTCGAATAAACTTTATCAAGGAAATATTGGCAATCACTTTCGGTTAGAAAATTGGCATTACTCTTAGGTAATTGCCATTTGAATGTCAAAAGTAAACACTTAATCATTCCCTTAAATTAGTTCTCTCTCAAGGGCATGCATCATTTAATTTTGTTTCCATTTTCTGTTGATGGAAAAGATTGAAAAGAAAGAAGAGATTTTCCTAAAGGGTAGATTTTGTGAATCCAACACAAGTATCCAGCTGATTTGAATTTGTATTTCGTTCAGTAAAAGAAAGAAGAATGGACCATAGTCATGGGGATCACTTTTTTTTTTTTTAATTTTTTAACAGTTTTCCTATTTGCTATAAAGATTAGAACATTACATTCTCATTTGTACCAAAGAAAGCTCCTTCATAACCTAGTATTATTATATAGTGGTCTGAGAGTGGCTTTTCATTACTAAGAAGTTGAATTTAGTTTCTGAAACTTCATGGCAATTACCCTGAAAGTCACATTAATATTTTAATTAAGCTAGTGGTCTAACAATTGTTAAAACCTTAATGCTTGAACAAAGAAGGTATATTATAAAGTACTTTAAGCACATGGTGTTGTCTCAGAAAATGTAAAGAGGAGAACAACTGGAGATGGGAACTTTCTTGGGCTCTGAAAAGAACCATAAATTCTTCTTTCTAAAGGGGATAAGAAATGGTGTATGGATAAGCAAATTTTATATTCCTCGTGTACACGATCGTATACGTGCATGTACGCTAGAGTACAAGCATTGTTTATTTGTCTATTTAAAGGAAATTTACAGGTTGAAAGCATTATTCTGATGATATAAAGTTAAAGATGCTCATCTTATGCTCGATTTTTAGCATATAGATGAATCAAGAAAGCCTTTACGCACACAATTAGCCAACAAAACTGTATACGGAATGCAAATTCTTCTATTAGCTTGCAGCCTTAAATAATTTGATGATGATTTGGTCTATTTAGATATAATTAGATGTAGTAGTAGTTAGAAAAAGGATTTTCTTTATGAACATGTGCCTATAATATTTTTATATACTGGGTAATAAAGAGGCATATTCTTTAGACCCTGGAATGATTTTTTATTTTATTTTTTTCCCTATGTTGGGAGGCTTAATGGGTGTGAATTACCCTATCGGATAGTCATCCATTTGCCTTCTCTAATTTCACATCAGTCTGATTTCTTGAATATTCGGTGAATTATACGACTCTTGAATTTGAAATTCCCCAGTTCTCCACAGAAGAAAAAGATCAAGTTGGGAGCCTAGCAAGGTTTTATTCTCCAGGAAAATATGAAATACGAAATCCATAAAGCCTATATGAATAAAATTGGGTATTAGTCTCCCATTTCTCTTTTTATTCAGTGCATGATAACTATCAAAATGATAGAATTCACATTATGATTCCGCATAAATGCTTGAAACCCACAGGTATTAGCTGTAGAATTTAAAAATTCTATTGAAGCAATTGTTCTGCTTCAAAACAGGTCTGGATTACCAAATTCCCAAGGGAAAATATATTTTTAATATACTAATATTTGAATTTTTTTTTCTATAAAAAATATATGATTTCTTTCGTACACTTATGATATATCTTTAATATATTAATATGTAATTTTTTTTTTTTTAAAAAATATGACGTCTTTCAGATACTTATGATATACTTTTAGTATATTAATATCTTTTTTTTTTCTTTTATAAAAAATATTTTATAAAAAATATATGATGTCTTTCATATATTTCTGATATGCTTTTTATATATTAGCTTTTTAAAATTTTTTATTATTATCGCTAGCTGTGTAAATCAATATGAACGGTGAATCATATTAGATCCATATCAGAGGATATTCTCATTTGCAAGAATTTGAAAATATCCTCCACATGCTCTACTTTCATCTAGTTTGACCTAACCGAAGTCAAAATGTTTATAAATCTGATTTTCCGATGAGCTATATTCTTTTTTATCAACAATGAAAATAGGTATTTTTGGTCTTAAAATAAAACTTGAGTTTCAAAGAGTTAATTATAATTGATATATTTAGCTAGAAAAATGAAGAGAAGTTTTGCCAAAACTTTTCCTCCTCCAAACGCCAACATATAACTACCAAATATCAAAATTGACCTCATCAATAGTCATTTGATCTAAAAATCTTAGAAAAAAGTATTTAGTACACTGAGTGATCATCAAAAATAGATCACCAAATTCCTCTTCTCCTTCTTCTTTTTCCTTTTATTCAGTCAATGAAAAATAAAGTATTTTTGGAATAAAAATTTAAAAAATTGATTTGTAAAATGAGTGCATATGTGAAAATATTTTATTTTTTGAATATTTGTGTAGAAAGCCCAAGGCCAAAAAGCATACTAGTCTTACACTATGTATGACAACAAGATGGAAATAGCAGGGAAAATTATTTTAAGAGGAAAGGAGAAGAGAGAAAATTTTAACTTATGTTGTTTGTCAAATTAAAATTTGATTAATAAAAAGAATAAAAGAAAAATAATATTATTTTATTTGGATGGAAGGGAAAAAATGTAAATTATAACTGTAAAAAGACAAAAAAGCACCAAGAAAATAATAAAAAGTATAAGAAAAATACAAATAAATTTTTAATAGAATAAAATCGACTAATCATATTAAACTTTTGAAAATAATTTTCAAATAATAAAAACTTGAGATCATTATTAATAATTTTGAAATAAAATTAGATACATTAAAATGAATTCATTAAAAAAAAAAAAGAAGTTAATTGGATCCATATTAGAAGTGATTTTAGAAAAATAATAGAAATCCCAACTAATATTATTGAAATATTCAAAAATAAAAAATCATTTAAAATTCAACCAATAAAAATATATATAAGATAATATTAAAGTAAAAAATATATAATTATTTATTTAAAATACAATTAAATTGATAAAAGTAAAAAAATCTATACAAAAAAATTATAATATCTCACTAAGAGTTAAAAATTTTTAAATTCTAATTTAAAATATAATTAATTTTAATTTATATAAAGAGAATGAGAGTGAATCACTTCCACTCACTCTCTTCTCCTTTTTTTAAAAAAATAAATATCAAATAAAAAATTTACTACCATCCATGCATATTGTTAGTCTCTCGATGTTGGGCCGATTTAGGGAGAGATGTTTCCGCTTTCCACAAAGCGACATGTCATTTGCCACAGGAGAGCTTTGATCCCTCGTAACCAGCAAACGACAAAGGTCAATTTTGTTTAATCTAAACTGGAAGTTTAATATTAAAAGACGACGAACGAGAGAGTTGAGAAAAAAAAAAAAAAAAATCATTGAACAACTGGTGAGCGCCAACTGTTGAAAACGTCTTGGCAGGATGAAAGAAAGGCTTGTCGTTTATGCGGACGCAAATACATCAGTGATGTATTGTATTCTATAATGTGAACTCAAAGAAGAATAAAACGAAAATGAAATCAAGTGTAGAAGACATACAATTATAAACATAAGACAGACCCGGGACTGTGAGGCCCAAATATCAGTAAAAGATGGATGAGAAATTCGGAAGATTACGAAAGCATATACGCAAATAAAGACTGAGACAAAATTAGATAAAATATCGTAATCATCCGGACCACCCCCTTGGGGCCCACATAATTAGGCAAAGATGAAAGATTTCAACAATTACAATGAGATTAGCTGATGGAAAGTCACCTTTAACTGCTAAAAACTTGTACATGAGTGTTGAAAAGATTTTACAACCAACACACACCAAACGAAGGATAAAAAAGAAACCACGACTTAATTAATTATATCCACAGAAAGTCAAGCCAGATAACATAAATATGTCTTTTGATAATTACTTGCTCTTCTTCGAATCTTCATATCTCCATCTTCATTCATTAATATGGCTCATGCTCTCCCTGTAAATGCAAAATATTTGCAATCAAATACTCTCTCCCTTCTAAAATAATTATCTCTTTAAAAATTTTATTTTATTTTAAAATATTTATCATTATAAAATTTAAAAAAAATATTTATTTTTTTTTTCTAACTTTATTCTCCTTTTATCTCTATATTAAATATTCACATTAATTACATTTATTTTTTATCAAAATAAAAATATTTTAATCTTTTTAATTTATAATTATAATAATTAAATAATTTTTTTAATATATGTGCACTCTTTCAAAATGATTATTAATTTAAAACGGGAATATATTTAATTAACCAATTTAATGCACATTATTAATTGTCTTAGAGTAGTGTCCATACATGTAGTGGTAATATCCTTTTAATAACGTTGACAATTTTGATGACTTACTTTCTTTTGAGTTATAAATTGGACAAACTTGTTCTTTCCTTTGCCACTGCTACCATTAGGAGAGCTGTGATGAGAATGATGATGGTGATCTCTTCCCACATCTGTATATTTCCTTATATTTTGCCTCACATATCTTTCATAAATGAAAGCAGCTCCTCTGAACTGTGGTAGAACTAGCCATGCCACCAGCACCAACTTCACACTGTACCATATAGGAATCCTACAAAATTTCGACCCCACCAATCAAATTTCTGAGATTGCATGCCCATATAGTATCTCAATTAATTAATTAATTACCATTGTAAGATGGATTGAAGGATTATCTCTGTCAGAGTTAAAAATGAATAAATAATCCAATAAGCAAGCCACTGTTGATCATCCAATTTGGAGGGACTCTCTATGGCCAATACTGATGCATACCTAATTTAATACATAATTTTAATAACAGAAGAAAACAAAATTAACAAATTAAAACATATTAAATTAAACATTAATTCTTACAAGGGGTATAGCAACATCAAGACCGGCCTGCACATAATTAAACCAAAAGAAATTAGATTAAAGAAGAAGACAAAAAAAATCGATAACTAATATGAGATGCCAAGAACTTATTATTTACCCAGAGAGAGTATGAACGTGAGTGAGCAAAGTCCATAAACGACCCATATTTGGTATTTTCCTGCTTCTCTATAACTGAGTAAAACAGACAAAACCAGTCAACAACGGAAAATAAGAAAAGGGTATTTGGAGTGGCAGAAATTAAAGACTAGCTGACAGAAGTTGGGCGGCCGTTTGATTGTGAAGGAAATACTTATATTCAAAGGGAGAGGACAAGTGGCAAGAGTGGAGCCAGTATCGGATTCTGCCTTAAACGTGTCGAAGTAGATTTGGCACCGTCCAGATGGGTATTGATGGAAGGAGGGGTGTGCATGCTCCTGCTGTTCCTGTAGTCTGTAAATCACCACCTTTAATCACCGTTTTATTATTGATTATTAATTAATTAACTAATGAAAATTAATGGCTTTGTTCTTTTCCCCAAGCACAAGCCACGTGTTCATGTTTTTGATGAAGAAGGTCGGTGACACGTGCCATCAGAAATCATACTATTAGGATAGGCTTTCCTTCCCTAATAATTTCTGGGCGGATTGATCTAGAAAAAGTATTAAATTAATATGAATGGGCCAAATATTAGTTTTAACCCAAAACATCACCAATTTTAGGCCCAAATAGATCATCAGATCTGCCTTTTCCTATTGGCTATTTGTGGTCTTACTCTTTTTATAATGTTCTTTCTACATAATAGGTAATCAAAAGATCAACTAATATTTGAAAAAAAAAATTATAAAAATAATAGTCTATATGAGCTACTCGTTACACTTCTCCTTTGTCAATCTTAAAATTTTGTTTGAATATAACTGTAGAAATATTGACAAAATTATAAATAATAAAGAAATTAAAAATGTCGTTGCATAAAAGGAACAAGTAACAGGCAATTAGGCCTTAATCTCTAAGCTTCTCAGGCTGTGCGTTTTTAGGGTATATAAGCTTCGGCATTAGAAATCTCGAGCCCTAATTTTTAAGGGCAAGTGAATTGGTTAAGATTATAGATGGTGAATGGCTCATTCTAAAGGCCTAATTTTTGTACTCAAGGTCCATAGGGAAAAGCCCAAACCACTGATTATATTTTCCCAAACACGGATTTGCTAAGATTCTGATGCCCATGTATCAATTCCTCATCTAGAATGCTTCATCACTGGGCTGCCCAAGTTGTGACGAACTTTTTAGTTCTAGTCCACATTCGGTCCAACTCGAGAATAATCTAAGCATAACATAATCATCAGTATTTTGAAATCTCGATCAGCATTATCAATTCAACTGAAAAAATAAAAAATTGATCCGCAGATTAATTTAGGTTGTCCACTATTTCCTTTTAAAATGTCTCAAAATATTTGTTCACTATAAAAATAATTATAGGTATTTATCTATTTTATTCTTATTAATTGAAAGGTGGTTATTTTTAAAATTAATAATAAATGTAGTAATTAAAAATGAATATATATAAGGATATAAGTGAAAAAATATAATAAAATTTATAAGTTAATAAATAATTAATGATATTTTCATAATCTGGCAAATGCCCAAGTGGCAATCTCTTCACCTCTCTATGCAACGAAGTGCAAACATCACTACTTGAGGTCCTCATTAAGGTAAAATTAACCCATTGATTCTGAAAGTCAAACTAAAAAAGAAGAAGAAGAAGAAGCCATACAAACTCAATTTAACTGTTTTATATTATTCTTCTAAAAAGCCTTGGATTTGTGTTCCCATTGGCTGTCCACCAAATCCCTTGATTTCTGCATCTTCCATTAAAATTAAATGGATTTTGACCACAACATATATTATCAAAAAAGACATCATTCTATCTAGGGTCGAAAACACTCAGATTATTGCAGTAGCTAGCAAGAGAATAACCATAATTATCAATAATAACATTATGATCTCAATTCTTCTCAAATATTATTTTGAAATGACATGTGAGTATAAATGATTGAGAATTACGTCTCAATGATGTTGTCTTAATTAGTGTTTCAATTATAATGGCAAAACCAAACTTTGGATCCAAACGCTTATTTAATACCTAATATTCTGTTTATGGTGTACGGTAAGTCTTAATTAAGTAGATGTATGCGTTCTATTTAATCTATTTAGTTCACTCTGAATGGCAGTAAACGTATACTTAATATAATATACTAAAATATTAAAATAAAATACAGACGTAGTACTTATACTTTGCTATCACTGTATACTTGCACTTGTTCCAAAATATCCCACCTCAGAGAGGAATCCCACTGCTCGTACAATGTAAAATCAACAGGGCAGCTATTGGATCGTTGACATCTGATTCAGACAATTCAAGATTTACATATTTATTTCTCTTAAATTAAATTCAATTCTAGTTTTAAAACACACACATATATATGCAATTAATGAGAAATTTTTCAAACATTTGTGATGTACAATAAATAAATATATATTTTTAAAATATTACAAATTAAATTATTATTTTAGCTTCTATTTCATAAAAATAAATACAATATGCTGCTTGAATCAATTCAGTATCATAGCCGCACCCACCTATATATATAGCTAATATTAATAATAAGATTAAACCTTTTTATAATTTATTTTATCTTTTTTAACCATAGAGCCATGAACCTAAAACAAAACAAATTAAACTACACGGCCACCTATCAATCCCACGAGGGAACCTTTAAGAAGGAATATTAAAAAAAAAAAAAAAGGAATTCCTTAATGTTAAAAAGGAAATTAAAAATATTATCTATGTTACTATACCTTTAATTGGTCCAATCCGAATACTTTTTACATCATTAAAAATTACAAATTATTTTTACTATTGGTTGCATGTATTTATATTTTCTAAATTAAATTACAAATGAGAATAGCAAATAATAATTTAGAAATTTTTTTTAATTATATTAATTTTGACGTGTACTTGAATTTAAAATATTTCAATCTTGAAAATAATTTCAATATCACTAAATAAGGATATACTTAAACCTATATGAATACGGATCAAATTTATATTTAGGCTTCATTTTGTTGAATTTGGTTTCTTAAAATACATCTTACATACAATTTTAAAGTTTTGCTAAAAAGATATGGTAATAGTGATGGTAGTTTGTTTTTATTGTTGAACCAGTGAAATACAGTTTTTCTTTGAAAATAAGTAAAAAAGATGAAACATAAATAAAAAAAAATGGAAATTAGATAACTAAATTCTGAATCATAGTTATTAAATGTGGCGTGTTTAAAGAAATAACGAAAGGACAAAGATAAAAAATAATAATAATAATAATAATAAAAAAGAGAAAAAAAAACTTTAAGAAAAAGAAGAAGAAAGTTGGGTAAGAAAAGAAAAGGTAGAAAATATAAGTGAGAAAAAAACCGAAAGGATGGGGAATTTTTTTTTTTTTATATTATTTGAAAAGATAGTGAAAAATGAGGGAGTGAAAAGATAAAAAAAAAATTAAAATTATTATTGTATCTTTTTTCTTGAAAAATAAAAATAATGTTAAAAATATAATTTTGTTTATAAATATAATTAAAAAAATCATTTTCCCTAATTTTCACTAAAAAAATAGAGAGTACTATTTTAATGAACCCAGAAGAAATAACATTTATTTCTCTAACCTTTCTCAATTTTCCCAAATAATTAAAAAGCCTTTTAATCTCTTTTCTATTTATCACCATTTCCTCTCTACTTAAAAGAAAGGACAAAAAAAAAAAGGCAATATTATATATATGCACTTAGCCCTTTATATATATATATATTAATTACATAAAATAAGAAGCAACAGAGAATACACAGTAACCAAGCATATAAGTACACAGGAACAATCACGTGGGCTCGACCGCAATTACATTGGACCCATCACGTGGGGCCCGTCTATACATCCACCATCATGTTCTCTGCTCTACACTCTATACTCCCACCGTTTTCGACAGGGATCCAAAATTCAATCGCCGTTCCCACGCGCTAACGCAGAGTAGAATCGAATATTCTGTTTACGTACCGTCGAGCTGACGTGGCAAGAATTTGATAATGGCTGTATATTTCGCGATTCAGGGTTTCACAGCTTATCACGTCAAATCACACGGATGCTATAGTGTCACTGCAAAACGCAAAACAGTACACTTTTTTTCTTTTTAATTCTTTTTTTTTTTTTTTTTAAAACAAATACTGAAGTCCACAAATTTGTTTCCGGAGTGTGAATCTATGGCGAAGTTTCAAAGTAGGAGAAGGTTGTTGTAATCTGAGTATCTATCAATCCACAAGTAAGGAAGAACAATTCTGACGTAAGAAGAAGAAGGCGCGTGACTTAATCGAGTTATAGATGGAAAAAAAGGAGAGAAAGCGGTATAGGTAGCAGTAAGCGTTTGCGGCGTTATCTACAAGAATTGTAGGAGTAGCAATGTACGTATGCAATGCATCACCATCACTAGCATTTAGTTGTGCGCAAAAAGTGAAAGATAAAGATTGATTTTTTTTTTTTTAACTGACGAATATTGTACAAAAAAAAGTTGATATGCATCAAAATGCGAGCTCAATTTGGCTCTGCCTTTAACACCTAACCACAAGTCCACACCCCCATTGTCAGGCCAAGCGCCAAACTCTCTCTCTCTCTTACTCGCCAATCCACCAATTCAGTTGAGACTTAAGTTATTAGAAAATGAACATCGCCTCTCCAATTTTCTTTTCTGTTCTTTTTTTCAACATTATAAAGGATAAAAGTGACTATCAAAAGAGGTTTGAACCCTCCTGTAGTCCAGGCCTATTACGAGACCTCCAGAAACTATGATAAAAGAAAAAAATGTTCATTGGCCGGACTCTCGAACGACCTAAGTTTAAAGGCTTTCGGATTAGATGTCACTCCCCTCCTTCGTCCACCGGATGACTTGCTGAACAAGTAAGGGCCGAAACCCTCTGATGACATGTCCAGTCATCCAGCAAGAGGACCAGTCCTTAGACAATCTGCACCATGCCCTGACACCCCCTTTACCAGACATCCCTAGGTACGGGACAGGAGACATGCGCCTGCTACCAACTCTCACCAATCAGCATGGTCGAATGACAGAGGACGTCATTTCTCAAAAGAAAGGTGTCTGACATACCTAACCCAAAAATCATACAAAAGGGAAAGGAAAGTCTAAGCATAGGTAGTTGGAACTCTGCACTCTCTCACCTCCTTTCTATCACCAAAATACTCTGAAGAGAAGACTGACTTGATCGTCGAAAAGTTCTAGCCAGGCTAAGGGTCCGGCTCCTCCTTGATCCTTTTTCTTCTCCTTCGCAGATATTAGGCTCAGGTCCAAGAAGAGAAGATCCAGCCCATCCTTTTATATATTGATCAAGCCTGATCAGAACCTTATTAAGTTATTAGAAAACTTATTAATGTTTTTTTCATACCCGCGAATACTTATTGGTATTTTATTTGATTAATCTCGAGTTGCATAAACCCAATATACATCGACTGTATTTTCTATTGAATATTCTCTTGTTAATATTAAAAAAAAGAAATTTAAATTTTTTTTTGAATCTTATCTAAATTAATTTTATTTTTCATCAAATTAATCAGATAATCATATATATATATATATATATATATATATGTGTGTGTGTGTGTGTGTGAGAGAGAGAGAGAGAGAGAGAGAGAGAGAGAGAGATTAATTGACACAAGTTAATCTTAATTTCATTTTCTTTTTAAAAATTTAATTATATATAACTGAAATTCGAATTCAAAATTTTTTTAATTTCATAAACAATTCCTATAATATTAAACTTGCAGTAAGTTGTAATTGGTTTGAGTCATTTCAGTTTGAATCCTTTTGAGTTTTATGAGAATTTAGCTGAATTATGATTAGATTTATACATACGAGTAGGCAAAGTAAGGTAGAAAAAGAATAACTAGAGTAATAGTTAGATTAGATAAATATAAGATGGTCAATGTGAAGAAATTTTTGTCGCCAATTATTAACTCATGACAATGCAATGAAGCAACAAGGAAAAGATAAAAATACAGGGCGGACTTTTATATATATAAGACATTGGTCTGATGAAGTCACAAGATTTTGTATCACTACAATGATTTTGCACAAACGATAAAAATGGTCAAGACAGGAAACTGCCTAAAATTTGCCCTTATTACATCGCCTTTCAGCTGGACCACTGTGGCTTTTCAGTAAATTGTGGTTTTGTAAATTACAATAACACTTCAACAAATTAATAGCTTTAAAATTATATAAACTCTATTAATTTAAAGAGTATTCATTAATCGGTAAATTAATAATTTAATTACTTATAATTTTAAATTAACACTTTTTTAATCAATTAAAAATTAATTTTATTTTATAAAAATATAAATTATTCTATTAATAAAATAGAGTTAAAAATTTAAGACATATCAAACAATCTATATCTACTTAATTCGCAAATATAATTTAATTGTATTAATATTTTTCATATAATTGATATTTAAAAAAATAACAATAGACTCATATTTTAAGAAAATATAATATGTGATTTCAGGGAATTATTAACTTATAATATGAATAAAAAAAATTACAAGTATAATTTACTTTGAAAATATAATGTGTGATTTCAAGTGAATTATTAAGTTATTGAATATTAATTTATAAATTTTTTACTTTATTTGCATGAATAGGATAAAATTGGAAGCGTGGAAGGCCAAGTACGGTTTCGTAGGCAATTATCAACGCTTTCGAGACTCCTCGTATTATTATTACATTCAATTTAAGATTTAACATTAAATTACAGAGTAGGTTTCAAAAAAAAAAAAAAACATTAAATTACAGAGTTCCTTACTCCTCGGGAACAGAGATTTAATAGTCCAAGGCATTTACGTCAAGCTTTCTTACTCTAATCTCTCGTCTTTTGTTTAGAAATAAAGCAATTGACCTGGAATAATGCAAATCGGCTTAATATTCTTTTCAGTTTCAAAATGACCAACATATCCTCAATTCGCACCTGCAAAATTACGCAATGGCAATTGTTTCATTTCCAACCTCTTTACTTAGATTTTTGTTAATTATTATTTTTGAAAGTTATTTTAATAAATATAAACAATTATCATATTTTAATTAATTTTAAATATTGATTTTTGATAATTTTAGATATTAATATACAAAGAATATATGGGTCAAATTTATCAAATATGAGTCAATTAGAAAAATAATAATAATAAGATATTATATAAATTATTAGGACCTACATAAAGATAATGATATAAAAAAAAATTAATGAGACAGTTTTACATAAAATTAATTTCTAAAATAATTGCTTGACACATATTAGCAGAAAATTTTTAAAAAAACTCTTTGATTATGGTTTTATTGTGTATATACAGATAAATAGATTTTTTTTATTTTTTTTTGGCCAAATGATAAATAGGTTGTTGAATTTGTGATAATATATTGTTTAAACGAAAGAATGCAAATCCAATATTTTTGGTATGTATAGTTAAAAAATAATATTCTAAACACATGCGATTTTTCTAAAATATTTTTAAGTGAAAAAAGTTATTTATGTGGAAATTCCAAGAAAGTGTAGCCTAGGAAAAAAAAAAAAAAAAAAGCTCTGATTTTCCGTAAATTTTCAAAACCCCAATTACTTGAACTTAGTTGCAACGAAATCTGAGTTCATAAAGAAGTTTGATTAAAAGTCGTACACATCCAATTTCGAAGAAGATGAGGAAATAATTGGAAATGGAATGAATAATTTAATTTAACAAACCAATGAAAAAGGGAGAGAAAAGATAAGGAAGGAGACGATGAGATAATGTGTGGATCAATGAAAAAGAAAGGAGGACCAGACCGTCTGTATAAAGACTAACAAACACTAAAATAAGACTTTGTATCATTGTCAAGAAAATATACAAATGATTTCGTCATTGTGAGCAAATGCTTTTAGAAGCTTTAAGTTATTTTGAAAGGGACAACTCCCACATCGGAATGGATGATTAATCCACCACAGCTACCATTCTTCCTACTCCAGCTTTTTTTTTTTTTTTTTTCGCTAAAATGATTTTTCTTTAGAACTTACTCGATTTCTTTCCTTTCGTAGCCAATTTTGTACTCAATCAATTTCAATATTCAAAACTTGCAAAATAAGAATTTTCTTAGAATTTTGTTTTTCATAGTTATATTGATGGGTAGTAGTAATTGCGTGCTTAATTATATATTCATCTTATAATTAGCTTTAATCTAATAATCTAATAATTATTTTAGATACAATTATGAAATATCGAATTTAAACTCCAGTTGAAAACTATAAAAAAAATTTATAATTAGTACATCATTTAGGATCAATAATAAGGGTTTGCTCTTTGCCAGATAGATCACCAACTTTAATCGGATAGGTCTCCCCTACAAAATTGAAGTCTTATTCAGGATGCTTCAGACGGCAGCCAAGACCTTCTCTTGGTAAGAGAGAAATTTGGTAGTGGTTGCCTTCTCAAAATTTTCCCTTGCTAGCTTTTCTTTCTCTGCCTCTTCCTTCAGTTAGTGAAGCTCTTGCTTGCTCATATTAAGTTCGAAGCACAATACAGAAATTTGCCTTAGAAGCTCACCTTCCATGTCTTTATTTTTTGCCTTGTCTAATTCAAGAGTAGTTCTATGGCTGGCGATTTAAGAAGCACGATGCTTCTCCATCTGCTCTTTCAGATGACCCTAATCCACCTTCAAATCATCTATTTGAGACCTCATGTGTTGGTGAAACTCGAATATTAGGTTAGCAGTCTGTAGAATTTAAAGAAAGTGTTAGCAAGGTAATTGGAAAAATAAATACAAAAATAATAAGCTATATACCTCAAAGAGATGCCCATAGGTTAATCCGGTCAGTTGGGCATTGGTGAATACACTCATATTATCCCTATCGGCGACGAGGTGGATCGTGTGCATGATGTCAATGGCTATAATGAGATTGCAGACAATGGCCCCCTCCCCATACTTTGCTTTAACGGCTTTGGCGAACTATGTGAATCGGTCTATAGAGATCTCCTTCACAACAAGGTGAAGCGTCTTCATAGTTCGCCCTTACCCCTCTGGAGCAATTCGTTTAAAAGTCCCCTTGGCAATCTTGGGGGGAAGGAGGGGGAGGAAGATACTTGTTTGTTAAGGCAGACTTCGCCTTCTTTTCTTTATGTGTTAAGGAATTCATGTCTGAAAGTAAAATGTAAATAAAATCAATTGAAAAATAAAAAAATAAAAAGTAGAGAGATCGAAAATAACTAAAGAGATTGGCATATTAGCTAGATATTAGTAAGAGGATTAGGCAAAACTTTGGGTCATAATTTCTTCTTCAGACCATAAGCATCACTGAATTCAATCCAAGAATAGGCTCTAATTCCAAAAGACTCTCTACTTGTTTCTCTTTTTCAGAAGTCATACCTTTAAAATCACTCGAATGGGTTATTTTTAGGCATTTTACCTAGGTATTAGAGAGGTCAACCCAACATTTCTCATTTGAAATAATAAAAGATTTTGCTTCTAGTTTTTTAGGCAAGACAGTAAAATGACAATCTTTTTGTCACTTTGAAAGTTGAAATGGTCAGAACCCTTTCTTGCCACTAGACGATATATCTCTCACACTATCCCACATGATATGTTGAACCTATGAATCTCCCCTAATATCCTAAGCCCTACTAAATCTTTCCATGAGCTGGGATAAAGTTGGCATATTTGTATGTTGTACTCTCAAAGTATATTGGTATACAAGTCACGTAAAGGGAACCTAAGACAAGACTCTAGGCATCTTCTAAGTAAACCATTATGTCTAGATCGCCTTGCTTTTGATTAACAAAGGTTTCAGAATTGGACAAGTGAAGTTTGAAATCGGCAGGGATGTCATATAAGGCTTTAATCTCTCCTAAGTGGTCGATGGTCAATTCGCCCTTAGGGGTTTAAGATATTAAAGATGCTTGATAGGGAGATCGGAAGGAACTAGGTCACTTGTAGATAATTAGCATGGAGATCGAGAGTTACTGAGGCACTTGTAGAATCAGTAGGCTCCATTACAAGATTTTTTACACATCAATTTACAGTCCTAAACTTAGTCCTAGTTTAGATAACCTGATCCACATATAAAGTTTCCAATGGAGAGTCAGATCGCTCAGACACGATGTCTTTGCTACCATAGTCATCTCCAGAAAGGTTTTGGTTTTGGCTATACTCTTGATTGCTCATTTTAGTAAAAAAGAAAAAAGAAAAGAGTGTTAAGGGAGGAGGAATATACTAGTTACAATAGCAAATAACGAGAACAGCGCAACGGATTGATGAACAAATAAATCATCGCTAGAAAAACTTGCAAAATCTATGAAAAGAAGGAAAAAATCAAGAGAGAAATTGCAGGAAAAAATGTAAGGACAACATCAAGCAAAGAGGGAAGAAGAAAATGCATGATGACAGTAAAGGAAAATGTAAAAAACCCTAACTAGGAAGTGGAGACCTCATTTATAAGACCTCGTATAGAAATCAAAGAGTCTAAGGGTTTTTTCCCAAGCAACACATGGATGTAACCACTGTCCTTTTTGAAATTGAAATGATTATGAAGTGATAAAAGACAGTGCCATAAATGCGCTAACTAGACAAGTCGATTGATTGCTCTACTCACGCAATAGATCAGTTTGCAATCAAACCACTATAGATTAATGTAGTGTTAAAAGATCCAAATCAATAAATCGGTAGTAAGGTAGGTCGCCAAAAGATTTTTGGGAATCAAGATATTTTCAAGCCTTTGAATAGGAAACTCATGGGGAGACATGTGTAAGTGTTACATGTTAATTTGAACTGTCCACCCCACGCGATCTGCAAGCTCACCTATATAAGGTTCAACCGAATCTTCAAATATTTTTCAACGGATACTTTGCCAAATGTGCCGTTTTCTCCATAATCCTAGTGGTACTTAGTAATAGGAAATCCATATCCCACACAGCTTCTATCACTAAAAATCTTTATTCATATCCAATGCTGCAACATACAGTACGATTCCAGTATGAATTCGCATCATAAAATACTCTTATAAATAATTTTTTTTTACATTATTAAGATAACGCAATTCTTTAGAACTTCTAAAAATTTTAGTTTTTTAAAATTATATATTTATTGACTTAAATATTAGAGTGGCACTTAAGTGCATCGCTGTGTCTACTAACTTTTATCTTGCAAATATTAAAAATTGCCTATTCGTATGCTTAAAATCGAAATATATTTTGAACACGTTACTTAAGGTCAAGAAAATATATATTTATTAATTCTTGAAAACTTATTGATACGATGAAGTTGATGGGATAAAAAGGTCTAAATCAAAGAAGGTAAAAATAAAATGCAATAGAAAAATTATTGTTGGTGAGAAGTCCATTTTCTATATATAAAACTTTGGGAATATATATTATCGGAAATGCCAAAAAGACAAGTTAACTTTACCGATTTGCTTTATTGGAGCCTGCTGCCTCGAACTTATTCGTGCAAATCTGAAACACTAAAAGATTAATTATATAATAAGAATAACGATAATCTAGTCATATTAATAATATGTGTAAAGGGCGTAAATTGACTAAGACGGAGTATAAATGAAGATTTGTTTGGTATTATACTATTGAATTATTATTAAAGATACACTCTAATCACACAAAATTTTGAAATAATTAAATTAATTGCTACTGATATCATTTTCAAAAAATGTTATAATGTTGTGAGATTCAACTCCAAATTAAAAGAAACTAATAATTGAATATATTTTTTAGCACTAGAATGATATATATATATATGTAGTCTGACTTGAATACTATTAAAACATATCGAAAGTATGTTGATATTGGAAATTTAGAAAGAAAAACAAAAAATCTATAGCTGGAATGATGGGAACTAGCATGTGACGGTCCAATAAATAGGCTTTTGGAAAGGGTCCAGTGGAATCCTATACAACGTATAAAAGGCCATGAAGATTATTAAAGGTTTTGTATTAATAAAACACAGTAGTAGTACTGTTAGCACAGTTCTCGACATCCTATTTTTCAATATAATGTAATACACCACCAACATAAAAAGGGCATTGCATGTGCTAATATCCTTGGCTTTGGAATGGTTACTCTGGTGGTTAGTGGTTACTGCTTATAATAATAAGAATCTTTTTTTTTTTTTCTTTAATATCATTTGAGACATTCATGAACCCATAAAAACCACCTTTAACAGCAAACTTTGTCAGGTCCCAGAAGTTGTTATTCTTCATTGTCATTATATTTCCATTTGTTTTATATGTATATTCAGTCGCTTCATTCTAAAAAAATCATCATATCCTAATAAGAAATTTTACAAATATATAGAATAGGATTCCCATATAGCTAGTACTTAAAATCCTCATCAACTTCATAATTATTTTTTTTATGCTAGAACAGGGGAAAAAAAGAAAAAAGAAGAAGAAAAAGAAATGAGATTGACCCCATTTAAGTTTCTAAATCCTGGCCAACTTCAAATAGATGATTTAACATAATTTCTCCATCCTAACACATTTGGTTGTATTGCTTGCTTTTACATCATCAACTATCTGAAATTATAATAATAATTCCCAATAAAAAGGACAATCAGCTAATTATTATAGGCTTCTTTAATTAATGAAAAGACAAATATTTGAAGGCTAGAATTATATGTGTGTGAGAGAGAATTAAAATTTCCATCCATAAAATAAAAATTGAAAAGAAAGAAAAATAAACAAATGCTGGGCCATATATCTATATATAATCTCAATAGATTTGAGTAAGTGAGCTCCAATTAAATTGAACACAGGCTTTTGAGGCATTTCCAGGTTCACGCACTGATTACCCAATCGAATTTGATTTGATTATGGGTGCCTTTTCAGCTATTTTTCCTTGCATGGATTCTTATTATTAGTTCTTACCAAGGAATAACAGAACCACATTTAGGTGATCCCAGGGCCCTCTTAGGAAAAAGTATAAAAAAATAATATGTAGTTTAACCTTTTTTTTTTTTTTTGAGGATATGAATTTTTTTTTTTTTGCAAAATAATATATAAGATTTTGACAGTTAATATTTTAGAATTTATAACTTTAACACTATTAAAAAATATTGACATAATATTTATATAATATCAAATATTTATTAATATAGTATTGATATGGTATAAGAATATTGATGTGATACCCATATGATATATAATTGTAGAATCCATATCGATATGATATCTGTAGTCTTATGCCACATGAATGTCACATCATTAATTTCTTGCTAATTTTCATTGACAGTCTTCGAACTATTGACTGAGTAACATTATGATCCATAAATTTTAATTTGTAATAATAAACTTTCTAAATTTCAATTTCATTAACATAATAGTTTCTGAACTTCAATTTTAATAGTAAACTCTATGAATTTTAATTTTAGTAACAGAAAACCCCTTCATATTATTTCTCATTAAACACCTTAATAGAATACTAATGAAACACCATGAATTTCCAGTTATTTTATAAAATCTTATTTTCGTACGGAAATATATTATTTTATTATT
This sequence comes from Reutealis trisperma, assembly GCA_947687605.1. Lineage (NCBI taxonomy): Eukaryota > Viridiplantae > Streptophyta > Magnoliopsida > Malpighiales > Euphorbiaceae > Reutealis > Reutealis trisperma. The sequence goes on from CANTUT010000048.1 coordinate 2,570,378, forward strand.
TTTTTTATTAAAGTAAGATTGGAATTATATTTTATTAAATTATAAATATTCATATTATTTGAATATGTATTATTAATGACAATTTTGATATAATATGATATATGTATATTATTATGATAATGTTAATGTGGATTTTTGGAGAATTGTATTTTGGATTATATTTTGATATTTGAGTATTAATAAGGGTATTAATTATATTATAAGTTTGATTATAGTATTTTATCGGATATTTGGATTTCCGTTATAATTACTATAATTATCGTTAATAATGTTATTGATATATGTTCATGAGTATATGTTGTAAATTATTATTATATGTAAATTATGAATTATTGTTAATTATTATTATTATTATTATTATTATTATCATTATTATCATTATTATTATTAGTATTATTATTATGATTATTCTTGGTAATTTATATATATATATATATATATATATATATATATATATATATATATATATATATATATATATATATATATATATACGTGTAGTATTATATATATATATTATATGGTTTAGTGTATATATATATATAACAAATCAGTGTTTAAGTTAACTAAAAAGAAGAAGGAAAGGAAGTTTGTGATTGGCCAAAGAAGTGAAACGGTGAGTTTTGGAATAGCAGGAACGGGGTAGGCAGGCAGGAGAGAGGAGAGAGAAAGGGAGAGGCCGAGAGAGAGAGAGAGAGAGAGTTGGCGGCGTTCCGGCGGGCGGTGGTCAACACCGCTACCACTGCTGGGTAGAGGATGGACCGGCGACTTCGAGAGAGGTGGCAGCACGACGATCGGCGGCGGCAAGGCGGCGTACGCGAGGAGAGAAGTACCGCCGGCCACCGCAACTTCAAATCCATTTTTCGGCCGATTCCGGCAGCGGAATCTAGCGATCTTGGTGCCGTTTTACTCCTGGAGATGAGAGCTTCATTTTAGTACCTACCTTGCCCCCTGAGGACCACTAGAGGAGGAGATCAAAAAATGTAAAACCGTGACTTTGAAGGCGTTTTTCGATGGCTGGAGGGCGAGTGACGGCGAGTGGTGACCATTTTTGTGCTCCTGGGGTTGAGGTGAACCTGCTGGTGTAGAGTTTCCCTTGATCCGCCACCACCGGCGGAGGCACGTGGGAAGGTCCAGTAGTTCTATTTCGACGTTCTGGCACGATTCTCGACGTCCGTATGTTCAAAATTTGTGAAGGTTAACCCGAAATCCTTGTATTTCAGTTGTTATATAAATTATCTATGTTTAGTAGTTCTTAGAGTATTTGTTAGGTTATCGAGCCTATTATGGGGTTGAGTGTAATTCTTATCATGATGTTCTCTATTGCGAGGTGTCGGTGTCTGGCGTCTTCCTGGTTCCAAGGCTACTCTTTTGAGGGAAGCCGGTCAGAAGCGTCGACAGTTAGGTGAGTGATACTCACTGATATATTATCATATTTTCATTTCATATGCATTACTGTGTGTATATATATATGTATATTATGCACTACTACTGCATCTATAAGCATGTAACATTTGACTATGAATGATGAATTGATATTCTGTATTCTGTGTCATACTATGGTTGTGATTGATGGATGGAGGTCGGGAGGATACAGTACCACCTAGGAATATGCGATTGTTATGGATATGATTTGGATTATGATGAGATTCAGAAGATAAGCTATGACTGATGGATGCCGGCTGGGCCTGCTCATCGCTAGGGTTGCTGTCAGTCGGGTCAGGGCTGCGTGGTACAGACCAGTGACGGCCGGGCCCCTTGGATATAAGAGACAGATTATTTGGATTCAGAGAGCCAGGGTAGGGGATCGGCTCCCCATATTGAGTACTGAGTATCAGTGTGGTACTGTGGACCATACTCCATCCTTGCTTGATTGGATGATTTGTTTGTCTCTATGACATACTGTATATCATGTGAATTGCAGTCTTTTTAGGGGATACCAGTTTAATATATTAGCTGGTATCATTCACTGAGTCAAATGCTCATTCCTGTTCATCTTGTTGCTTTCAGGTCAGGGAATGAGCTGGTGAAAGAATTGTAATTGAGTAGACTGTCAGTCTCTCTTCGACAGTAGTTTGTACTGTTGAGTATTCAGAAATGTAGATAATAGAAGTACATTTGTAATTGTAACTCTAGAACTTCGCAATGTTACACTTTGTAATTGAGTTTTGTGTATTATTTCAGTTATGTATTTTAAAGAGATGTAATCTTTGGGTTAAGCAGAATCTTTCTGTAATTTATTACTTTTTGGAATATATGGAATAAATGATGTTGGGCCAATTTTGATAATTGTATTGTGTTGTGATTTTTTTTTGTTCTGCTTACCTTATTTGGGTCCATAGCCCTTTTCAGTTGGGCTTTTCAGTTGTGCGTTTTGGGCTTTTTGTCTTGTGGTTTGGGTTAGGCTTACTACGGGCACTGGTAGCCACATGCAATTCCCGTATCCTAGTGCCAATCACGTGCCTTCGGGTTGGGGCGTGACAACTAACATTACATACCATGTGTAAAATCAAAAAAAGAAAAAAGCTAAGTCATTAAACTTGATGAATCAATAAATTTGGCTAGTTACAAGATTTAAGAAAATTTTAAAAGATGATTTAACTTGTCCTAAAAATTTAGCTCGATGAAAAAGATAGAAAGAGAAAGAGAAAAAGAGGAGTTAAAATCCCAACGAAATTTATTTTAATATTGAAAATTAATTACCGAAATTTGCTGACATGGCATCCCATGCGTGTATTTAATGAACTAATTTTTTTTTATTTTACACAAGGCATTACACGTCAGCATTCCATTTGGATGTTTAACAGGAGATGACATAAGGGGATTTTCTGTTACTAAATTTGAAATTTAGAGACCATAGTGTTATTGAAATTAAAATTCAGGAGGTTTACTGTTATAAATTAAAATTCAAAGACTAATGTATTACTGAAATTAAAATTTAAGGGGTTTACTATTACAAATTAAAATTTAAGAATTATAGTATTACTCAGTCAATAATTCAAAAACCATCAATGAAAATAAGTCTTAATTTCTAAAGGTACTGATAGTGTTAAGATTATAAATTTTAAAATGTTAGCTATAAAAACTTTATATCCTATTTTGTCGAAAAAAAAAAAAAACCACATTATATCTTGTACTTTGCTCATTATTATTATTATTATTATTATTATTAAATTGAATTGAATTTTAGTGACTTACAGCGAAAAATTTGAGAAAATTGTAAGGTCTTCTAAAAGTGGTTAACCCCAATATCAAAGCTTAAATTAAGTATCTAATTTCGTGTAAAACGAGATATTAATGTGATAAACATTAACCACTTGACGGAAAAATTAGGGTCCGTTGTCGCCCTGCATATAAATACGCCACGTAGGTAGGCTTAAATCTCCTATTTGTTTCTTTTGCATTAATTAAATTTTGACCAGGAATTCGAACTGATTATCAAATTCCTCTACTCCGTATTCATAAACACAAACTCATAAATTAAAACTCCTAGTTGGTCTTTTTTAAATTAAATCAACAATTTCACCACGTGTTTTATTGATGAATACATACGAATTTATATTTTGTTGGGTGCTTTAGTGATGGGGTACTATGAAAATACATGGTATAGAATATTCATATATCACAGGCTCTACTCTATGAGATATTACATTAATTTCACAAAAAAACTTTAATTAATTTCATGCCAATTTATTATTAAATTAATACTCCCTCCATTATGAAAAAAATGACCATTAAAAAAAACACTATTTGTAAGGTAGTAATAAATTTATCATAAATTGTCAAAAAAATCCTTATTAATTATAGTATAAATTAGATAAATATATTTCATACTTGAAAAATGGATGGATAAATTAATTATTTTACTATATTTTTTTTATTAAATTACTAAATGACTACTTATTTATAAACAAAATTAACCTTTTTAATAATCACTTTTTTAAGAATAGAGAGAGTATCTTTGTACTTATGGCTGATTAATATCAGCATGATATTATGGAAAACTCTCTTATCTATTTTTCTTGTAACTATTTTTTTTATACACTTAATTAATTATATTGATATTTTAAAATTTTATTACTAATATATTTATTATTTTATATAATATAAAATATTTTTTATCTTTTTGTAAAATATTATCCCTAAATAATAAATTCAAAATAGATTTTTTCATTTATAATATTAAAAAAAGAATTTCATATTTGACTTAGTGCACGGAACAAATCACTGCTCCTTTCACAGAGTTTTAAGCGCGAAAACTAGACACTACAGCCTTTTATCTCTTCTTAATATAAAACAGAGGCCATTTCATTATCATCCATTCATATCATCATCATTATAAATTCCATTATATGATCATATCAGAAATACCATCAATAACTGTCACAAAGATGCTTTGTATTTCAAAAGTACTATCAGAAGTGTCACTAAAAGACCCTGTTTCCCCCAACCCAGTCCACTGATCATAAATAATTAATTTTATTTTTATGGCAGCCCCATCCCTAACTTATTAATTATTAAGATAAATTGATTCTCAAGTCCTTCAATTTATCCTCTTATTTATTAAATTCCTAAAAATTTATCTACTCATAATAAATCCTAAATTTTTCTTTATTTTTTTTGAAACACTGAAATTTTTTTAATAATAAAAATAAAATTGATGAGAAATTTAAAAATACCAGCTTAAAAACATTAAAAAATTTATACTAATTTTTAGTTGTTAAATAAAAATTCATTTATGAATTCTAAACTTTTTAAATTTTGTGTTAAACAAAATGATTTTTTTAAAAAAAAAAAATATAAGTAATTTATACATGATCATTATAAAGTTTAAGTACTCGAGAATGCATTTTTCCTTATTATTATTATTTTTTTATCACATTCTAATTATTAGTGAATTTAAAATCAAAATAGAAAACACATTTCTTCCTATCATTCATTTCTCCTTTGTTTTAGTGACTTAGGAGTAAGCATGGACAGACTTTGGGTCCATGTTACAATCATTTTTCCACTCCAAATCTCAAAAACACTTTACATTTCCACCACTTGTTCAAACAGTAGGAATAATTATACCCCTTATTTAATTATAATTATTAAAATAAAGAACAAAAGGCACATGCTCTCAAATTTATGTGCTATATTATTATTATTTATATATATATATATATGACAAGTTTGAAAAGATAAGAAAAGAAAAAAGTTAAAATAAAAAAAAAAAATACATCACAAAATTCTACAGCTTATCTGTAGATTATATTTTCACCAAGAAGGTACAAAAGGGCGCAGCACATGAAGGGAGAAGTTTTTTTTTTTTCCATGAAATCCCAAATATGCCCTTGATTCCATTAATTTTTTACATAACAGAACATGCATTGGGGTTCTCGTCACTGAAGATCTGAGGAGGGTAACCATAAATAACATCCATAGCATGCCTCGGTTGGTAATAGTAAAATTCATTTTTCTTCAGCTCCACCACTTTAGTCTCTTCTGTTGCTGGCGCCGCCGCCGCCGCCGCAGCCTCAGCTGCATCCGCCTCATCTGTTTTTGCCTCCCCACCTTCACCACCGCCTTCTTTTTTATCTTTGTTATCTTCCTGTTGAGCGCCTTTCTTATTTTTGTCACCTTCCTCTCCTTTTTTCTCTTCTTTGGATTCCTTCCCTGCTTTATCTTCTTCTTCTTTTTTCTCTGGCTCTTGTTTCACAATCATTGCGTGCTTACCTGTTCTTTTGTACACATATTCGACAAGTTTTGGAGGATCAAACGTTCCCTTCACTGTTACCTGTGAACTCTTTAGATCTGGCTCAGCTGATTCCACCCCTAACAATAATTAAGTAATTTCAAAATCAGGCTACTTAATTCAAGATTTCAAGAATTATATGATGTGGGGCTGGTGGGATTTTGATTAGAATTGGAAATCCATTCAATTTTAATATTTCAATCTGACCAAATTGAATGGAATCTAATGGAATGATTAATATAATAATGATAATGGAAAGAACTATAAGAATTTGAAAAGGAATAAAATCTTTTCTGAGAGATTCAAAAGGTGGTAAAGAGTAAAGACAATAACTTAATAATCTTTGAAAACAATTAATAAAAGGCAAAAACGTGAACCACCTAAATCCAAACTTTAAAAAAAAAAAAAAAAAGTCGAATATAAATTGCATGAACCAAAAATAGATGAGCAAAAATAAAAATAAAAAAAGTAGTCATGCCTTTCATTTTTTGTATCCGTTTCTTGATTTCCATTGCACAAGCTTCGCAATGCATGTAAACCATTAGCACCACTGTCACCGACGGAGGCTGCACTATCAAGAAAATCAGCTGTAATAATTAAGTAGACAAAAAATATAAATTATTATTATTATTATTTTTTTTTTGGAAAATTAAAAACCTCTTCTTTTTTCTCTTCAGGCTTCGGCTTTTCCTTCTCTTCAGCCGCCTTCTTCTCTTCCTCAGACGGTGGTTTTGGGATCGGAGAGATGAGCTCGACTTGCCTATGGCTCTTCCTGTGCACTCTATCTAGAACCTTCAATGGATCCGCTTTTTCTCCCTTCACAACCACCTTACTAGCTTTGCAATCAGTGATTACATCTTCAACTCCTGGAATAGTAAAAGAATAACCCACCAATTAATTAAAGAATCGAAATGAACGAATCAGAAAAGACTCCATTTTTGTTGAATAGGACTTACCGTCAAAGCCCTTTAAACACCTACGGACCTTCCGGGCACAACCCTCGCAATGCATGTAAACTTTTAGTACAATTTCTTGAGGAGGCGGAGGAGATTCGTCTTTGGATTCCTTTGAATCCTCTGGTTTTTTCTCTTCTTTCTTTTCTTCTGCTGCTGGTTTCTCTGCTCCCTTTCCTTCTTCTTTTTTTTCACCCTTATTTTCTCCTTCTTCTACTTTCTTTGCTTCCTTTGGTTTTTCCTCCTCCATTTTCTTTTCTTCTGCAGCTGGTTTCGTTTCCTCCTAAACAAAAACAAATAATCAGAAAACAATGGAAAAAAAAAAAAAAAGAAAGAAAGAAAATATTGATTGTAAAGCTTCAAGAATCAAGACCTCCCCCATTTTCTTGATGGAGACAATCTCTGAAGCGCTTCCCTCCCTCTCTCTTTCTCTCTCGGTGAGTTATGTGTGCAGAGAGGTTTTAGTTAATTTATCTCTATTCTTTTTGTATGTATGCCCAAAAGTTGAGAGTTTGTTAGGCTAATTTATTTTAAAACAAAATAATTTATATTATTGCAAAAAAAATAATTTTTTATAAAAAATTATAATTTTATTTATATTTTTTATAAATTAAATTATTTTTTCATAATTTTAATTAATTATAAAAAAAATTTAATTTTATGAAAATATAATTTATTTTGTAATATGATTTATTTTATACAAAATAATAATTTTATGAGAAAAATAATTTTATAATTAAAAAAAATTACTCTTTTTAAATAAAATCGCAATCCTTTTATAAAAAGTATCATATAGATAAATTTTTTTATATTACTTTGTTTTAAAAAAATATAAAATTTTATTTTTTATAGCCAATAGGATAGTTATAAATAATAAATATAATTAAAATATTTAAAATATTATAATTAAATTAATCTGTTATTATATTTAACTCACTAAAAATGAAAAATATTAGAATGATTAAGATAATATTTTAAATTTGTATATTCATAAACTTTATTAAAAAATAATTTAATTTATGAAAAAATATAAAAAGATTATAATTTTTTGTTAAAGAGCCATTTTTTTATAATTAAAAAATTATTTTTTTTTCATAAAATTATTGTTTTATAAAAAATAAGTCATATTTTTATAAAATTAAAAATTTTTTTGTAACTAAATAAATTATGAAAAAATAATTTAATTTATGAAAAAATATAAATAAAATTATTATTTTTTATAAAAAATATTTTTTTTTTCACAATCAAAATAGTTTACACAAAGTAAAAGTAAAAAACACTGTAAAACTTTTGTTTATTCGCCATTTCGATGAGATCATGAGGCGAGGTCCTGGACCATCTGATCTAGAAGCAGCTGAGTAGTGTATTATCAAGATCATCATCAATAAATTTACGTGGCTTTTTATGAGGGGCACGTGCAGTGTAGGAAGGTCTTGCTTGAGACAAATGGTGCCCGGAGGTTCCATGCTCTTTTGGCCTTTTCCTTTTCATATGCTTTTTTCCCTTTTTTTTTTTTAACCCCTAAAGTAAATAAATTATTACTAAATAATCTTTGTATGAAAATTTTGTTTTACTGTTTCCTAATAGGTAACTTTGTTTTCACTGTGGTCCCACCGAGCTGTAACTCTGATCCAATGTATAGGATTTCATCATGCATCTTAGACAGGAAGCAACCAAATGTCTGTTCTATTTTCTTCTAAGTTAATAGTATGTGATGTAAATAATAATAATGGCTTCGGAATTTGAAATATTAAATAAGCCTCGGGTAAAAAGAATTCTAATTTAATACTATACTTTGATTGTGCGATCTCAAATCTTTAATTTCTTATCAATTCTTTTACATTATTAATAACATTCTTGTACCATATACTATATCATTTAAATGCGATAAATTAAAGGTATCTTATGCGCGTGAATGCAAAAATACATAAAATATTATTTAATTATTCAAACATAATTAACTCTAATTTTTAAAAAATATTAATTTTTCATTTAAATGGTGAATGATATTTGGAAGCATATTAATTAATATTTTAAAAGTTATTAATTATTATTTTAAAAGTTATATGTGATATTTATTACTTTTTTTCAAATTTTATTCTTATCTTTAACTTCATTTTTTTTTCCATTTTTTATATAATATTTACTATTTTTAATAAAAAATAAAAGTATATTTATCCATCTTAATAAAAATCAAAATTATTTAATAATTTTCTTAATATATATTTATTTTTTTAAAATGATTTTTATTATAAAATAGATAAAGTATTTGTTAATCAATATTAAATTGTCTCCGCATAATTAATTTTAAAATACATTTTTATACAGCTTTATTAATGCACTCAAATCTTATTTTTTAAATATTAACTCTAATAATTAAACTCAAGAAAAATGATTTTTCTAATTAGTCGATTAGTATGTCAAGGATAGAAATAAAACAATTTATATTAGTAATTACAATTAATAATTAATTATAATTTTCTGTTAAAAATGAAAAATTAACCTTTTGGTTGTGGGGTTTAACCACTGAAATCCAAAATGAACCTTCTTTTTTTTTTTTTTTTTCATACATGGACATTGATACCCCTGACCAGTGACCACAAAGGCAACCTCATGGTTGGTGGGGTTAGTGAGTTAACTGTGGCCCACACAGTGTATTACTGGCAGGTAGGTTATAATTACCATCATTAGTGCGGGTTGCCAATTTCAGTCGGAAGAGTTTTATTTGGATAACAATTGTGTGCTTTAGGGCAATGAGTTGTATTTTGAACAAATAGTTGCTGTCCTCTAAACTTTCCATCATTGTCTTATGACTGCCAAGTTCGGAGAATAATAAATTTTCAAAATTTATTGCATCATATCGACAGACACATGTATTTGCAGTTTATGGTAATATATAAGTATGTCCATATTAAATTAATAGGCCAGAGTTGCCCCCACATTTATTTATTTGGTGTTTTCTTATTTTAAGCCTGTAATTATATAGAGTACAGTTCTAGACGATGTAAATTTAGTAAAAAAAATAGCAAAAATATTTTCTCTTAAAAGCGAGTGTTTTTATGTTCAAATCATCTCATTTACACCAGATGATATTTTATCTTTATAACAAATGTTAAAAAATGGCTACTCCTATTATGTAATCTACGACTTAATGGATCTTTTTTCACATAAATTAAAAAAATTATGTCAAAAAATTAATATAAATTAACATGATCTAACATATCATATAATAAAAAATAAATAAATAATAATTATTTTTATTTTATCATACAAAATTATATTATATAAGATTAAGTACAATAATTATGAAAATTTGCAAAAATTCTAAGGTAAAGATTGAAAAAGTACTGTAAGACATGTGAATTTTCATTAATCGATCAGAAAACCATGTGCTTGGATACTTAACCAAAAGAAATACATATATAAATTAGGGGGAACCCATACCACATGCTATTTAGTAATGGTACAAATGTGATGTTGAGTGTTATCTCTTTCTTATTTATTGCTAGTAAGGGGCAAATTATTTATACATATAGCTTTCACTTATATAAAAAAATTGCATTGGAAATCCTAGCTAGGATTAAAATTCTGATATGGAACACGGTTTTTATATAAATAAAAGCATATATTAATATTATATTTATTTTTTATATGAAGATGTTGAAAATAATGCGAAAGATGCACCGAAATATCACAATTAAATTGACATCTCTACAGTGTCAATATCACACCAAGCCACAAGCAATTTATTAAAAAAAATAAGAAGAATCATAGCAAGTATATAAAACTGGAAAAAAAAAAAGACTAATTTGGAATATCATATATATACATAATTAAAGCATGTGTTTGGAATTAATGTCGAAATTTGATTCATAAACTGTCAACAATTAACTAAGTAATTCGACAAAAACTATTCAATTCGTGTTATATATTTACTTTACATGTACGGAGGCTTCAAAATAAGGCAGCTAACATGACCCTTTTTTGATGCGGTAAACTTGATTTATTAATTTAATTATATTAATTAATGTTAATGGTCACGTATATATTCAGAGTAGTAATAAAATTAACTAGCAGAAAATAAGGCGACCAATCTCATAATCAGCAGACAAGGATTAAGAATTGCCACTTAAAAACCAAACTTCTATGTACATTTCAAGTTAATTGGATTCGTGTTTAAAGATTTTTTTTTTTTTTTACAACTCGCTTCGACTATTATCCTACGTGTCAACATTCATCTTACCACAATCTCATGGCATTTCTGGGCATGACATAAACCACCAAACTAAAAAGTAAAATTTTCAATTCATGTTAAAATAAGCCTTTCTTTTTTCATCAAGAGAATTCTGGATTTAGAATAACTGATAATGGCATGTTAAAATTTTAGTCAAAATAATTTTATTTTTTTATTTTTTATTTTCAAATCCAATTCAAGTGTGAAATGGAGAATTCGGAGCTGTGGATTATTTATATATAGGATTTAAAAATACAAAATCAAAATAAACATGACAAAATAGGTCTCCAAAATTTCAAAGGATGGGAAATAATGTGTTGACTCCAAAACCATGAAATGATGCTTATTAACGAGAATAATTTCGAAGGGACATTGTTTGCTCTGATTCATATATCAGATAAGCAGGATTATTATTAATTAATTATTTGAGTAACAAAATACGATATGACTGTGATTGGACATTTAAAGCTTTTGGATTGCTGAGCTGAGATAATCGAATTATTATTATTATGGATTAGATAAATTAATTAATTAAGCACTCACATTAGATGAGATATTGTTTATATCTTCATTATATATATATAATTAATTAATTTCGAAAGCTTTTTATTCATTTCCACTTCCTTCAAATTCGTCACCATTGCAGAATAATATACATAAAGGAGCATTCACTATTAAGGATAAGATTTTATCATCAATATATATATATATATATTCCAGTACGAGTAAATAATTACGATCAATAAATAAAACACTATTCTTTTTTCTGCAGGTAATTAGCACACTGTTAATTTCTGGGTACAAACAGTTGATGTAATTAAAAAGTTTTAAGCTTTTCGAGTAAAAATTGGATTACCAGTCTCACATTTACTGTTTTTGGTATCATGCGGAAGATATCCAATTTGATTTTTGGTGTTCGATATTTTACTATAAAATTAATCAAGATCACAAAAGAAAGAAGAAAAAGGTTGAATTACATAGCAGTAAGAGATATGGTGATAAATTATGGTAGAGAGGGAAAAAAAAATAATAATTTTATGTTTTTTCAATTTAAAGAAATTAAGTTTTTTTTTTGTAAGAAAAAAGAATTGAATTTAAAATTATTATATGGATCGTATATGTACTTATCATTAAATTATATTTTAATGTGTAAATTAAGATGATTTTAATATATTGTGAAATGTTAATAATAATTGATCAATATACATGTAAGTGCTAATATGAAAAAAAATATAATTAATAAAATATAAATCGAGCATGTTAATGTGGAAAAAAATTTAATTAGCAAAATATAAAATCAAAAATCAAAGAGATTTAATAGATCTAAAGATAATTTTGGTTTATAATTAATTAAGATAATAATTTTTTATTAGTTTTTAATTCAATACAGCTTAAGTTTTCTGTTAAAATTTAAAAAAAAAAACAAAAAAGTAAAAAAATTATACATATGCATTTCAAAATAATTAAAATAAAAAGTTTTATATTTTCTAATAGTGTAGAATCCTTTTTGTTATTTATAATAAAAATATATTTTTTATTTTTTAAAATATATATATATATATGTATATATATATATATATATCTAATTTAGATGAGACTCAAATTTAAAATTTGAGAGTTTTGAAGACACCTTTAATATTGTTAAATTAAAAATTAATTGGCACATTTAAATTTTAAGTCCATAAAGTGGCATGATTATTAAATGTTCCTAGTTTAAGTGCGGTTTGTTATTAAAATATTTTTAATTAATTTTTATACATAGTAAAGAATAAAAATATATAAATATTATTTTAAATAAAAATACATTAATATAAATAAAAAAATTATTACATATTTTATATAAATAATTATAATTATTATTATATAATTGATTTCTATGCCGGTCTCCTTATTAATATTTTTATTTTTATATAAGTATATAATTATCAATCATAATATTCAATAAAAAAATTATGAAAAAAATATAATAATGAAAATATATTAAAAATATTATTCTATCCTATTTGTTTATTGTTTATTTATTTTTTGTAGTATCATTTTCTATTTTCTTTTCTTACTTAATTTGCCCAAGTAATAGGGTTATCATATGAAAAATAATTAAAAAAAGCTTTTCAAATTACATATTAAATATCTTCTTAATTATCTCATATTTATTTTTAATCATTTTAAATACTTAAAATTATATAAAAATTTCAAAATTTTATAAAAAAGATAAATAGAATAGTGAGCATAGAGAAAGTCTTAATTTTCTCTAAGTTTTAGCCTTAATATATAGTAAGTATATAGATTTATTTCAAACAAATTTAGAAAACATTAATTGTTAAAAGTGGATTAATCAAACTAAATTGATATAATTCGAGTAAATTGGTTTGATTAAAAATATAAAAATTTTAATTGTTAATTTTTAGTTGGTTAAGAAATTTCATTTATCAAATTAACCGAATGAATCAATTTACCCTTTTTTTTTTTCATTTTTTATAGGCCAGTTATATATTTATTTTTAATTTTTTATAAATTTATAATTTAACACCATTAAAATATTATTAGTTTGTATATTTACACTTATAAAATATTAAAATATAATATTTATTTTTAATATTGTGACATTATTTTATGACATAATTTACTTATTTTTTAATTTTTACATAAATAAATTAGAAAATTTTAATATTATAGTAGAAAAATATTCGTAGTATATTTAGATTTAAAATAAAAAGCCATTTTATAAAGCTCTTTGTTAATAAAAACATAACATAATTAATTTAAATTAAATTTAATATTTTGATTCAGTTAATTTGGATTTTGTAATCATTTTGTTTCGATTGATTTAATTAATATTAATTTCCATTTGTTTGATTAATGAAAATTTAAAAAGAAAAAGACAATTTTTTAAATTTAAATCAGTTGTTTCTTATATTAAAAGACAAATGTTCAAATACTAAACTCAAGAAAAATCTTTAATTATATGGATTTGTAATTAAAACTATAAAACTGCTATATCTATTTTGCACAGAGGAACAAAATCATTTCTCAATTATGGAATACATATAGACAGAAGTGGATCTTAGTGGAGACATAGAAGCACCATCCCCCCAAATTTTGAAAACTTTAATAAATATTATATATATTTAAGCTTTTTTAAAAAAATTTAGTATTTGGCCCTCAAAATTAAAAATATTTATTATAGACTTGTAGTACAATGAAAATACTTTGAATTTGGTCTCCCCAAAAATAAAGATCAAGCTTCGCCATTGTATACAGAGAAAATCTCAAAAAATTAATAATAAAAGGTTTGTACAGAGTTATACCCCCCACATGTTGGGTGATGGTTCATTTAGAAGGCATAATTATGCAAGTATATCAATAATCAAAATGATGCCAATTAACTTTGTCGAATAAGGCCATGCAACACCCATTTGCGTAAATGGTGGATTTTTCCAATACGTGGTCTTGTTGGAGCGCAAAGTGAGTGTTTCTAATCTAGCTGGGTCACAAGCAACTCACCATATCTAAATATATAGGTCCCTGCCTATAGCAATTCCATAATAAAAATCTGTGGCCTTCGCTATTATTAATTTGGGACTAGTCACACCGCACGTAGCTTTCTTTTCCTGATTTAGCTAGACAAAGACAAAAACCATGATAGTTATATATTTTCCTCTTCAAATGAATTCTACTTTATGCATATGTAGTTTCAATCTAACTATAAATTTTCTACACTTAATTAACGATTCCACTTTTTTCACATGATAATAGCAAATGATGGTTAATTTTTTAGCCCTCATCTACAATTTAAAATTCTATATATGTAAAATGAGGACCAATTAATTATCATATGGTATTGGAATTATTGACCGACATGTACAACAACGCATGCAAAGTATCTATGCTGCTGTACAATTAGTATTATTCTCTGAAAAAATGTTGTCTTGTTAAGAAAATTTACATAAGTACGAGAAATGTTTATATATAGTACTCTATTTTCTGGTTAAAAGAACATATACTCCATGCCATTCTATATTGATAATAGCTGAGCTCTTCAATCTACTACAATTGGTGATCTGACTATATACAAGATAAATGTTAGAATGGGTGTCCGATATATTTTTTCATAATGCATTCTTTTCCTGGTTTGTAAACAAGGAAAGCGAAATTTGAACTTAGATAGTCTATAGATATTAAAGTCCAGTATAAAAATAATATTATCTAAAATGATTCAAATTTGATAAATAAAATATAAAAATGAAGTTTCATTTGTATTGCATTAGAAAAGGAGGAGAAAAGTAGAGAGAGGCAATATATTTGTCTTTCAGTTTCAATGCCTGATTTTGGAAAAAACTTGGATAAATATAGTTTATCATGTCATATTATAGATTATTCAGTCATAATTTCATATTTTATATAATAATTATCTATAAAGTGAATTTAATAATTAATCATTTAAATTATGAGATATATATATTATAATTAAAAAATCGACATCTAATATAATTAATTAAAATTTATGATGCAGTGCGAAGAACTTAATTCACCTAAGAATTTCTGGTGATTTTGTCGGTTGAAGGAAATACTTGATCCTTAATATGAAGTTTCCAGACCTCTAATCCATTGCCGGCCAAGTCAACTAATTTAACTTCTTAATGGCTAAACTAATAGCCACATTGCAATGACATGTCATATTCAAGCACTATGTAATTTTGACTCGTGGCAAGAAGTCACAGAATCCTACGTGAAAAAACCACATGCTGACTAGAAAATCCATAGCCTTTCGGCAAGCAACATAAATAAAACACTGCTGCGTCTGAATTCATGATTAGTAAAGGAAACAAGTTCTTTTACAAACGTTTTACACACGTGGACATCCAAGAAATGGTGGTTACAGTTACTGGTTCGATTTTAAGCCACCGGGCACAACGAACTTTAATCATCTCATCTACAAAATCTTTGAATATATGGAAGATTTATTATTAATAGCATAGATGGTTAAGTGTCTAGATCTTGAGGGAACAAAACCGAAAGGTAGAGATCAACAACCTTTTTCCGTGACAGTTTTGGGCCTATAATTTGGGCCCAGAAGCCAGCTGGAAGGCCGTAGACCATATATATATATATATATTAGTGTTTGCCTTTTTCATTAACACTGTTTGAAAGAGATATATATAGAAAAACGGAGAAAAGAACATAGATAGAAAATATTTCTTAAAATTTATGAAAGTGAAAATTTTTAATAATTTATATAAATTTGAAGAAAATTTTCACTCATTTTCTTCTCAATTTTTGAAAGGAAAATGGGTAAAAAATTTCTTAATATTTATATAAATTATTAAAAAATTTAATTTTTACAAATTTCAAGAAAAATTTTCCACTAATTTTTTTCCCTCTCATTTTTCATGTCTTTTCTAAACATAGTGTAAAGGGTGCGGGGTTGGGTATAATTGGCCAACAATAACAATGATTAATTAAGTTTAGGGTTTGTTATGGTTGTTGGTGGAACTAAGTAAATTAAATGAATTTAATGGAAAAACAAAAAGAGAAGAAATAAACAGTAATTAGTCTACAGAGTGCACTTGAAACTGTACTCATGTCAACTCTGTTTCATTTGGTATTTATGGTTTGGGGCCTATACGATTTTCTATCTTTATTTAATAAGAGAATGTGTGCTTCTTTTTCTTCTTTTTTTATATGTACGGTCTCATCAAATGCTTGCTTTCTTCTTTAAGAAATCAAAATTTAAATTTTGTTAAATAGTAATTTTTTTTTAAATTTTATGAGATGTGTAAAAAAAAGAGTAGTATTTTTATTTTAATTAAAATTCATTCATTATGTATTCACATGCTAAAAATTTTTGATAATGTAAAAATAATCAAATAATTAAACTATTTAATTTTAAACGAATATAAAAAATTACGATGATCAATTTGAGTGAATAAGCGGGGGTAGGTGGCATTTGAAATTTGACTAAACACTCTCTTATCCTTAAAGAATTAACAACACATCATGTGTTATGAACAGTTAAAATTAACTGATAGACGTCTTGTAATAATATAACTAACTAACTTGAGGAACATAGATAGAGACATTACATTCGACGTACTACGTGACTCTGTCTAATATTTACCAATGTGTCCTTTGATAATATATGAATATATATTTTCAGCAGCAAACAAACAGTGCTTTACTCATACACAAAAGCAGTTAATCTGCAAATGCAATCTGAGTGAAGCAAACCCATCCAATTTTTCTTTTTATCATACCTTATAGCCTTGTACAAATAAATAAATATATGATTCCTATGAAGATCGAATGTCACTCATGTCTAATAAAAGCCTAACATATCATGGCAAGATTATTTGATTGGCCATGCATGTGATGATGTCTGGTGGAACCCAGTTTGGTCCTACCAACAACCCATTTTTGAGAGGGTCAGGCCCATAAATAATTGGCACTCCTTTACCACCACTTGTTACGTTTACAAGAAATGGTGAAAACGAGATGTGACTTTGCGCTGCATGAATAAGCTACCGATGGCAATTGGGCAAGGAATAGTTTTCAACAATTAATGGAGAGTGCAATGAGGGCAAGGTGACTTAGAATTGACTAATTTTATCTTCTATAATTATCTGAGAATTATGTGATTAAATGGTTTTGGATTTTTATACCATATAATTGAAGGCAATGTGTAGCAATATAAAAGCAAACAAAGATGAGAAGGGTAAAAATACAACAAATGCTTAGTTATGCATTTAGATTATCATTGTCCCCAAAGTGGACGACAAAATTTAGTGTTTTCATGTGAGCCATGGAATTATCCAAAGTACGTTCATGGCCAATCCAATCACAATGATAGCAGTCAAATTGGGCCTAGATAGTCGATGGAACGATACTAGCTTCATAGTTCATATCCATAAAAAACTGTCATAATTGGGCTGAGCCCAATGTCTATACTTTGTATCCATATCAGATTCAAAGTTTAATGGAGGTTTTGATTATGAAAGGATTTTGAAGGCCCAAAGTTTGGGAGGTCTGAGGTCTCTTCCTGAACAACGATTTACAACACTCTTAAAGGCCCAGTCAGCCACCAAACTGGTTGGGGTTAGGCTGGGCCTATTTGATTTGCACTGACCGAGATGAGGCCGAGCTAAGGTGGGTTTCTTTTTTTTTTTTTTTTCTCTCTTTTTTTTAGCATTTAGTAGGATAAGTTGGCATTATATATGTCGTTCACTTCTGTCCTAAGGTGGCTTAAGTGTTTTCTTTTGTTTTGGGTGCATGTAAACTTGAGATGACCTAAGACTTTACTCTTTAGTAGCAGCCGAGTGACCCAAAATGACAAATTTCATTATCCATTGAATTGTACCCAAGATAATAAATAATTGAAAATTTGCCTATTTGTGGTTGCATTTGCTGACTAGAACTTCTTGTTTTACATTATTATGTAACATTGAGATAGATTTACATGCTAAAACTGGGAGAAAAAACTCTATTAACACTTATCTAAGTGGATGACTATTTTCATTTTTGGCTTTACAGAAGCATATCTAACTCTACTTGGTTTTTCCATAACTCTGCCTCACCAAACCCCACAAGGACAAGAAAACAATTGTCGTCTTCAATAAATCTGTGTATAATATCACTTGGTATTTAAAAAGCAAAGCACCAAACACTACGCTCCATTTCTCCATAGAGGCACCTTAAATAGCCTGTCTGCGTGGTGATTAGGGGTGTAAACGAGATCAGTCGAATCAAATTTAAAAATATTTATACTTTATTCATATTTTTTTTTCAAACTCGAGTTTGAGCTCGAGTTTTGAATCAAATTTTAAATCATATTTAAACTTGACTCGCTTAAAACTTGAGTCAAGTTCGAGCTCAACTCGAACTCAACTCGTTAATAAATTATAATCAAGATAAACTCAAGTTCAACTCATTATAAAACTTATTTATAATTTATCAAAATATTAAATTTTTTAAATATTTATTTCTAATAAAATAACCACAATGAAAATACTTAAAACTAATATAGAAATAAAAACAATCAATTAGTGAAAAAATATAATCATAAAATTGAACATTATATATATTGCAAAAATATTAATTAATAAAAAAATATTTTATATAATATAAAAATATTAAATTATATTAATCAAAAATATATATATTTTAGTCAATTTAAATTAATAAAAAATTTATAAAAATATTAAAATATATTTTTTAAAATACAAAAATTATTAAATTAATAATAATAATAATAATATTAATATTAATAATAAAGCTATTTATGGATCTATTAATCGAATTTTTTATGAATTTATTCGTGAGCTTATAATAAAATTATTTACTAATTTGATCGAGTCAAATTTTATTTTATTCAAATTTAATTTATTTATAAAATAATCTAAAAATAAATAAACTTTTATCAAATCAAATATTAAACTGCTCACAAATCGTTATTTCCATCCGTAGTGGTAATCGACCCCTAAAGTAAAGGCTTTTTTTGGTAGGGTTAGCACTTAGCAGCCAAAAAGCCCTCAAAATCCTGTCCCGAAAAAACAAATAAGCCATCAAAAGCTCTTCGTTTATGCAAACAATGCCACGCCAGCCTTAGGTCCCGTCCGGCATGTCTTGGGACTCGAGATGCTCCACGAAACGTCCACTCACAATAAAATAAGAATCTTTTTAATTTTTTGCCAAGACGAAAGAAGAGAGAGAGCGAGAGGGAGAGAGATAGGGAAAGAGTATTGAGCTGTTTTGGGATAATCCAGAAATGAAGGTTAAGAGAAAAGGTAATGTGCACCCATTCATTTCTTCACCACCACCGTTATCGTCATCATCATCATCATTATCTTCTTCTTTCTATAAAGATCCTGACGCAGTTTTAAAACTACTCCCAGTGGCCATTTCAGCCCTCGCCTTATCTCTTCCAAATGAAGATCAAGAAGTTTTAGCCTACTTGATAGCAAGGTCTATTATAGCCACCACTACAAACCCATATTCTTCCCTCAAAAACAACTGCAGAGCCCCTAATCCCTCCAATGGAAAAAACAAAAAGGTACAAAAGGTCTCTCCTGTTCAATGTGGGTGCTTTGATTGTTACACCAGTTTTTGGTATAGATGGGATTCCTCTCCAAATAGAGAGCTCATTCACCAAGTTATTGAAGCATTTGAAGACCATTTACTGCAAGACGAGTCCCCAAGGAAACACAGTAGAGGTAAAATTAAAAAGAGAGGTAATAAAGCGATTTCTCCCAGCATTGATTCCGATATTTTGGTTAATAAGCCTGAGAGAGAACCCGAAATTTCAGTGGCTGACGATGAATGTGATGTGGTGACAATGCCGGAGAACACTGCTGGCGGTAAAGATGGAGATATGGTGGAAAATGGAGTTATTTGTGAAGAAGAGCAGATGGGTCATCAAGTTATAGAGAGTATGGAAATGGCGGTGGTGACCGTACAAGCGCTGGGGGGTGCTCACCAGAAGGGTTTGGCTAGGAAGGTTTTACCGGACGTGGTGGGTTTATTAAACTGTCGTTTGTGGAGTCTTTGGAGTCCGGGCATTTAAGAAGGGGTTTTCATTTTTCAATTCCGTAATTACCAGTTTTTTTTTTTTTTTCCCTGAAATGAAGAAGAGAAAAACCCATATTTAATTTAGTATTCATT
This sequence comes from Reutealis trisperma, assembly GCA_947687605.1. Taxonomy (NCBI): domain Eukaryota; kingdom Viridiplantae; phylum Streptophyta; class Magnoliopsida; order Malpighiales; family Euphorbiaceae; genus Reutealis; species Reutealis trisperma. The sequence goes on from CANTUT010000048.1 coordinate 2,590,956, forward strand.
TTCTCGGGAAAATTACTTATTTTGAAGGAAAATTAATCTATGTTTAGGGTTTTGGATGGAATTGAGTTTCTGTGGTGGGTTTTGATTTAATGACGAATATTAATATTATATATTACCAGATTTCCGTGTTCAGAGTAACCCATAGAAGCTAGAGTGCAGAAACATTACAATTCATTATGACAGTGACTCTTGTGAAATCAGTACCTTTATCTTGTTTGATAGTTGATATTCAATGTATGCAATTTTCAGTTTTTGACCACAAAACCTTTTTGGTTTTGGTTGTTGTCCTTATAAGTATAGTTTAGAAATTAAATAAATGATATTTTATTATTAGGCATTAGATGGTAAAAAAGCCTAATTAAGGTCAAGCAGAACAATATGAGTATGAATATGAATTATTTACCCAAATGACAGTGGGGTCCAGAGTCACGAGCGAAGAAAATTGAAGACCAGTCAAAAGATTTTTCTAATCTTATGACGTTTTGTCAACCTGATGAGAATCGAAAGAAAAAAAAGATCTGAAATGAATTTAATGATGTCTAATTTTGCTTTCCATGAAATTGAGATTTTGGATTTTGCTAGTGTGAGCCCAACCTTGATTTGTGAGTTCGAATGGTGCAGTAGCATGCCTAAGCTTACATTCATCACGTGATTGGTATTTGCTAGGATTAGGATATTATTATTATTTAGATGCACTAAGACATGCCTTTTTTTGTTTTTTTTCTAAAGAAAAAAAAATACTGATGCTATAAGCACTTAAAACCAACGGTACAAATAATTACATTGCATACTATATTAGTCCAGAGGAATACAAGTTTAGTGGACCAGAGGCTCAAGTTACAATTACTCATGAGAGAGTTTTTCAAACTAGGCTTCGATCCTACAAAAATACAGACTAAGTGTCAGGACCAAAACCCACAAAGCACTAAAATTACATATATGCCCCTGTATCGATGTATCCTCTCCTTTCCAAAATTATATTTCCCTTCATTGCTGCTGCCGATTGAGACTTGAGAAAAAGAATAGCTCACGTAGAGAGGATGAGGCCATGCATCTCGACCAATCGTCATATTCTTGCACTGTCGAAGCTTGAAGCTTGCCCATAGATTGTTTTCCTGTCAGCCAGTATGGAACTTTAGAAAGTATAATGTGTGCCTGTACAAAGAGCGCTATCACCAACTTCAGCATTCTCTTCCCTCTCCTTCCATCTTTCAACTAAAAGTCTATTCCTAAATCGTTGATAAAGGTAGGAAAGCCAGACAAAGTTGAAATCGAATGAGATAAACTTAGTGCCGGAGAAGCAAATCAATGCAAAATTAACAAATAACACTGAAAGTTCGACCTCGACGGGAAACCAACTCCTACCATTATAAGTTTTATCCAGTTTATTTTTGCAAAACACTAAAACAACAAATGAAGAGAAAATGAAAAATGGGATTCCTTGCAGGTGGCTTTCGCCACTTGAGGGACCCCATCAAAAGTCTATAAAGAAGGTAGAGACGAGAGGAAAGCTTTAGCAAGAGAAAGTCTAAAAGAGACGCGATAAATCTCAGTAGTAAAACTCGAATTAATTTTTAAATTTAATTATTTTTTATCATATTAAATTATATTATTTAATATTATTATTAATATTTCACGTATTTATAGTTGATATTTATACCATATATAATATCTCTTAAAAAAAAAAGAAACCAACCACACTTTAGAGCGATGCGGACAGTGGGCCAAACACTTGATAAAATGGATTCTTTTGGCTGTCTTAAAATTTGCAAGGACAATGACTTTTGTTGTCCGCTTAATAAACTTATAGAAAACAGAATTTGTATAATTTTTACTGTATCCCACTTCACCATTCAGTTATATTTAAATTATTAGTCAATGTAATTATATAATGATTGGGATTATACTCCAATATATATGAATTCATGATAATGATAACTAAAATCTTGTAAGATGTTATTCTTAAAACAAATTGAGATTGGTAATGGGCGCCTGTACGCCTTAAGAGTAATCTTGTATAAAATATTTGCAGTTCTCACACAGCTAGCAATATCACAGCATCTAGATAAAGTGTAAAATCTTTTCACAAATGAAAAATAAAAATTACAAATATCTTACTAATTTTAAATTATGATAAGTTCAACTTATACACATGTTTTCATTTCATACATAGCATTTTTAAATAATTATTGGAAAATAAATGTAAAAATGTAGTTTTTAATTAATGGATTTTTTTTAATTGTTGATTTGTTAGGGGAAAAAAAAAACCCCCTCTGGATGTTGTATAAAACTATATATAAAATCAACCAATTACAATGTAAAGATTCGATGGACACTAGTTAACTGATTTTCCAGGATTAATTGCTGGGCCAAGTTTGATTCAATTTTGGGCGCATGAGCCCGTGGCTTCATATTTACCAACTCTTTACTCAAGTTCAAGTGAAGCTAAATAAAGACTTGTCAAAATTCATGTTATACTTTCTATATGCAACTTTTGGAATAGTTTAACACTATGTTTGGATGGGGTATACGAAGGGGAGAGGAGTGTAATAAATAGAAGGATATCCTTGTACTTTCATTTAAAAATAAGTGAATAAATTTTTTTAGGAGGTTTAAGTAATGGAAAGCCTTATATCCTCTTCTACACTTCAAAATTAAAATTTTGCTAGGGGTAATTGAGCTTTAATTATATTTATATCCATAATTAATTTCTTTACCTATCATATTTTTTAAGTATATATATTTATTTTATATTATTTTTAAGTTATAAAATTAGTTTGGTACTAAATTTGTTCATATTTTATACTTATACAAAAAAAATAAATAAGTAATATATAAATTATGTAAATTATATAAGTGTAAATGAATATTAATAAAATTTTTAACACATTGAATGTATAAAATAATGTTATTATTTTGTTTTAAATATAAAAGTTATAATGTTATTTTTATAATTTTAAAATGTACCATTCCATTAATTACTCTTCCTTCCTCATTTCTCTTCCAAATAAGAGGTAAGATCACCACGTACACTTCCTCTTCTTTCCCCTTCCATTCACATCCCTATCATTTTTTACCATTCCATTAATTACTCTTCCCTGCATCTCATCCAAACAAAGGGTAAAGCTACTAACTCATGACAATGGCCCTAACATTGTAGATAATAATATTTATTGATAAATTATCAAATATGTACACTACTATTTTAAACATGTTTGGCTGATGATTAGGATAATTTATCTAAATATTTATTTCTTAAACTAATTTTTTTTCAATATTGAGTAGGATAATCAAATTAATCTGAATTTATTGTTCATATTGTGTACGCATTTATTTAAATGTATGTCTAAATATTAATGTTTAGATGTGGTTTAAGCGAAGTTAAAAATTTAGAGTATGTAAATTTTAAATATTTGGCATTTTATTTGATTATGTTTAGAGTTGCCAAAAAAATTTTCATTCGACTTTTAGATATATTTAAATTTTTTAGTCTTAAAAACAACTTCAATGCGAATAAACTAAATGCTAATTGGTATTCCTAGGTTTATTTCATGTTTGGTTTGAATTTCGTTTCGATTGTTTGATTGTCAACATCTACAATCTAGACACCAACACTGTTGGGACATGAATTCAGGCCTCATTTATTTTAAAATATTCCAATAATGAATTTTATAAAATTCATAAATTATAACTTAATTATTTATTTGATTTGAAAAATTAAATTATATTCAATGAAATATTAAAATTTATTATTCTTCAAAATTTTTAAAATGAAAGATTTAAAAATTCTTATAAAATATGAATTCTTTTTTCTGTAAGTTTTCTTCAAATCCATAAATTCTACCATGACAAAGGAAACCTAACATACCATAAGAAATCCCAATCATCAGTTACAGAAAACAACAGGAAAATTCATTATAATAATAATATTCACAGAGAATCCGAACCCACACTTCATGTGAAAAAATTCAAACAAACGCCCTTTCCTTTTTATTCACTCGCTCTTTCCTCGTTGCCCATTCCCTAAACCTCACGCTCAAATTTTTCTACTTCTTTAAAATCCCCCTGTCAAAATTCTCAATTATTCACACAATTCTCTTACTGTAATGATGGCCCAGCCTGCTACTCACGTTTCCCCTCCATTGAAAGACCAGCTTGATATTGTCATCCCAACTATCAGAAACTTGGATTTCTTGGAGATGTGGAGACCATTCTTTCAGCCTTATCATCTGATTATTGTTCAAGACGGGGATCCGACTAAGACTATTCGGGTTCCTGATGGCTTCGATTACGAGCTCTACAATAGAAACGATGTGAATCGGATACTTGGACCCAAAGCCAATTGTATTTCTTATAAGGATTCCGCTTGTCGTTGCTTCGGATTTTTGGTTTCTAAGAAGAAATATATTTTCACCATTGATGATGATTGCTTTGTAAGTCCTTTCTCTCTTGCCCAGATTCCTTTTTTCCTTTTTTCCGGGTCTGTTTGGTTAAGGAGGAAGTTAAAAAAAAAGTCAAACAGTTATTGTGAGGAAAATTTTTTACTTTTTGACTTGTCGGAGGTTGAGGTTGCGGGACCCAAATGTTCCTGATTGGTCAAAAACAGTGTCGTGAACTATTGCCTCTTCATCTGTCTTCTTCTTAGGTGGCTAAGGATCCAAGTGGGAAAGAAATCAATGCTTTGGCACAGCACATACAGAATTTGCTAACACCATCAACTCCCTTCTTCTTCAATACTCTGTATGATCCATACAGAGAAGGGGCTGATTTTGTAAGAGGGTATCCATTTAGCTTCAGAGGAGGAGCACCCACTGCCATCTCTCATGGCCTTTGGCTTAACATCCCTGACTATGATGCCCCTACTCAACTCGTTAAGCCGCTTGAGCGCAACACCAGGTTCAATTTACCATTTACTCTGTTTCTTTGGGATTATTTTGATTGTTATTTGATATTTTCTTGGCATTTATGGTTCTATGAGTTGATTGAATAGTTAATTAAACTTTTGGCATTCCTGTTCAAATTTCAAAATATCTAAATGTTGGAATGTAATTAGAAAAGTTTCCTAATTGTGTATTAATTTTAGCTCACACAGGTATGTGGATGCTGTTTTGACAATTCCAAAAGGCACCCTGTTCCCAATGTGCGGAATGAACCTAGCTTTTAACAGGGAACTGATAGGCCCTGCCATGTACTTTGGACTCATGGGTGACGGTCAACCCATTGGCAGATATGACGATATGTGGGCTGGCTGGTGTGCCAAGGTAATCTCTCAATGTATTATTTGTGTTTGAATTGGAAATTAAATTAGGAATTATTCTCATCTGTAGGATGTAATAATTCCCATTGATAAAGATCATGCCAATACAAATCAGAGATCTCTTATTTGGGAAATGCAGACCCAATATAGTGTATGCAAAATGTGTTTCCCGCGCTTGTTACAGTCAAAATGGCTTTTTTGCCAACCTCAACCCTCTCAAAATGTAGGCAGCCATTTTGATTTTTATTAATTAGATATGGATTTCAGGTGATCTGTGACCATCTGGGTCTTGGGGTCAAAACAGGGCTGCCTTATATTTGGCACAGCAAGGCAAGCAACCCATTTGTCAATTTGAAGAAAGAATATAAAGGCATATTCTGGCAGGAAGACATCATCCCTTTCTTTCAATCTGTCGTCCTCCCAAATGAGTGCACAAATGTGCAGAACTGTTACACTGAGCTTTCCAAACTGGTTAAGGAAAAGCTCGGTCCTATTGATCCTTACTTCCACAAACTTGGTGATGCCATGGTTACCTGGATTGAGGCCTGGGAGGAGCTGAATTCGCCAGCACAAGCAGCTGCATCTTAGCCCAATAGCACAAAGAAAGAATGGGCCCTTTCCTTTTATCAGTTGCTAGACAGCATATAAGTCTTGGGCTATCCAATTAGATATCTTGTACTCTTTGACATTATGCGTCATGTTATAGTGAGTTTGTTGCTAATATTTCTTTGTTGCTAATATTTCTTTGTTGCTTGTCTCTATGAACTAGATCTATTAAAGTACTCTAATTTTGCAACAAATTGAATCCAGATGCATGTATGTAGTTCTTTACATGATACCTTTTCCTGTGGGCAGTGTTTCAGAGGAAATTTGAAATGGAAGTTCTTAATATATTGTTTTAGTTTTAATTATGACTCGAATGAGAATAGAATATTTCTAACTCTTGTTTACCTAATTTAACTATATGTGTAAGGGCATATATAATTTGAATAAAACTATAAATTTAAATTTTCCTCTTATATTATTTAGAAAAAGTAATTCATGTGTCCTTGCTCAGGGGATCATTGGGAAGTATTTGGTAACTTCTTCCTAATTGCCTAGGAATTTAAAGTATACACGCGATTAAATACTTATATGTCAAACTGATTAAGTTATGAATTGGTGGTGGTAGCATCCCTAGGACTTGTAGGCTAGCATCCATCATGATTACCACCAAAAATGCAAATTATTCTGCTGACGTGTGCTGCCTAACCTGCTTAATGGCTGGCACAATCAGGATGAAGGTGAAGGTGAATGGAATCTCCTATTAACAACCCACTCAACAAAAATTGTCTACGTTCACCTCATTAATTAATTTTTCAAAGGCCTTATCATATTGATCATGAAAGTGCTAAATATTTTTTTTATTTTTATGATAATAGGTAATCTAAATTTATGGATAATATATATTTATAAAATTTAATATAATTTATATGTCATTATAAAAATAAAAAAAAGAATAAAAAAAATAAAAAAGAGAAAGGCATTTAACACTTATAATGATATTGTTATTCATATCTTATCCAAGCAATGATCAGTCACAGAACTTTCTAATTAATATGTACAGAGAGTAGCGTAATTCATCTATAAAAATTAAGTATAATACACATATACTGGACTAACATTCGACTGCCAATTATTAATGTGAAAATATTGAAAGTTGAATTATTAATTAATTAAAAGATGAGTATTATGATTAACTATTTAATAAAATTAAGAAGGAATGTAACATTTCTATATCATGTGAATTGCAAATGATATCGTGCCGTCTACGACTCATATTACCTATAAAATTAGCAGTGAAATGTACTGTTTCATTCTCCATTTAGCCGCCAGCCCTTTTCTTCTACATTAACTATCTTGCAATTCTATTATTGCATAAATTAATCTGCTGTACTCCTTGGGTATATGAATATATTTCAAACAGAGAGCGCTGTCATATATATATATATATATATTTATACTTGCACAAATGGCAAATCCTGAAATCCATTTCAGCGGTAAAGGTGAAAAAAATGAAGAAAATGGGATTCAAGTTCAACTTCAGTGTGGAAGCTCATGCAGCAGCAGTACTAGTCGTGAAATCAAGGCAAAAACTGGAAAAGAGATAACAAAACATAGATATGCATTTCAAACAAGAAGCCAAGTTGACATATTAGATGATGGGTATCGATGGAGGAAATATGGGCAGAAGACAGTCAAGAACAGTAAATTCCCCAGGTTAGTATCTATAATATATAAATCTACTTAATTTTTTTATCTCCTAAAATATTAATTAATTAATTATTTCTTGTTAAAATTAAGTATCATGACCAAAATTAAATAATTTGATTTGATTTCTTCTGCAGAAGTTACTACAAGTGCACATACAATGGGTGCAATGTGAAGAAGCAAGTACAAAGAAATTCTAAAGATGAAGAGATTGTGGTAACCACTTACGAAGGGATGCATACTCATCCAACTGAAATTTCTACTGATAACTTTGAAAATATTCTCAAACATATGCAAACTTACACACTTCTTTCTAATACCCATACCACACATGCACTATGATCATATATACAAGGGACAGATATGGGGAAAAGCTATTACTTTTATACCGATGATCTTTGCTTTTGTGTAACTGGAGTCTTCTTTGATTAAAGCTTAAATTGTAAGTTTAAGAAGTTCATGATGTTGTTTTGAAATTCAAAGATGTATACTTGTCTTCATATATATTGTCCACTGTAATATAACTAAAGTAAAAACATTCAATTAACAAGATCAAAATTAATTATTCATACATATGTAAGATACATATATATATATATAGCTAGATCAATGAGAGAGAGAGATTATGTTGGGACTAGAATCACCTCATTCCTATCCCCATATCCACAAAAGATCCAAATTGAGATGATAACAATTGAACACACAACTGAAACAATAATTGGGAGCCAACCCTTGACACTTCTCTTGATCTCTTCTTGTTTACTTGCCTCCACCACCACCACCATTTCTTTCTCCATACACTCATCACATGTATAAGAAGAAGTTGATGATGAACAAGAACAATAATGACAATAAACAGGACACAACTCTTTTTTGTTTACATTAATATTCTCATTCTCATCATCAGAATTAAAATAAGAGAACACTGACCTCACTTCATTCTCTTCAGCAAAACCATCCCAAACATCCGCCGTATCGAAAAGCCGTCTTCCTTTCAACTTGCCACTCTCAATGGCAGCCCTTCTCTCTCTCAGTATCTCTTCAACTGCCAAGTCATTGTTCCTCACTTTCCAAGCTCCATTGAAGCCTGAAGGTGAAGACATAATAAGGTTTCTTGGATGCTGGTGAAGTCCTTTAACAATTTGTCTTGAATCTGTTAATGATCTACGTAAGGCTCTTGGTTTTGATTGTCTTTTGGAGTCCCAGTCTTGTAAATGTTTGTATTGCTGCTGCAGCTTTTCATCTGATCTTTCCATTGTGGGGTCTTTTTTCGCTTCTTTATCGTACTCTTATCATGACTTGGATATTGTGGTGGTGGTTTTGAACTAATAATGAGATTAGTGGGTTTTGATTTGAACCTGATTTACTGGATTAGATTATAGCGGGGCAACTACCCACGTTCTCATTCATAATTTTTGAATTTAACTTTGGAGCCTCTTAATAACAATCTATCTTGAGAATTTCATGCAAGAAAAATCCGGACCATTAATTCAGTAATAGAATGAATCTTTAAGACTTTTTCTATTCTGGAGATTTGTGCACTTTCCCCCAAACAAACATTGGGTTAAATGTTTTTGAACTTTTTTGCAGAAATCATTACCTTTGCCATTCGTCATTTACATTTTCCTTTTGCTTCTTATAAAATCTTAATACTTATTATTTATTCCTTTCGTTTCAAAATATTTATCACTTTAAAAATTTTATTTTGTTTCAAAATATTTATCATTTTAAATTTTTAAAAAAATATTTATTATTTTTTTCTAATTTTATCATTTTTTTTGTCTCTCTATTAAACATTTATATTAATTATTTTTTATTATTTACGTCAAAATTAAAAAATAATATTTTAATCTTTTTAACTTAAAATTAAAATTATTAAATGATTTTTTTAATTTATGTACTGAAATTTAAAACGATTATTATTTTAAAGTGAAAGAAGCTCTTTGCTTTTCATATTTTTGTTTTTCTGGGTAATTATTTCTTTCCTTGCAGCTTTCCACAATTATTGCCTCCTTCAGCCTTAAGCACATAACAAAACCCGAATACAATCTCTCGACCTCAATAAGCATAACCTTAACTCTTAGCCGGTTCGCATAATTATTTTTCCAATTTTTCACGTTAATCCCAATGTTTTTCTAGGGCAAAAGGCAATGATGCGTTGTCGAACAATCGATTATAACCATAAAGCAACTTATTTTTCCCCTTCGTTAAAGATATGAAGTTTCCAGATAAAAAAAAGGAATATATATATATATATATATATACACACACACTAAGGCAAGAACTCCTCACGTTCTCTTGACCACACTCTAACTGTCTATCCCCCACCTCCCACCATCAAAAAGAACATTTTTGAACGCGCCTGTATCAGTCTTCCATGGGCCACACACATGAATAAAGGAACCACTATGTCCATCAAAAATAAAAATACGCGGCTATGGCAATACCAATGATATTTGCCCCTCTCAAATCGATTGGCATCATAAAAAATTATAGCAGGACTTGCTATATCCATCATCAATTGCCATTTCTCATTTGGGGTATTTAAGAAAGGCCACCTACATGTAAGATGTGTTGCAACATGGCAAGCAATCATAGCTTAGATTATTAGGAACATGAAAAATAAAAAATAAAATAAAATAAACAACAATGCTAACGCTCCAAGCGTTGAAAACCATAACTAAGACGTCCATCAATAACAGCCTAACGTCCAACAACTGTTAAAAAATCTGTTAGCGAATTACAATTATCCTAGGGTTCAACTTCTAGCAATGATAGAGCATTGGGTCAACTTCTCCTTAAATTTTTCCCACATGAAAGTTATGGGCAAATGGATGCCTAATATAGCATTCTTGTAACCCAAAATCAAATTTAGGAACAAGCTGCTCAATTTCATAGGTTAGGGGGTGATATGTCTTCTATTACGCCTTTCCCATCCATAGCATCAAAGAAGAAAAAATTCTTGAGGGGATCACCTTTGCCTGATATTGCTTTGATGACCTCCTAAAAAATTTGATGTCAGATGTATAATCAAGGAAATTAAATGCTGAAAAAGAGCATGCACAATTGCAAGGAAAAACTAGAAATAAAACCTGTCCAAGGATTCCTCCGATGATGGCACAAACCGGAGGGAATTCCGTTCTACCCATCACCAATCTTTCCAGGAGGGCATTAGGAATATGAGATTCATTGAACGACTGAAAAGCATTGGGATAGCACTAGTTTAAAAAGGTGCACCAACATTGACGAAAATAACCATATTCTACCCACATACCTGTGCCTCACAAAGTTCCTTTTTCAGCTTGAGAACAGCTGGAAGATCCTCAACAGAAATTTCTCCTGGATTTTGTCTCTCAGCCTCTTCAAACTTTTCTATCACTGCAAATAGAAAGGAAAAACAGGTAATCTCTTACACAGATGGAGCAGATCTGAAACCACCACCAACAACTTTATGAAAATCACAATTTCATGGAGCAGAAACATCATGCTCAGATTTGTAATCAAGAAACTACCAAAACAGTATCTTCCTGTCCAAAAAGGGAGTAGAATCTATGGGGATCCCTACCTGGGGATACACTAATCCCATGGCAATTAGGAATAAATGCAACATTGTATGTACCAAAGCTACCATTATGCTCAAAGATGTTGATGAGAAGCCATAACTATTCTATTCAAATGCATGTGAATTTTTCTGAGGCATCTTGTTTACTCCTCATTGTCATTTCCTTTTCCTTCTTTCTTTAATTTTTCATTTCTTTCCCTAGAGGCAATGACTGAATAAGACATAAAAAAGCAATGATTGAATTAACAATCACACCTCTCATAGCAAAGTACAGCTTTGACACTTTCCTGGGAAGCATTCTCCAAGGTACTGCAATTGATTCCTGCATCAATTACACAATCTGTAAGTTAACTGCACACCAATGTGCATATTACTATTAGAATAATAAAATTCAACCACATGCATGTATAAAATGGTCACAAAATGTATACAATAATAGATAAATTAGGCCATATATAGTTAATTTTCATGGTTAGCAATTAGGTGTATTATTTCCAGGGTTGCCATTTTAGTGAAAATCAAATTAACAGTATATCTTTTTTGATGACTATATATATGCATTGGTTTGCTCATCATCCACATAAATTCTCAACTAAGAGATGCAATCGATGGATTATCCATGGAGGATAGATGAAAGATTTTACTTATAGTTAACCCATGAAGTTAGTTATTGTACCATATCCCAGATTTTTGCATTGTTCAATGTGCAATGAAATTAGGCATATAGCAAGAGACTGCATCCTACACTTGCAGTTTATTTGTTTAGCACAATTAGGTACAAAGTCATCAGAAAACATAGAGATTGTGGTGATACCTGAAAACTTGGGTAGTGTAGTTCGCATTCAGAAGTTTCATCATTCTTCTTCTGCCAACAATGAAAAATAATATATAGTTCGTGCCTTTGTAACAAGGAATGATATTTTGAGGATGCTTAAATGCCATAACTTTACACCACTTATCAGCTACAACTTTCATAATGTAAAGATCAAATAGATGAGTTATTAAGCAGGCCAGTCTAAGTCCATGCCCAAAATAATTATACTACGAAGAGCATCACATCCACTCGGTAAAACAAGGCTACAAAGGCTAGTATGGGAAGCCAGTTACTCAAACAATAGGTGGAGGTTCTTAACTTCATTAAAACATATCAAATTCCAAATGCTAAGCATCTTTTTGGTTCAAGATAAAGTAAAGATATGCACAGTGAGATAGAGTTCAATTGATAGCAATCTGCTAATTCCCTCAGCTTCTCTCTTCTTCTGCCTTGAACCAAACAAGCAATTACTAATTCCCAATTCTCTAAGGTCTAAAATCACTGACAATGTAGAAGGTCAATAACATACCACAATATTGATAAGATTCTTACAATTGAATATTGAGCATACAAAGAAGAAAGAATTAGCCATCAAAATAACTGGTAAAACAAGAAATCAGAACTCTACCATCCACAACCGAAGCAATTTGATTCTGAGTTAGATTAGTTTTTGAATTTTCCATTTAGGACTAAAACTTACCATCAATATGCATCAAAAAGATGAAGCTACAACATGAATGTATGAAAGCATGCTATGGACAACCACAAAAACAGAAAATATGTGAAAATGTAGGCAAAAGATGGTCACCTTTGTGTATATATACTTCTGTAAATCAACAAATATCTCACCACAAGAGTCTCTACAGTCAAGTGTATAAAATGCAACACGCTTTGTTAACTTCCGACACTTTTCATTGATCAATTTCTGCAGTAAAAGCATAAAATGCAAGAAAATCAGGAAAGGAATCATAATCACTGAAAATGCAAAAAGAATAGGAAAGAAAGTGTATAAATTAATCATGTGTAAAAAGAAAAAAAGAGATTGCCTAGTACTTTGGTTGCAAGCGTGCAGCAACTGACAACTACAACATCGAACTTATCAAAGAAGTCTCCACCAAAGCCTGACAAATCACCTGTAATTTGGGTGTTTGTGTTGTTTTCAATTAGTTGCATATGCGCCAAGAATTAGCAAATAAGGAAATGTTTTGAAACCAAACCAAACAATTCAACAACATTTTAAACATATAATGCTAAGAAAAAAATGTTGAATATGACATATTTAAAAAGCAAGAGCAAACAATGGCCAAACCTTTCTCAACTGAAACACGAACCATTGGGTTGAACTCTTTCAAAGAATTGCAACAAAGCTCAGCAAGTGATTTCCCAGCATACACATTCTCATCAGGCGGTATCAAAAAGTTAGCAGATAATGCCTCTTCAGTCACAGCTCGGTCGTCTACCAGTGTCAAACTACCAACCCCCGCTAATACCATGTTCTTGCAAAACTACCCACAATAAAAATCCTTAAATTCTCTCTCTCTCTCTCTCTCTCTCTCTCTCTGTCTCATTATATATATAATTAGAAAGAAAGATGAATATACCAGGCACAATAATAACTTACTTAGTTAACATGAACAACATGAAAAATAGCATAAATTATAGTTGTTTGAAATTTTTTGAACCTGAAAACGTACCTCAGCAACAGTCCCTTTCATTCCATAGACTAATATGTGAGACTTGCTGAGTCTAAAACATTCAAAACAAAAATAAGCAATTCAATAGCTATATTAAAAAATTTAAAAAGAAAACAGAAAAAGAATGCCCTAAAATGAGAAGTGAAAATGGGAAATCAAAACAGAGAGAAAGAAAGAGTACCTTCGTTGAGCATCAGCGCCCCAAACCCTAATTTGGCGATCGTACAATGCAGTCTCCTGCTCTGTTAACTCTTCTCCGTCCATGTGCAACTGAACCTAGTTCACCAATTCCACAGCAATCAAAATTTTCCAAGTGCTATAAGGAAAAACCCTAATTATGATGATCGGTTAGTGACAAGGCGCATTAGGGAGTGAAATTTAGAAACCTTAAACAGCCCAAAAATAAATAGAAATGACGCGGAGAGCGGATTTCAGAGTTCAGCTTCAGCAGTTTCACACGCGCAAAGAAACCTTCAACATGTCTATGAAGGTAAAAGCTGTTGACCCTTACCCATTATTGTCGGGTCAATGTTCGGATCGATGTTTTGGACCTTCCATGTTTTTTAATGGGCGGGTCTGCTTGAACCCCGTTTTTTTTTTCCCCCCCGATATATCCGCCTTTTAATATTGATAAGCTAAAATTAATAAAAATACAGATTAATTAACTTGTATGCTTTTTTTTTTTAATTAAAAAAATAATTATTTTTGTCATACTACATTATAGGAAGAAATGTATTACTATGTGGTGTGGTGGATGAGATTTTGGTTACCAGCAAAACTAAAATTAAGGTGTTGAGTGGTTGTTAAAATTCATAGGGGCAGATGTTGAGATTCATTTTGTACAACACCAATTGACTCATTTTAAATCTAACACCCACTTACTTATAAACATTTTATATATTTTATATTTTTTCAATGTGGGATTTCTTCCCACATTAACTTTTTCATTTCATTTCTTTTTTTGATTTAACAGTGGTTGATAAATCAATTACGTACATTTAATTTAGTTTAAAAAAAAAAAAGTTTCTAACCTTTTTACTATGGTAATTTTCATTTCATTTATCTAATTTCATGTTTGAAAGGTTATTCAATTTAATCTTTTAAGTTAAAAAATAGTATTTCAAAAACTATGAAAATCATTTCAATAATTTATAATTTTGCGAAAAATTCAATTTATTTTGTAAACTTCACTGATAAAAATTTAAGATTTCCATACTTGAAATAAATTTTTTAGGGTACAATTGATAAAAATAATTTTTTTTTTTTTTTATAAATCAATGTCTTAATCTAATGGTAGAGATGAAGGAACTATATATATTATAATTTAAATATAATAACTAATGTTAAAAATCTTATCATATTAATATTAAAAAGACAAATAAAAAAAAAGAATTCAAACACAATATTTAGCAGAAAAAAAGATGAAACTTTTTATTCAAATTGAAAATGAGTTTAAAAAAACACAGTTGTTAGAATTAGAATAGACCAGTCGATTAAAAAGAAATAATTAGAAATCGGTTTGATTATTTAATCTTTTTATTTTTAAAACTGGTTTGTATATATTGAACCGACTGATTAATCATGAATTGATTAACCGGCATCTTTCAATTTTAATTTTTTTTTCTTCAACACAATTCAAATCCACAACCTATTACCAACTTTATACAATTCCCAACTATTTATGCTACCTTGTAACAAATTTCCCCATAAAATAATAATATATTATTTAAAAATTTACATAGTAAAATAGATTTTTAATAACAACATTCTAACATAATTAATAGTAAAATTTAAATATATTTCAAAATAAATTTAAATTTTTTAACACTAATAATTAAATTTCTCTTGTTTTTATTAACACGAGAAATTTAAGTACTCTTAAAATTCTTTACCTATTATTCTATTATTATCTTAAATTCTAAATTTATTTTTATATAATTTATTAAAGAAAATTTGTTATATTCAAATTTATTTCAAACTATTACATTAAATTGTTTATAAAATTTATACTATTTTTGTATCATATAATATTAATTTAATTATTTTTATTTAATTTTTGTATTAAATCTCTTGCTCATGACCCTTTCCTTTTATATTAAAGAGACAAATGGCAGGGTGCGTCCAACAATTGATAGAATAACTTCCCTTTAGTTAGCTTTCAAAGTCTGTTAGCATGCTTCATATGACACGGAGTGACTTAATTAAGATAAAAATTTACAAATCAAATCCAATTAATGTATATAATTTAAATTTTATTTCGAAAACAAAACTGTATATAATTTATTATCCATAAATAAGATTATGGACATCATATTATATGAAGAAATGGAGAATTTCAAACTAAGTAAAATAGTTTGAAAAATGTGAATTTTTTTTGCCCAAATAAAATTTCATTCATTGACAGAACATTAAATCCAACAAAGTACATAAATCAAATTTAGCACAATTCCATTTCAGATTATACATAAAAAGACTATTTATTTTATGGGTTTGAACACAGGGCTTGAAAGCCAGTAAATTAGCCCAAGGGCCAACAAATAAGGGATAATATCCGAAATACCTCTAACCTACTTTCTCCCTTCAAGGGGCTGCAACCACCTCTGCAGCCATCCACTCCATTGCCAGAAAATGAATATGAGGAAGATACATGTAGCTCATGCTTGAGATTCGGCCAAACAAAGAGATCATGCACACTGAAGACTTAAAAGGACCCAATTTATGAACAAAAACTAATAAATCGGGCCAAAAATAGCTTGGATCCCTTGGCTCCTCCTAGATCTGCGTTTACCGTCTATTCCTCAATCCATAGCGGTCCAAACTAATTAAAAACCATGAAGCCTCACCGCCTTCTTCAGCATCTTCCTTAATATCTGTCTCTTGAGAAGCCAGAAAGTCAGATGTATGGCTTTGGAGACATGAAGGAAATCAAACAGACACATCACTGAGAAAATAAATCTATTGCCGCAACTGGCATAACAACCGTACAAAAACTGTATTGCCGGAGAGAATAAATCTTAAAAAAATTGGTAAGCCAAAAAGGTCATTCCAAACTTAAGATCTTTACTTTATTATAATGAAAGAAATGCAAAAGGAAATGAAAGAAAGGAAAGGCAAAATATAGGAGGTTTTCTCTGGTGGCTACATTTTCCAAAGAATAACCCTAAGTTAAGGAAAAAGATCTGATAAAGAGACAAGACAGAGAAAAAAATAGAGAGATCATTTCTCTACTGTTAATTTTTTAGATAAGTCAAAAAGGTCATTCCAAACCTAAGATATTTACTTTATTCAAATGAAATATCTGAAAAATGTGATAATAACTGATAATTGAGATGGCCAATATTGATGATGGTGACATTGTAGATAGAAGAGGTTGACAATGGCATTTGAACGTGGATCCAAGCAATAATTTAGCTAGGGACACGTTTTGTTCATTTTAGAAATAAAAGATAAAAGTATGTTATAATTACTCTGAGTGAAGCTTTTTATATTAAATTTATTTTATTTTAAATAACAGAAGATAATTTAATTGTAGTTTTTAAGAAGTTTTTATAGTGAGCTGTCTTGATGCTACAGTGGCAGAAGCAATGGGTTTGAGGGAGGTTCTTTCATGGATAAAAGCTAGGCAACTCTCAAATATAATTATAGAGATGGATTCAAAGATTGCAGCGGATGCCTTCAACAACAGAAAAGAAAATATTTTAAAGTTAGACAGTATTATTTTAGATTGTATTTCATTATGTAACTCAGTCACAAATGTTAGAGTTAAGTTTATAAAAAGGTCAATCAATAGTTTTGCTTATGTGTTAGGTAAGGCAACCCATTCTCATGCTAATTTCATGTTTTGGCTAGTACTATCTATTTTTATTAGTGGTCAACTTGCCCTTCATTTTATTTAATAAAACTCATTATTTCCTATCAAAAAAAAAAAAGTAGATGATTAAATTCAAACCACACAAATATTTAGATTCTCCTCGTCATCAACATTTAAACAAAATGACATGTATAAATTTGCACTTGAAAATATTTTTTTTTTCCCTTAAATCTAAATTATTAAAATATGAAAGTATCTTAATTAATAAATATGAATTCATTGTATAATAAAAAAATACTTGAAAATCACTCTACTCCTTTTTTTTTTTCAAGTAATTTAGCTAGAGTGGGCACTATTTAGTTTTAATAAAAAAAACATAATCAAACTGATAAAATTTAGTTATTTTGATAATGAGATAATCAATTTTCAGCTCGATTCAGTTTCTCGGTTTGATTACTTTAAAATTGGTAACTAAAATAACTGAATTTTTATTTATTAATATAAATATATATATTTAACAATAATACATTACTTTTAATAAAATTTTTAATAATAATATTCAATATTTAATATTTTTAGTAATAATTTTATTTTTATATTAATAAATATATAAAATAATGATATTTAAATTATTAATAATAATTACTTAGTCAATTTAGTTACGACTGATAATTGAATTGAAAATATTTAATTTGATTCAATTTGGTTATTATTTTAAAAGAAGTAAAAATTATTTAATTGTAATTTCGATTCGACTAACCGAATATTGACGCCTAAATTTAGCTCCAATTTAAAGTTGGAATTTAAAATTCAAAAACTCTAAAAACGATTGAAGTATTATTAAATAAAAAATTTACTGGCCCCTACTTTTATTTTCAAAGCAACTGAGTGTGGCCTACAAAAATTGTGGTGACAGCTCTAACCCCTTAGAAACGTGATTTTATATGACAGTAATTTAATTTATTTTAAGGATAAGGTCTATTGGCGTTGTTTAATCATATTGAAATTACACTATAAAATTTCAAATCAATCATAATGTTTTTGCATTTTAAATTCATATTGCATATTTAAATCCATCCATAAAAATCTTGTACATGTACAACAATATAATTTCTAAGACCCAAATAAGTTAGAAAATTGACAGTGATGTTCAAATGTTGCAATGAAAATTTTAAGAATTGGCTTAATTGATAAAATAAATTAATTTTTCACTCGTGATGATAAGTACTACAATTGTTTGGATTATATCATGAAAGAGTAATTTTTGTTGTTTTGCATATTTTATATTTTATTATTATTAGATATGATATTCATTTTTTAACACATTTTTCATGTGTAACCACTTGACTCATGGTCTAATATCAGTAAATCAGTTGACATTTACTCATAAATAAATCAGCTAGTATTTTCTTTAATTTCAGTCTGGACTAACATTATCATCAATTCAACAACAAAAGACTTAAACATTAACTTCAAGATTTAATCTATTTGATGCTAAAATTTTGATACCATAATAAAATTTATAAATCTATACATACATGAATTATAAATAAGACAAATATTAAAATCTATTTACTTAAAATTAATTAAATTTTATTAAAAAAATTTAATGTTCACTTATAAATTTTTTACATATTTTATAATCATTCCAAGTGAAATTTATTTTTCGGTAGTCAAATGGACGGTTTCAAAAGACAGAAAGAAAGAAAAACTGACAAGGTAGCCTTGTCGACACGTGCAAGTGCAAAACTATTAGTTAGTGTTGACGTAAACCAAATATTCAAAAAAAGACGCTTGTGTTTTTCATTTTGCCAGAATTGGAATATTTGATATATTGGATTAGTCGCAGAAATATCACATTGTCCACAACTCTTTTGAGATATTTTCCCTCACCTTATGTCTCAAAAGGCAATTAATTTAAGCCACGCATTAAATTAATTTAATTGATAAAGCTACTTATCATTTTATTCATTAACTAGTTTATAAATTTGTATGTGTAGTTTGTTACTAGAGATATTTTTAATTAATTTTTATATGTTGTAAAAATATACAAATATTATTTTAAATAGAAAGATATATAAATATAAAATTAATGTATATTTATATAAATATAATTATTTACTATTATTATAACAGATTTTTAAACCGATGTGGTTATCAAAATTTTTATCTATATGTACTAATATAAAATTTTAAATTATCAATCACAATATATTTAATGAAAAAAAATGAAAAAATATAAGGAAAATAATTATATTATAATATATTAAAAATATCATATTATCTTACTTGATGTCAATTTTTATATTGTTACTTTTTATTTTTTCATTTAATTTATTCAAATAAGATTATTATATAAAAAAATAAATTTTTTAAACTTTCATATTAAATATGATATTAATTAACTAGCATTTATTATTTTTAAATACTTAAAATTATATAAAAATTATAAAAATAAATAAATCAAATGGTAAACATATAGATAGTTTCAAAACTCTTTATGCTCCAATTTTAATATATATATATATATATATATATATATATATATATATATATATATTTTAAATTTTAAATTCAATATCAGTTTAATATCTATTTGTAGTTTGATTTTATAATACCAAATGTTAGTTATTAAATTATAACACTTCTTGAATATTTATGCGGGAAATTAATGTATCACATATTAATATATAAAAAATTTACAAGTCAAAAAGTGTTAGACTTAGCATAAATAACTTAATTTTATTTATATAAATTTTAACACTTATTTACATATTTGTCGACGTATATATTATAAAATTTGGCGCAAAATTTTGATTACACACACAATCACAAAAATTATGAGTACGTACAAAAATTTTGGCCAATAAAATATTAGCACTTCATGAGATAAAATCAAGCATGTCTTATCTGTTTCTTTCTTTTGGGGAAAAAAAAAAAAAGAGAAGGCATATTTCATATCATTATGACGTTTGCCGATATATTAGTCTAAAATTATTATTTATTGTTGTAATATGTGTAAAACTCTTAACTTTTTTTCCCCCAAAAAACACTCAATTCCCTCTCTTATTTCTCTTTTTATTTTGGTTCTATGTAACACCTGCCTCTCTTTTTTAGGATTTTATAAGGGAGAACCTTCAATAACTTCGACCGCCAGAGGAAAACCCATTATCTTTTACTATATTTATATTTATGTAATAATAAATGAGATTTTGCCTTTTAGTGCTTATTTTCTAGCTCCCATATGATACAGGTATGGGTGTTTCTCTAATTTTGTAGTTTGGTTCTTATTTTGGAGTGCAACTGCTGCCTCGCTTGAGTCTAGCTCTATCATTGTCACTGTTGTTATGAGGAGTAGTCCTTAATAGCTAATGGTGGGAGGGAAAAGGGATTGCTAGTTGTGGCAATTAAAACTCAAACATGATTATCTCAGAAATCTATCATCCTCTCAAGTTGATATCCATCGCAAGTGGTAGAAAGAGCCACTCAGTTCAAGCTTTGATTAGATTACTGGAGTGCAATTGGATCTACTAAGCAGTGGAGGGCTAAAGATCGGGCTCATTAGCAGAAGTTATTTTTTTTAGATTGTTTAGGCACGTATTCCTTGATTTCCCTTTATCATCACCTAACGGCATAAGTGAATTTAAAGGTGATAGGGATGGAGTCTCTAAGAAGGAAGAAACCAAGTAAAGGACGTATGTGTAATTATTGGATTTTGCAGGTCTTTAGACCAAGTGTTGTGCAAACTTTGAGTATGAGTTTTATTGATGTTATAGGTTTCATACTCAAGTCAAGAAACCCTTTGAATTAAGAGATAGTTGTGAACCCTCAATTTTGCACCATTCTCATCTAAATACGGCTTTAGTACTTACTGAGTTTAATACGATACACAGAGCTATTACGGTGGTTCCGCTAACAGGTTAGTGGGCGAGAGTTCAGGGACAGCGCCTTTGAAAAAAAATTTTTTAGACTTCAATTACATTGCTATCAGATATCAAAATTTCTCAAACTCCATATCAACAATCAATCTCTAAAAAAAAAAGAAAAACTCAAAAACCGTGCCAAGTGACACATGGTTGCCGCAAAACAAGAGTGCGGCGTTGCGTCATCCTGTGCGGCACCGCACACGCCTGAAAATGACATTTTTACTTTTTTTAGTTCAATTTTCAGCCATTTATAATCTTATCCCTCATGATCTTTTCACATTTTCTTTACCTAAAATACTCTCAACCCCATTTGCCTATAAATAAGTTCCCCATTCCCTCATTTCTCTTCACTCCTTAAATTTGAGTACATTGTTATCCTCAAATTTATCTCTTATTCTCCCTCTAATCATTCTCTAATTAATTAACTAATTATCTCACCATAACAAAGTTAATTAATCTTTTTAATTAACTAAAATTATTTTTTAATTAATTACTCAGTCAATCACTCTTTTTTTTCAAAAATCATTCATTTTTCCAAAATTAAATTAATCATTTTTCTCAATGTACTTTTCATCCAAATTAATTAATTAATCCATCCATCCCTTTCATCATATTAATTAATTAATCATTTTAATTAATTAATTAATCTTTCAATTCATCTAATTACCCAGTTTCAATAAAATGAAACTTCAGTCCGGTAAAATTCTTCACCCACCAAAAGTCAATATATCAGCCTTTTACCTCACTCTCAACATACCCAAACCAAAATCATTTTGATTAACTCTTAAACCTCTCCACTTAACTATGGAATGAACTACATGGAGTACGTAAGCATGTTTAAAATCTAAATTCAAACCTCAAATCCAAATTCCAATCAATCCCCTTTTCCTTTTTTTAATTAATTTGCAAATATTTTATTTTCACTATGTATTCATGTTATGTTATATTCATGCATTCTTTTTAATATCACATTGTAAATGTCATTCATGAAATCCAATTTTCAAGTCAAATTAAACTTAAGAGCCAAATTTAGATTATTTAAAATAAAAAATTTAGTCCCCAAACTCAATCCGATTTGAAGGCTAGTGATTTTTATTATTGGGCAAATTAATTAAAAAAATTAATGAATTGGAGTTAATTTGGATTTTTTTCTTAATATTTTTTCAACTAAATAAAATTAAGGTGGTGACTCTTAAAAATCATTTTCAAAATCAATCAATTCGAATATGAGGATTTTATCATGAGTCTAAACTCAAATGAGTATCCCGATTTTCTCTAATAAATTGGGCTAGTGTTTAGCCGAAACCTCATAATAGTACGTGGACAATGTCCATTTATGTTTTTCTTGGTAGGCTAAACCCTATATTGTAATCTACTTTGTATTAATTTTGGATTTAAAGCCCTTATAATGCTAGCTTTTTTTTTTTCTTTGAAAAAGAAAAAATCCTGACTTTTTTCTATTATTGAACAAATCTAGTTTACACAACTGTACACCATACCCAAAAGTACACCCATACAATTTGCAAGTACTTTGTTTCTTTCTTTTTTAATTGATATATATATATTATCGAGAGGGATTCTATATAATATAAATATTGATTACAAGTGCCAAACAATACAGCAATTTAATATAGGCAGGATAATAATATACAGTAAATTCATTAGTCTATTGTATAAATCGGAATAAATTCTGAATTTGATAAAAAATATTATCCAAATATATATATTTTTTTATTTTGCATTTAGATTAATAAGTTATCTCAATTATAATCTTTTTACTTTTCCATTATCTTAAACAATCATACTCTTATTGACTAGACTGTCCCTATAAGGACGATAGATAAATTTTTATTTATTTTTTAACCAAATATAAACTTCATTAGATAAAGCCAAATTAAAACTGGCATAAAAAGACAGTCATTCATAGAAGATGTCAAGTACTTTGTTTCATATCTGAATTCACATGGCAATTTAATTAATACCTCACGCAGAAGCACAATATTTACACGTACTGCCCGATGGGAAATTTTTTTAGAGTTCATGGTCACAAAAAGTTCCAACAAATTTGAAAGTGAGAAAAAAAAAGAAAAGTAAAGAAGTGGTTACACAGATTTTATCATATAGACAGAAGCCGTCCGTGAGGTCACTGTTTAGGTAACAGTGGTTCTCTCTCTAGGTTATTATTATTATTATTATTTTAATCGGGTCAATATAGTTTTCTTATCTAAGAAGTTTAAAGTGGAGCTGCTAACCCACTTAAAAATATTTTCACTGTTACTATAAGTTTATAACAATTATTTCTCCAACCTTTTTTTTTTTTTTTAACTTGTATTATATATTTTAAAATCTTTAATAGGTTCACTCTTGCTTTAATAGTGATTTTTCTAGCTTTCTTTCGTTTATATTTTTTATTTTATTTTTTAAATGGGTCAATATAAATTTAGTTAAATAAAATAGTTTAAAATGCACATGTTATTATAATTGGATTTAGAATTTTTTTATTATTAAACTTTATTTTTAATAAATTATTTTTACTCACTTAAAAAATATTTTTATTTCATCAATTTGTTTTGAGTCCTAATATATTTATCTATTTCTATATTCAATTTTATTACTTTTTATACATATTTGCTGCTGTCATTTTTAGATAAATTTATAATATTTTTTTATTTTTCTAATATAAAAATAACAACTAATACATATTTCTACTTCTTTTTACACTTATACTAATAAAAATTAGTACTGAATCGATAATAAATCACCCGATATATAATAATATGATCATTATTTAGTGATACCGGCGTGACATATTAATGAAAAATATTATTATTATATTTTTTATTTTATTAATATAAATTATAAATATATTGTTTAAAAGGCATTATTTTATATTTGTTCTATTTTATTAATATAAATTATTGGGATTTTGTTTTTTATATTATTTATATTTCAATATATTTAGAATATTATTGATAATTTTTTACAAAATTCATTTTTTGTATAAACTTTTTATTTGTAGGTCTAAATTATTAATTGAATTTTACGATTTGCTTTCTTTTATATATTTATTTTTAAAATTTTAAATTGAAACACCCTGAATTTTCATTTATTTTTATAAAATTCTATTTTCGTACGGAAATATATTATTTTATTATTTTCCTTATTAAAGTAATAATTTGAATTATATTTTATTAAATTATAAATATTCATATTATTTGAATATGTATTATTAATGGTAATTTTATTACAATATTATATATGTATATTATTATGATAATGTTAATGTGGATTTTTGGAGAATTGTATTTTGGATTGTATTTTGATATTTAAGTATTAATAAAGGTATTAATTAATATTATAAGTTTGATTATAGTATTTTTATCGGATGTTTGGATTTCCGTTATAATTATTATTAATATATATATATATATATATATATATATATATATATATATATATATATATATATATATATATATATATATATATATATATATATATATATATATATATATATATATATATATATATATATATATATATAAGCTTATGTTGCAAAGTATAATAATTTATAAATTATTATTATTATTATTATTATTATTGTTATTATTATTAGTAGTATTATTATTTGATATATATATATATATATATATATATATATATATATATATATATATATATATATATATATATATATATATATATATATATATATATATATATATATATATATATATATATATATGTGTGTGTGTGTGTGTGTGTGTGTGTGTGTGTGTAGTATTATGCTTATATAAATATATACATATAGTATTATATTTATATTATAAGGTTTAGTATATATATATATATATATATATAGCATAACTGTGTTTCAAGTAATAAAAAGAAGAAGAAAAATAAAGTATTTGATTGGTCCAAGAGGCAAAACGGGGAGTTTTGAGAGAACAGAAACGGGACAGAGAGGAAGGAGGAGAGAGAAAGGGAGACGCCGAGAGAGAGAGGGGAGTTGGGTGGCGTTCTGGGTGGCCGTGGCGAGCACCGCCACCACCGCTGGGTAGAGGGTCGTCCGACGACCTTAGGGGAGGTGGTGGAACGTCGATCGGCCAACGGACGGCGGAGAAATCGCGCAAAGAGGAAGTCCAGCCACTGTAATTTCAACTTGACTTTCTGGCCGATTCGGGCTGCAGAATCCGACGATCTTGGTGTCGTTCAACTTCTGAGGATGAGAGCTTCATTTTGGTACCTGCCTTGCCCCCTAACGACCACCGGAGGAGGAGATCGAAAAACGCAACCCGAAACTTTAGAGGCATTTTCCGGCGACTAGAGGGCCAGTGACGGCAAGTGGTGACCGTTTTTGTACTCCTGGAGTCGAGGTGAACTTGTTGGTGTGGAGTTTTCCCAAATCCGCCACCAGCAACGGCGGCGCGTGGCCGGCAGGCGGCAGCTCGTGAAGAGGTCTAGTGGTTCTGTTTTGACATTTTGGCACGATCCTTGAAGTCCGTATGCTAGGATTTTGTGAAGGTTAACCCGAAACCTTTGTATTTCAGTCGTTTAAATAAGTTATTCTATATTTGGTAGTCCTTAGAGTTATTGTTAAACTGTCGAGTCTGTCCGTGGATTCAGTGTGATTCTTATCCTGATATCTATTGTTGCGAGGTGTCGATGTCTAGCGTCTTCCTAGTTCCAAGGTTTCTCTTTCGAGGGAAGCCGGTCAGAAACGTCAACAGTTAGGTGAGTGATACTCACTAGTGTATTATTTTGTTTCCACTTCATATGCATTGCTGTGTGTATATATATATGTATATTATGCACTACTACTGTATATATAAGCATGTAATACTATATGTATATATTTATATAAGCATAATACTACACACACACACACATACACACACACACACACACACACACACACACACACACACACATATATATATATATATATATATATATATATATATATATATATATATATATATATATATATATATATATATATATATATATATATAGCATAACTGTGTTTCAAGTAATAAAAAGAAGAAGAAAAATAAAGTATTTGATTGGTCCAAGAGGCAAAACGGGGAGTTTTGAGAGAACAGAAATGGGACAGAGAGGAAGGAGGAGAGAGAAAGGGAGACGCCGAGAGAGAGAGGGGAGTTGGGTGGCGTTCTGGGTGGCCGTGGCGAGCACTGCCACCACCGCTGGGTAGAGGGTCGTCCGACGACCTTAGGGGAGGTGGTGGAACGTCGATCGGCCAACGGACGGCGGAGAAATCGCGCAAAGAGGAAGTCCAGCCACTGTAATTTCAACTTGACTTTCTGGCCGATTCGGGCTGCAGAATCCGACGATCTTGGTGTCGTTCAACTTCTGAGGATGAGAACTTCATTTTGGTACCTGCCTTGCCCCCTAACGACCACCGGAGGAGGAGATCGAAAAACGCAACCCGAAACTTTGGAGGCATTTTCCGGCGACTAGAGGGCCAGTGACGGCAAGTGGTGACCGTTTTTGTACTCCTGGAGTCGAGGTGAACTTGTTGGTGTGGAGTTTCCCCAAATCCGCCACCAGCAACGGCGGCGCGTGGCCGGCAGGCGGCGGCGCGTGAAGAGGTCTAGTGGTTCTGTTTCGACATTTTGGCACGATCCTCGAAGTCCGTATGCTAGGATTTTGTGAAGGTTAACCCGAAACCTTTGTATTTCAGTCGTTTAAATAAGTTATTCTATATTTGGTAGTCCTTAGAGTTATTGTTAAACTGTCGAGTCTGTCCATGGATTCAGTGTGATTCTTATCCTGATATCTATTGTTGCGAGGTGTCGATGTCTAGCGTCTTCCTGGTTCCAAGGTTGCTCTTCCGAGGGAAGCCGGTCAGAAACGTCAACAGTTAGGTGAGTGATACTCACTAGTGTATTATTTTGTTTCCACTTCATATGCATTGCTGTGTGTATATATATATATGTATATTATGCACTACTACTGTATATATAAGCATGTAACATTTGACTGTGAATGATGAATTAATATTTTGTATTATGTGCCATACTATGATTGTGATTGATGGATGGAGGTCGGAAGGATACAGTACCACCTATGATTATGAATTTGTTATGGTTATGATTTGGATTATGATGAGATTCAGAAGATGATTGTGATTGATGGATGCTGGCCGGGCTTGCTCATTGCCAGGGCCGCTATTAGTCGAGTCAGGGCTGCGTGGTACAGACCAGTGACGGCCGGGCCCCTTAGACATAAGAGACAGATTATTAGATTCAGAAAGCCAGAGTAGGGGGATCGGCTCCCCACTTTGAGTATTGAGTGTCAGTGTGGTACTGTGAACCATACCCCATCCTTACTTGATTGGATGACTTATCTGTCTCTGTGATATAGTGCATATCATGTGAATTACAGTCTATTTGAGGGATACCAGTTTGATATATTAGCTGGTATCATTCACTGAGTCGAATGCTCATTCCTGTTCATCTTGTTGCTTTCAGGTCAGGAAATGAGCCGGTGAAAGAATTGTAATTGAGTTGACTGCCAATCTCTCTTTGGCAGTAGTTTGTATTGTTGAGTATTCAGAAATGTATATTATATATGTATATTTGTAATTATGATTCTAGAACTCCGCAATGTTACACTTTGTACTTGTACATTGTTATCATTCAGTAATGTATTTTAAAGAGCTGTAATCTTTGGGTTAAGCAGAACCTTTATGTAATTTATTACTTTCTGAAATATATGGAATAAATGAGTTATTGGCCCAATAAGAATTTAATTTATGTTATGTTTTTATTTGGTTCTGCTTACCTCATTTGGGCCCATAGCCCTTTTCAGTTGGGCTTTTCAGTTGTGTGTTTTGGGTTATGTTTACTACAGGCACTGGTAGCCACGTGCACTTCCCGTGTCCTAGTGCTGGTCACGTGCCATAGGGTTCGAGGCGTGACATAAATAATCGCTTTGTATAAATTATAAATGAGTTTAATAGCATACAAGATAATCTAAATCCTCCCCAACACTCTTTTTATTAGTGATTAATTAATATTATGATATATTTATTTTTTTAATTTTATTTTATTTATCTGGAATACGAAGAGCCTTTTTTTCCACCTTATTTATCTTGAAAAAGGTAGTTTTTTTTATCATGACTTAATAAAATAAGATTAATTTATTATTATTAGTTATGTAATTTGAATTTAATTTATTGTTATTATTTATGTAAATTAATTTTTTTTAGTATAATTATGCTTATTTAAGTGTTAATTAATTTAATGTATTACATCTTGGACATTACATTTTATTTCTTATTAAATTATATCAGTTTGCTAATTATTTTTAAAAATTCACAGTAGCAGCAGCCGATTCAGTCTGATTCCATTATACCGATTTCGATATAAATATGATACATAAAACCGTTATTTAATACCATGTCTGGGAAGCTAAAACCAACTCAAAAAAGTCTAAATGTATCAGTTATATTTTATTGTAAATATTTTTGTAATATATAAATATTATAATTTTTAATATCATTTGCATTTATATGTACAATGCCATCTTTTATATACTAATTATTATTAACACGTACTTTTTTTTTCATTTGGAATAATATAAAATACCATAAATCATAATGAAGTGCGAGTTTGTTCACTTGCGTTGTATTATTTTTGTATAAGTTTTATTTAAATCTTTATTATTTATTATTTTTAAGAGATATTATATAATAGGTTTATTGAGGGCAGGAAATAAACTCGGATTGCATTAGAACTTTAATTTTTGCCAGTTGGACTATGTCTCATTTGGCCTATCATTTATTGTGTTAAAAAACCATACAAATTTAGAGTGCTTTTTAGTAGGATCTAATGAAATTAAATAAATTTTTAATATAAATTTATATTAAAAATTTATTTAATTACATTATATTACATCTAATTATAAATTTTCAAATGCATTTTTATAGTATAAGATAATTTTTAACATATATATTTAGCGTATGTTTAATATAACGCAATGGAATGTAATTAAATATATTTTTAATATAAATATTAATTAGATTACATTATATTTTATTATAATCTATTAAATTTATTCATATAATCTATGATTATGGTAAGAAGAGGAATAATGTAAAAAATAAAAATAAATAAATGTGCTGACGGGGAAATTTTCATAACTGGATTATTGCAGAAGCACGATGTTGAATTTTCCATGAAGGGGATAAATAAGGAGGAGGATGGCACAGAGAAAATGAAAAATACCAAGAAAAATTGAAAAACAAAATTTATCAAAATTGAACTATATACTAGTGCTAGCATTATGATTGAGAAAGCGGTCCTACTGATATCGTCGATTACAGCTGCCACTGACGTTGGTTGTTGCGGATTTGATAGGCCTGTCTCTCATAACTGTAGCACCACCAATTATGTCCAATTTATATCATATTTTCAATTTTTATGCCCAACCTATAAATTATTAATTACAATTTTAATCAATTTAATTATCTATCTTAATTATATTGCAACAATACAATAGCCACCAAAGGAAATCAGGAGAATAATTTTTTTAATAAATTTTATTAAACAAGTGAAAACTCTTGTTATAATATTCTAATGGTAAACGGTGAAATTTAAATCCCATAACCTTCATTCTTTGTACAACAAGACAAAAAAACGCAAATCAATAAAAAAATATACCTAATTGAAACTTAGGATTTTAAAGTTGAATGAAATAATTTTTATTATGATAAATTACTATTTAATTTTTAAAATTTGATATATTTAATTAATTTATTTTTTTTTTTAAAAAATTAATTAATTAATTTCTCATTTTGATTCTGTAAGAAAGTTAAATTATTTAGTATTTTTTTTATTTTTATACTTTTTCTATTAAATTTTATAAAAAATAATGAAAATGTTCTTGTATGTATAATAAATATAGTTTTATTTTTATTTTGAAAAATTAAGAATGGAAATTAATAAAAGTAAATAATACTTATATATTTATATAATAATTATATTTAATATCATCAAATTATAAAATTATTGTTATTATATAATTATAATATATTATAAGAATAGAAAATATTTATATTAATAAATTAAATAATAATTAAATAGTTAAATGATTCTTATATAATTATATAATAATTATTTAATTTTATTAATTTGAATTTTTTATTTTTCAATAATAAAATTATATATATATTAATTTTTTATATATAAGGGCTTTTAGTCGTTTTGTGTAAGTTTAACAAAAAAATAAAAAAATTAGACGGAATTAAATACTTTGATGGAACCAAAATTGAGAGTTAATTTGTTAGTTTTCAAAAAATATTAACAATTTTATTAATTAAATCAAATTTGAATGATTAAATAGTAATTTATTTATTTTTATTATTTTTTAGTGCTTCGGCAAGGGTGATAGAGATGATTTATATACATAATTATATCAGCTGTACATTGTTTTTTTGCCAAATAAAATAGTATTCATAAAAGGAGGCAAAAACCTAATAAGTATAATACTTCATTACAAAAAAAAAAAAAAAAAAACAGGATCCAATTATGGAATGTAAACTTGGATCTATAATCTAAACAACAATAACGCATAAAAGAATTTATATAAGCTTGAAACCGGGAAAATGACAAAAATATACTAGTTATAAATTTTATTTACTTATATATGCCAGTTTTAAATTTATTTATCTATATATGCTACTTTTTTGAATCTGCAAAGAGTGAGAACCACAAAACTGAAAGTCAAACTTCCGGTTTTATGCGCACAGCTCTGCTTCTGCAGATGTGCAGAAAATCGGATGTTTGACATCCGATTTTTTACACACGTGGCAAGAAATCGGATGTCAAATATCCGGTTTCTCTGCCACCTGCCATACAGAGTCCCATCAGCAGCAGAAAATCGAAACTCAAAATTCTGGTTTTCTGCTGCACTCTCCCAGCTATTAAATGCAATAAAATCTAACGGCTGGAGATAACAGCTGGGTACTTTAAATAGGCTCTCCAGCCCTTCCAAATTCTCAAACTCTTATTCATACCTTCACTGCTATTTTCCTTCCTTCAAACTCTCAAACTCTGCTATTTTTTTTTTATTTTGCTGAAGGTTTTTTTTTTTTTTTAAATACTTGTGAGTTGATCTTCCTGCTTAAAGGTATTAATTTTTTTAGAAATATAGTTATAATTAATTATGATAAATATTTATATATTATGATAAATAATTATAATATTTATTGATAATTTGTTATTTTCAGGTTAAAATAAGAGTATTAGAAGATAAATTTAAACAAATTTGCTTCTTAAGAGATAGGTTATTTAATTTTAATTTATTTAGTTAAAACAGTAGAATAAATTTAATTTTTTATAGTTATTTAATTTGTTTGTTTTGTAAAATTTGAGATACTATATTTAATGATTTTGTTATTAATAATAGTTGTACATTATTATGTTTGTGGATATATTAAGTTTGATAATATTTAGTTTGTGTTTGAATATGTAATTTGATAGAATTAATTTTAAAAATTTGTTTAACTAATTTTTATATTGTTTGGAAAAAAAATTGGAATAATATAATAAAATAAAATTTTGGTTAAATTAATAATATTTAGTTTAAGTAATTTTTATGTTGTTAGAAAAAAAATATATTAAAATAAAATTTTGGTTATACTAATAATATCTATTTTGTGTATTTTGATAGAATTAATTTTAAAAATTTGTTTAACTAACTTTTACATTGTTAGAAAATTAAAAATATATTGAAAAAATATAATAAAATGAAAATTTTGGTTATGGAAATAATATATAGTTTGTTAAAATAGATAGAAATAATTTTAAAAATTTGTTTAAAAAAATATTGAAAAATATAATAAAATGAAAATTTTGGTTATGGAAATAATATATAGTTTGTTAAAATAGATAGAATTAATTATAAAAATTTGTTTACCTAAAATTAATTATAAAAATTTGTTTACCTAATTTTCACATTGTTAGCAAATAAAATAAAATATTGAAACAATAAAATAAAATAAAATTTTGGTTATGGCAATAATATCTATTTTGTGTATTTTGATAGAATTAATTTAAAAAATTTGTTTAAGTAATTTTTACATTGTTAGGAAACTAAAAAAAAATATTGAAGAAATTTATATAATAAAATGAAAATTTTGGTTATGGAAATAATATATAGTTTGTTAAAATAGATAGAATTAATTTTAAAAATTTGTTTACCTAGAATTAATTATAAAAAATTTTTTATCTAATTTTTAGATTGTTAGGAAACTAAAAAAATATTGAAAAAATATAATAAAATAAAAAATTTGGTTATGGAAATAATATATAGTTTGTTAAAATAGATAGAATTAATTTTAAAAATTTGTTTACCTAATTTTTACATTGTTAGCAAATAAAATAAAATATTGGAACAATACAATAAAATAAAATTTTGGTTATGACAATAATATATATTTTGTGTATTTTGATAGAATTAATTTTAAAAATTTGTTTAACTAATTTTTACATTGTTAGTAAACTAAAAAAAAATGTTGAAGAAATTTATATAATAAAATGAAAAATTTGGTTATGGAAATAATATATAGTTTGTTAAAATAGATAGAATTATTTATAAAAATTTGTTTACCTATAATTAATTATAAAAATTTGTTTACCTAATTTTTACATTGTTAGCAAATAAAATAAAATATTGGAACAATAAAATAAAATAAAATTTTGGTTATGACAATAATATCTATTTTGTGTATTTTGATAGAATTAATTTTAAAAATTTGTTTAACTAATTTTTACATTGTTAGGAAACTAAAAAAAAATATTGAAGAAATTTATATAATAAAATGAAAATTTTGGTTATGGAAATAATATATACTTTGTTAAAATAGATAGAATTATTTATAAAAATTTGTTTACCTAGAATTAATTATAAAAATTTGTTTATCTAATTAAAAATATAATAAAATAGATAGAATTATTTATAAAAATTTTTTTACCTAATTTTTACATTGTTAGGAAATATAAAAAAATATTGGACCAATATAATAAAAAAAAATTGGTTATTGCAATAATACCTAGTTTGTCTATTTTGATAGAATTAATTTTAAAATTTTGTTTAACTAATTTTTACATTATTAGAAAAAAATATTGAAAAAATATGATAAAATAAAAATTTCGGTTAAGGCCATAATATCTATTTGTGTAATTTGATATAATTAATTTAAAAAATTTATTTAACTAATTTTGATGTTGTTATAAATAAAATAT
This sequence comes from Reutealis trisperma, assembly GCA_947687605.1. Taxonomy (NCBI): domain Eukaryota; kingdom Viridiplantae; phylum Streptophyta; class Magnoliopsida; order Malpighiales; family Euphorbiaceae; genus Reutealis; species Reutealis trisperma. The sequence goes on from CANTUT010000048.1 coordinate 2,624,542, forward strand.
ATAATTAATTTTAAAAATTTTATTTAACTAATTTTTACATTATTAGAAAAAAATATTAAAAAAATATAATAAAATAAAAAATTCGGTTATGGCTATAATATCCATTTTGTGTAATTTGATAGATTAATTTAAAAAAATTGTTTAACTATTTTTTATGTTGTTAGAAACAAAAATATATAATTAATTTTAAAAATTTGTTTAACTAATTTGTATATTGTTAGGAAATAAAAAAAAATTTGAAAAAATAGAATAAAATAAAAAATTTGGTTATGGCAATAATATCTGGTTTGTGTAATTTGATAGAATTAATTTTAAAAATTTATTGAACTAATTTTAGAGTTATTAATTATTTTATTAATATGGAAAAAATAGAGACATGGTGTGGATATAAAATAATTATCATAATGAAAAATATATAATCAGAAAATTATCAAAACTTTGTTGCTAAAGTCTAATCTCTAAATTACAAATTGTAAATCCTAATAGATGAACTGATACACAATCGCTTTATGAATGAATGTGTTATTTAAATAAATTTTATTAATTTTATTATAATGTATTATTATAACTAATAATATTGATTAATATTTTTCAATTAAATTATATATAATGTGTATAGTTATGGCTAAGCCGACATTAATTTGCTTTTATTGGTCTGGCGAAATGATACAAAATATGAACTATGGGGTTGATTATAGAAATGGGCAATCCAATGTACTCCAAGTTCCTCCTATTACAAAAATGGTTGAGTTGCTTCGGGTAATTTACATTGCCACAATAATTGATATAGAAAATTGTTTTGTTAAATCAATACTATTTATAAATCCTATCAAAGGACCGTATGGGTTTATGTTCCAAGCAGTGAACATATGTGATGACAATGGTGTAGAACGAATGTTCGAACAAATAGAGTATTTGAAAGGGTATTTCAGATTTTTTGAGGTGTATGTTGAGATTGCTGTAAGGCAATCAATTGATGACGTGAATGAGGAAAACGTGGATGGTTCCCCTGATAGGGATGGAGATGAACAAAATGAAGATATGTGTGAGTCTGCTGAGGATGTAAGGGCTATTGTTCAATATGATTCTGAGGAAGGAGATGCTATTGACGAAGATGACAGTGAAGATGCACCATCGGGGTCTGATGAAAGCGATGAAAATATGTTAGATGATTCAGCCGATTCTAACTCTGATCACTATGGTTGTGAGGGGGAGACACCCAGCATAAGTGATCATGCACTAATGAATATACCATCTGCATGTTTTTAGTACAATCCCAATGAGAGTGTAGATTTTACAGCAATGCGAGTGCAAGTAGATACAAATGAAAATTTGGTAGATACTGAAGATGGCTTATACAAGGGAATGCTATTTAGCAGCAGAAATGAATGTAGGCTTGCAATCCAACAACATGCAATCCAAAATAATTATGAGTTTAGTGTAAAAGAATCGAGGATTGATACTTTTGTTTGGTGTTGCAAGAAAAAATCAAGTGGTTGCAATTGGCGAGTGCGTGCTAAGCAGTTGCGGGATGACAGTCAGTGGAAGATAACACAATATGATGCACCACATACCTGTCTCAACCCAAGTGTGACACAAGATCACAAACATTTAACTGCAGAGCTAATTACTAATCGTGTGGAGATCCTAATTAAAGAGCAGCCATCAATAAAGATCAAAGTTTTACAGGTGCATTTACAAGATCTATTATGTCATGAACCAAGCTATAGGAAGACATGGTTAGGCAAGCAGCTTGTAATTGAAAAACTATTTGGAGATTGGGATGAGTCCTTTACTCATCTTCAGCGGTGGATGGAGCAGGCACAAGCATCCAATCCTGGTTCAAAATATGTTCTTCATGTTGAACCATCAAGTGGCATATTTGAACGCATATTTTGATGCTTTAAACCATGTGTCGAAGGAATGAAACATTGTAGGCCTGCTCTTATAGTTGATGGTACTTTTCTCTATAGAAAGTACAAAGCTGTCTTGTTATGTGCATCGGTATTAGATGGAAATAATCATATTCTTCCTGTAGCATTTGCTGTTATTCAATCAGAGAATAACTACAACTGAAATTGGTTCATGACGTATATCCGGGCTTATGTCACCGATAGCAGAGAGTTGTGTGTGATATCTGATCGCCATAAAAGGATAATCAATGCAATGAAAAACGATTTGTGAAAAATGTGTCCACATCGTTATTGCATACGCCATGTGGTCAGTAACTACAACACAACTTTCAAAAATCCAAGAATGAAAAAAATGATACAAGCTACTGGTATGTCACATTCTCTCATTCATTAAATATTTTTAAATTGTATGTCAATTATATTTTTTAAAGTAATTTTTTTTTCATAAGCTTACGAGATACAGAAGAGGAAATTCGCCATAATTCGAAAGGAGATCACAACATTGGATAAGGAATCATCAAAGTGGTTATTGAAAATCCCAAAAGAGCAGTGGACCCTTTCTCATGATGGCGGCTTTAGATATGGCAGCATGACGTCCAATATTGTTGAATCCGTTAATAGTTTTTTGAAAAATGTACAAGGATTGCCGATAACCGCCATGGTTAACAAGATTTTTAATAAACCTGTTAATGCATTTGATCACTGGAGCCAAAAGTACAAGAAGGAAATACAAGAAGGTCATACATACACCCTTTTTTGTAGGGAGAAATTGGCTAGATGGACCCGACGGGCAAGTGGTCATACAGTACAACAATTCAATAGACGAACAGGTCTATGTGAAGTGACCACAGGTCGCCAAAATCGGAGAGGAAAGATTAAAGGAGGCAATGTTCAAGTGGTGGAATTGGCAAAACTTGAATGCACATGCGGTAAATTTCAGCAATATAAGATTCCTTGCTCGCATGCTATTGCATGTTGTTTGAAGAACGGCATGGACTTCAACCAATTCATTTTCCCATTTTACAAGTTGGAACGTTCCTTAAGATGTTGGGAATCCAACTTTCATCCCCTAGGTCATCCAAGTTATTGGCCTGATTGTCAAAACTTGTGTGTTAAACCTAATCCACAATGGTTACGCGGCAGTGGTAGGCCAAAGTCAACGAGGATAAAATGAGAGATGGATTGGCAAATTAATGAAAAATCTGGTTATTCATGTAGATTTTGTGGTCAACCTGGCCATAACATTACGATATGTCCCGCTGCAAATAGTAGGAAAAATCAATAAAATGCTTATTGTGTGATTTCAAACTAGTTATTGTAATAAAATGTATTATTATATTTATAAACTCATTTTAACTTTAATGCTTTATATACAAGCGATATATAATTATACATTATTATTTAATTATATGTCATATAATCTATTTCAGGTGACAATATTACATAATCTAGAAAAAAATGTACTTGTTTATTTCTTTGTTATTTAGAGTTGAAAAATATGTCAACTAGAAAATATGCATCATGATATTAAAAACCGGAAAAAAAAAAAAAAAAAGAGGAGAATAGAAAAATTAGTCTAATCTCAAAAATGAGCTCTTGATAAATTTATCACAACTAGTAAAAAGATATATATTTAAGTGAGAAATTAGTTATTAAATAGCTAATGTTCTTGTGAAAATAAATAAATATCTTTCTTAATATTTTTTTATTGTGTCTTGTTGATAATTATTGAAATTTAAGATACTATTAAAAATGATTTCCTTTTGAGTAATTTGATGTTGATATAAAAATTGATATTGTTTAATATTAAAAGGCCTAACAAAAAAATTCTTCTAAAACTTCTAATTGGTTAAAGCAGACCCTGATTATTAAAGCACTTGGCAGGACATCTCTAATAAGAAAAGTCATGTTACTAGTCTAATTTTTCATAAAAGCCAATTGAGTTACTATGAGAGATGATTCATTCCATATTTTCTCTGACTAAATACACTATGATTGCTTCTAAAATATTTTTTGTATGTATATATATACTAATTAAATTTATAAACTATACTATATTATACTAATAAAAATTTGATTTAATTATGCTCAATGTTACATAATTAAATTTATAAAATTCAATTGAATATTTTTTTTTATTTCAAATACTAAAATACAAAATATGAAATAAATTTCAGGTGACAGTGTAATTTAATTTGATTATGAATTTGTGATAAAATTTTTACATTTTACATGCTTTCATAATGTACTATTCTTATTTCATATGTGATAAATTTGATTATTTGTGTCTATTCAGGTATGGAGGGTGGACATGCTGCAGATCATATATATCCTGGACCATACGATCCTATATTGTTGGACATGCAAGATGATCATTGATCGAGAGATGTATGGGAGGACGAGGGAGCCAGTATGCCATTGAGATGTAGGCGTAATGCGTCAGTATTACGTGATTTTGTGATCGATGACCACGTACTTCCCCGATTACGCTGCACTGAATTTTATGGTGTCTCTAAACTGGACTTTTTCCAATTAGACTACCATCTCATTATTGCGCTAGTAGAGAGATGGAGACCAGAGACACATACATTCCATTTTCTGTATGGAGAGATGACCATCACCTTACAGGACGTATGCATACAGACATGTTTACCTATAGATGGTCATGCAGTGACGGGTACTACACATATTAATGGACGTGACCTTTGCATGAGACTTCTTGGTCAAGTCCTAGAGGGCTCGCAAATCAGAGGCAACAAAGTGTCATTTACTTGGCTAAATACAAGATTTGGCACTCTTTCAGATGACCCGACTGAGTTTCAGATGGATGTGTATGTGCATGCATATATACTCCGTCTTATTGGTGAAGTTTTATTCACTACTGATGATGACAGTTGAGTCCATTTGATATGGTTGCCTCTCTTAGAGGACTTCACCCGTACTGGTCAATACAGTTGGGGAGCTGCATGTCTTGCATATTTGTATAGTGAGCTATGTTCGGCAGCTCATCGAGACGCAACTGAAATTGCAGGACCAGTATTCCTATTACAAATTTAGGCGTGGGATAGACTTTTCATAATTTCTCCCACCCTACATCAGAGGACGCCAGCTGCTGATGCCCCTCTAGGGCAACGGCAAGTATGAATTATAATATTTATATTATATTAATTTATTTAATATTCATGGTTAATTACATTTATTTTACATACATATGGAGCACCTCCAGACGAGTTGCTGAGGTCGTTACCCACGTCTTGCTAGCTATTTGGTACAAATTTGATGTCATGCATGATCAACAGGTATGTAGTTAGGATTACACAAATAACTTAATTATTGATATGTTATTTTTTATCATGTATTATTCTAATGAATATTAAATTTTTTATAATGTAGATGGTATGGCAGCCCTATGACCACGAGATAATGGAAGCACTCCCTGATTATTGCCATAATAGGCAAGATATATGGCAAGCAGTTGTCCCACTTGTATGCTTCCACATTGTCCAGTGGCACCAGCCCGATAGAGTTTTGAGACAGTTTGGACAGAGGCAACGTATTCCGAGGCAGCCTCGTCAACCTAGAGGGCTTGAGAACATTGACTTACGTTATGGAGTTAGTGACTGGCGTGTGCACCATCAGTAATGGATTGCAATATGGAATGATAGACGTCAGCAAATCCGTGTAGATGTGCCACGAGAGACACGTCTACAGTACTATTATCAGTATATGGAATGGTATAGAAGAGTCAACATCAGATATTTATCTTACAATGGTGGTTTGTTTGCCACAATGGTTAGTTGTTGTTTCAGTAATATAAAACTCACATTATTTCAATTTTTCCATGTTGTTTCAGTAATATAAAACTCACATTATTTCAATTTTTTCATGTTGTATCTAATTAATACTGTATTACTTGTAGAAAGATGCTGTGGAGAGAATCTGTATAACAAATGATGTTCAGACAATTCATGAAATCAATCAAACCTTGTTTGATGCATTGGCTGAGGAGGAACATATTGTCACGGGCCAACCTCCAGAGCCAAAGGAAGTTCTAGAACATCATCAGCCAGATGTAGGTCCCAGTGGACGACGAGCTCTACGGCATTCTAGTCGGAGTGCAACCCAAAGGCACTCAACGAGTACATCTGATTTCTCTGATGCATTGCGACCAGTAGAATTCCACCAATCTGGTCAGCAGGATGCCACAGTTGATGGTGATAGGTTCCAGCCCAGCACATCAACTAGATTTGAGTTTGGTAGTTCATCAGGGGCTCAGCCACCTGCTGCTACGGATGATTTGTATGGACAGTTCTCCACTCAATTCTCACAGTTCAGTTCACATATGCAGCCTCCGTATGACCCTTTTGCAATTGAACTGTTTCCACCGAATCCATATATACCAGCACCATCTTCGGCATTCACGCCCTGGACAGGAGCACAGTGGGGTGGAACTCCTACACAGCAAACAAAATATTCTGGCGGGTTCTTCACTCCAACTGATATGATTACACCAGCTTTTTTTCAATTTCCTACATCAGGACCTACTTTTACGCATTATCCTATTCCATATCAGATTGATGCACAAGGACAGAATGCTGCTACTACAGAAGAAGAGCCTCCAGAAGTGCAACCTACTGTAGTTCAGCCAATACGTGCTCCACCACGTAACCGTCGGCCTCCATCTTGTGGGACTGGAGGAGACCGATGTTATGTTCAAGGGAGACACAGAGGTCGTGGCCATTAATTATTATTTTTTTTTTATGAACAATTAATATAATTAAACATTATTTATTATCTTAATTTAAGAAATAATATATTAATTATATAAATATTTCTTAAAATTTATTATTATTGAAAAACTTATAATAAATATTAAAAAAACTTTACTTATAATATAAATATCAAAAAACTTATAATAAATATTAAAAAAAAATTTACTTACCATAAATATTTTCTTGAAAAACATAATATATTTCTTTAGTTAATAATATATTATATACTAATGTGATTTAAATAAATATAAAACTAATTAAATTATTATTTCACTTATTTCTTAATAATTGTTGTTTCATAATAACAAATTTTATATGACAAAAATCATCAAATCTATTCAAAATAATAATTCATTATAGATGATAAACTTATAATAAATATTTGCTTCAAAAAACTTATAATAAATATTAAAAAAAATTTACTTACCATAAATATTTTCTTCAAAAACATAATATATTTGTTTAGTTAATAATATATTAATTATATAAATATTCCTTAAAATTTATTATTGAAAAAATTGTATTTGTTTTGTTTTTATGAAATCCAAACAAAAATTTAAAAAAAAAAATATACACTAATGTGATTTAAATAAATATAAAACTAATTAAATTATTATTTCACTTATTTCTTAATAATTGTTATTTCATAATAACAAATTTTATATGACAAAAATCATCAAATCTATTCAAAATAATAATTCATTATAAATTATAAACTTATAATAAATATTTGCTTCAAAAAACTTATAATAAATATTAAAAAAATTTACTTACCATAAATATTTTCTTGAAAAACATAATATATTTGTTTAGTTAATAATATATTAATTAATATTTTAAGAAATAATATATTAATTATATAAATATTTCTTAAAATTTATTATTATTGAAAAACTTATAATAAATATTAAAAAAACTTTACTTATAATATAAATATCAAAAAACTTATAATAAATATTAAAAAAAATTTACTTACCATAAATATTTTCTTGAAAAACATAATATATTTCTTTAGTTAATAATATATTATATACTAATGTGATTTAAATAAATATAAAACTAATTAAATTATAATTTCACTTATTTCTTAATAATTGTTATTTCATAATAACAAATTTTATATGACAAAAATCATCAAATCTATTCAAAATAATAATTCATTATAAATGATAAACTTATAATAAATATTTGCTTCAAAAAACTTATAATAAATATTAAAAAAAATTTACTATTGGAAGTAACATTGACTATATAAATTGACCGAAAAATATGAGCAAGGGATAAAACATAAAGTACAAAACTATTGGAAGTAACATTGACTATATAAAAGAAAAACCGACTGGTTGTCTTTTTTAATTTTTTGTAATTCTCACCAGCATGCTAAGATTAAAAAATCCTAAATTTTTTTCAAATGAAAACCTCAAGTTTTTATCAGTAAATTGTTTTAGTAGTGTTAACCCTAAAATTAACCTAAATAGATTAATTAGATTTAATATTTTTAAATTATTTAATTAAGAGTTTTTTTTTTAGTTATGTCAATAGTTGATTAATAGGGAATAATACAATTAAACTAATATAATCTACCGATACATAAATTTGAGTTTTTTCAATACATAGACTGTCATCTTTAATCGTGAAGAATTTGAATTGAGCGTCAATCAAAAGTTGAATATTTATATTATCCAAATAAAAGGGTGATTACATAAATCTTGAGTAATATTAATTTTTATTAATGTAAGTAATAAAAAGTACATAATTAATTTACAAGCCTATTTATAGATATTTAAACAAAGTACTAGCTAGACTCCCTCCATTCTAAAATAATTGACATTTCAGATAGTGACATAAAAATTAAAGAACTTATAAAATAATCTTAATCATAGAAAAAATAATTATATATGACTAAATTATCTTTCTGTTAAATTATTTAAATTCTATTAATATTAAGTATGGTAGTGGATGTAACAATAAATAAGAGTAAGATTAAAAAAATTATTAATACTTTATTGGTATTTTAAAATATCAATTATTTTAAAATAATTTTTTTAAAACGTCAAATAATTTAAAATAAAAAAGTAATTACATTTTAGAAAATCATAATTATATACAGATTTCTAATTAGGACAATAAATACAAGTCAACTGAATTCACTTTATGCAAATGGGTTCAAGAATGATTAATGGTACGCTATTAATGAACTTACTCTAAATTCAAGCTCAATAAGAAATTGTACCCAATTGTATTTTTTTTTTTTTAGCCAGCGATAACAAGTGAACATCAAGAGGAGAAGTGCTAAATATATTATATATATTGTATTTTTTTTATTTTCTCTATATTATGTTAATATATGAAATTATCATGAAAGTTAATTAATATAATAATAATGTTATTGAAATTTACCACATGTCTTAATTTATATATGAAAAATGTAAAAAGAATGTAATATAAAAAAGATACTTAACACTTCCTTATCAAGCAATCTTCAAATTAACAACTTTTGGTAAAATTGTCTATCATTATCGAGATGAAATAAATCATCAATTTTTATAATGAGTAACACTACACAATCCAAAAAAAAGAAAAAAAAATTCCAAGGTTTTCTTTTCCAATTTTGTTGAGGCAACACCATTGGACGGTATTTACATTGACAAAAAACGCCATTGAATAATATAAGAGCTTAAACGCAAAATAATTGCACGAACACTATACACGGACAGGGTATAATAATGATCACAACTCGAAGCAAATATTCCATATCTTGTTCTTTAAATTTAAACTATGGAAAACATATTGTGGGTTATTTCATGATTATTATTATTTTATTATAATTTAAAATTTTACAATTTTCTAATTTGAAGATAATTCTAATAGGCTGCGTTTGTTTTACATTATCGAATTAGATAAAAATGAATAAATTTAATTTATTCAGTGTTTAGCACTTTTATATATATGAAAAAAACTGAACAAAAATCACATTTTATCCTATATAGAAATTGAATTAAAATGGTAGAGGTAACTTGAATAGGTATAGGTTAAGTCAACGAATGAATTGAGTCTAATGAGTTTGAGTCAATTATTACTAAAATGTTAGATCTAACCAATTAGATAATCAAATTCAAATCATTATACATGAGTTTCGGGCTGCTGGAACTAGATATTTAGATAGATACTGACCGAATGAAATTGAATCAGGTTCAACATGTTTTGATATCATTTGACTTGAATAGGTGTAAATTAACTACACAAATAAATTGTACTTAATGAGTTTGAGTCAATTATTATTAAAATATTAGATATAACCAATTAAATAGTCAAGATCAAATCAATATATACCCATGTGTTTTTGATATATTTTTTTAATATGAAATTAATTTTTAACAGTTTCACCAATTTTTAGTCATTTCATTTTATAGAAGACTCACTTGTTCAATTTTTAAAATTTAATTAATAAAAAATTTATTTTTGAATTACTCCAATAAATATAAAATACCAATTACACCATATTTGTTTTTAAATTACTCATTTTTAGTCCTTATAACTCACTTGTTCTAGTTATACCAATTGCTAAATAAAATAAATATTTATGTAATCATATTCTATTATTTTGTGTTATTTCATATTATGTCTTATCTTGTATTATTTTATCTTATTTCATATTGCTGAGAGAAGACTAGTAGGATACGTATTTCCAAGCAAAGCAGAAATCCAAAAAGAAAAAAAATGTCATGAAATGTGAAACACAAGGCCACATGCTTTGTCTCAGGCATCCATAATATATCCTTGTACTTCTTTTCCTTGGCTCTCATAAAAGTTGAAAGGAACAAACAGCCTGTCCTTGTTATCCCTTCCTTCCTTTCCTCCTTTCTCCACATCCACATTTCAAAAACAAACCCTAAATTTGGCAAATACATAATTAAAAATACAAAATAAACTTACTAAAAACTAAACATATATTAATTAGCTCTTTTTGGCCCTTCATTGAAGCTATTTATAATATCTATTTTTTTTTCACTAAATATTGTTGTATATAATTTTATATTTTAGTGTTATATATTCAACCATCCGCTTTATGTACTTTAGCTAGCTCTTTATGGCATTCTGGTAGTGGAAGCAAGAAGTGATTTTCCCTCAACCTACACTCTTTAACTTTTTATAGTTTGATTAATTTATTATTGGTTCCCTTTTTTTGGTTCTTATATAGAATCCTTGTCAGTAATTAAATGGCTGCTAAAACCAAACAACTCTTCTTCTGGTCATGAACATTGTCTGTGATCGTAAGTGCTCTCTCACCTCTTTCCTTCTGTTTCCTTATTTTTATTCTTGTTATTCTTTCTTTCTTTCTTTCTTTATTTTCCTATCTAGTAGCTTCCAATCTTCTTGGAACTATATCTCTTTCTGCAACTGCTGTTTCTTTATTTTTCATAGAACAACAAAAGGTGAAATAATAACAAAAATATTTACTTTCTGATATGGGTGATTTTTTTTTTTATTGAGTTGTTGCACTCGTAGCTTTGCCAATCTTCTTCTTCTTCTTCTTTTTTTTTTTTTTTCCCTTGAAATTTGAAAGTTCATAGTGCAAAATAAGTGGGTTTTCTGTTGTGATTTCATCTGATAAATGGGGTTAATTGCTGTTCCAAATTACTTTTTACTCAGGTTTAATTGATTAAAGATGGTGTTGAATCTGAATCTGGTTTTTGAATTTTTTTACTTTGGTTTAATTAAATTTCCTATTTAAGGTTGATATAAACAGTGAACAGTAAAAAAGAGAAGTTTAGGTGAATTGGGGATAAGAAGGATTTGGAGCAACAAGAAGATAGTGTTTGGTTCTTATATATGGACTGGAACTTGAAGGCAACTAATTCTTGGAATTTGAGTGAATTCAAGCAAGAAGCTATTCCAAATATAGATGCATTTGATAGGTCTACTAGTCGTGGGGATTTTTCAATTGATTTGAAACTTGGTAGGGTTAGTAATTCAAATGGAGAATCAAATAATCAGTGGAAGCAACCTGCAGCTGGAGTTTCAAAATCGGAGTCTTCTTTACCTTCAGTATCTACGAAGAGGGCACGAGCAACTAACAATGGAACTCAGCCAGTGTTTTGCCTTGCTGATGGATGCAATACAGACCTTAGCAATTGTAGAGACTACCATAGGCGTCATAAGGTTTGTGAAGTTCACTCCAAGTCTCCTCAAGTTACTATTGGAGGCCTGAAGCAACGGTTCTGCCAGCAATGTAGCAGGTATTATCAATTGTGGTCTTAGAATTTGCTTAGTCCTTGATAATCAATAGTTTTTGGTGTTCTTTAGCTGTATTGATTGAAGTAACTTCCTTCTTTAGTATTCTTCTGTAGTGAAGACTGAACATGCATTACTTTTTAGGGGACTACATGGTTGATTGATATAATTTTAAGCTATGCATTACTTTTTAGGAGACTATTGCTTTTGTTTAATGGGGATTTGCTGATATTTATACAAACAAATGTCATCTGATTATTTTGCTATTATGTAACTTCAAATCAGGAATATCATACAGAAGGATTTCTACAAAGAGTGCTTATAAACTCGGTTGTTCGGATCAGTATAATGTTAACTAATTTTTCTTGAAATCATCATTGCTTTTTCTATAATCTGGATAATGATAGTCTAATTTTCCTAGTTCTTTTTTTCTTGCATTATTTTTGTTCTTTTCAGGCAAATATATTTAGATGCCATCAAATTAAGATATAGTTTTAGCAGTTCCATTGCTCTCTTTATAGGTTCCATTCCCTGGAGGAATTTGATGAAGGGAAACGAAGCTGCAGGAAACGTCTTGATGGACACAACAGGCGAAGAAGGAAGCCTCAGCCAGACCTACTGTCCCGTCCTGGAAGCTTTTGGTCCAATTACAAAGGTAAGTCATATCAATATTTTAGTGAACTCTGTTTCATCTATAAAGCAGGATTTTGCTACGCTAATTGCACTATCCCATGGCTGATGATTTTCCCAAAAAATTCTTCATATTAAAACATTAATACAGTTGAGTGCTTATTCAACTTGCTTGAGTGATGTCACTTGAAGAATGATGATCTAGTGGCCACTAAAGCTATTTCTAATGGTCCATATTCATCCTATATGATATATCGTCACATTTTGCACATAATTCTTAGAAAAATATTCTGATAGTCTAAAAATGCATGCAGGCTGGTCTATAAATCATAGAATTTGTTATAGTTGAAATTTTAGCATGAATAGTTGAGAATATGAATTTTGTACTTGAAAGTTTCCTGAAAACACATGCCCTCAAATACATAAGGAGTTCTAAATCCTTGGATGTTTCTTCTAGTTGGATTGATAAAATTAACATGAACAACTAATGAGATACATATTCATGTTAAAAAAAAAATAAAAATTCAGGGACCCAGTTGTTGCCATTTTCTAGTTCATATGTACATCCATCAACCACAGTGGTGAGTCCCACTTGGTCTGGAGTTGTTAACAGTGATGCAAATGCTACTACCCACTGTAATCTGCAACAGCGAATGCATATGCCTAGCAAACAGAATCTATTCTTTGGATCCTCCCTGAGCAACAGCTATAAAGGAGGGAAGCAATTCCCATTCTTGCAAGTTGACAATAACCACACCCTTGACCATCAAACTGCATCTCCTCCTCCTGTATGCCAGCCGCTTCTCAGGACCATTCTTTTATCAGAAAGCAGTATGGGTGGTGGTGGTGGTAGCTACAACATGTTCTGTGACAGGCTAACAACAACAGCAACACAAGTTCAAGACTCAGACTGTGCTCTCTCTCTTCTGTCATCAACACAGACACAAACATCTGGGAACCACTTGGTGCAGCCTAACTCATTCCCCTTGGTGCAGCCCTTAGACCCAATGGACTCAGTTCTGGTTTCCAATGGCAGGGTTGCTCATGATCACTCCACTTGGTTGTCATCTGGGAACAAACCCCCTCAACCGCTTCCATTTATTTGGGACTGATACTTTGATTTTGGGGGATTTTCACCTTATTGGGTAATAATTGTGGATCTCCTAAACTGGATTTATTAGTGTTGGATTCTTTTATGTTCATTTCTTTATGCACACACCACTAGCTTATGCATGCTATTATTTTCATGTCAACAATAATTTTTCTTATAATAAAATCTTATGTTAAATTTAATTAATCACTCAATGTCTCAGTTCTATATTTTGAATTTTTAAGCTTCATAAACTTATCACAAATTAATTTGGATTCTTGAGGTGAAATTGATAAAAAAAAATTTACTTTTTCCATGGAAAATTTTCACCTAAATAAAACTTGCAAAACCTGCTTCTCCCCGTGGTAATGGTGTTACTGAGAGAGAAGGAATTAATTATTTCAGTTGAAGGCAATAAATCACTTTGCCAGTGTTACAGTTTTTCGTTTTCTCTTTTTCTTTTGGAAAAATAAAGTAACATACTTTGTAATTTGAAGTTAATTTTAAATGGTAGCTAATATTTTTTTTTTCTGTGACACTTTAGTATATTATATTTATTACTGTTAAATACTTTAATGTCAATCTATTAAGGCGGTTGATTTTGCTAATATGATAAGTTTTTCACAATAATAGTGACAAAAAAAAAAAAAAAGGACAATTTTTTCATATTTAAAAATTTTTAAGAAAAGTATAATAAATTATTCTATAGTTTATTTTCGTGATAACTTAGTATTTTATGAGTTTCAATTTTTATTATGAAAAACTTATCACGTCAATAAAAATAAATGAATTTAGCATAATAAATTATCATTTAATTTATTTTCGTGATATTTTAGTATTTTATGAAAATAATTTTTTATTATGAAAAATTTAACACGTTAGTAAAAATAGACGGTGTTACTAAATTGATAATAAAATATTTAATGGTGGCAAATATAAAATATTACAGTGTCAGGAAAAAATTTTAAATTTTTTTTTTAATTAAATATTGAACCGCAAAATAATTTACTGTTTTTTTTTTTCTTTTTTAACTGAAAAAAAGGGACTGCTCCTATTAGGTGAGTTAGTGACACTGCTATTAGGCCCAAGTGCCGAACGGTCAGTCAGACGTTTTTGACAGCTCATCAGTGTCTGTCTGACTGTTTAGTTCTGAATTGCTGTCTCGTATTTAGGCTTCAATGGCTATCTCATATTCTCATTAAATCTGGGATTTGGGCTCTATACGGTGAAATGAAAAGGGGCGAGACCCAAATGAGGAATAGTAATGGACATTGCAAATAATAAGTATGAGCCCCGCAAAAGAATCACCCCAGTGAAAGATTGACTGAGAAACTTTTGTAGCATTTCTGACCCAGTTTAGAATTGGATTTGTCATTGTCCTTAAATAATCTGAATTTTTTTTTTTGTCTTTTTATATTTAAATAGTTTCAATTTTTATTAATATGATGTAAAATTTTAAGTATAATTATTAATATGATTAATAAATTCTATTTAATTAGCTAAAAAAATATAAATGAATGTCTAAAATTTTATAATCATATTTCATTTGTATTCCAATTTTAAAGTGAACGAAAAAAAAAAAAAATCTTAGAACGACATTAGAAATATGAAATATGAATTCTCTACTATTTAATGGGAAGTAATTTAAATATCTCTTGGCAAAAAAAAAAAAAAGAAAATAATTTTTTCCTTTTCTTTATCAAACAAATATATATAAATTAAAATCATTTTCTATAATTTTATTATATATATATTCTAATTAGGGCTGTAAAAAAAATCTTTAGTCCTATCAGACTGATCTGTCCATCTAAACCAAGCTGAAAATTATAATTTGTAAATATACACCATTGATCATGGTTTAAAAAATAAACAAACTAAATTTCTGGTTTGGTTTCATTTGCTTTGCACTTCAATAATATTTCAGACTATTGTAACTCGAACCAACTTGAAATATGAAATATGTGTATAGAAATATTATAGTATAAAAAGGACTATTAATTAAATAATTCATCAAAATATTTCAGTAATATTTTAGGAGATATTTTCATAGCAATTTCACTAATAATATCTTATATTTATTAAAATATTTCATTATATTCTCGTTTTCATTTTAATAATCATAACTTTATTTCAAATAAAATTAATGTAATTTTTTTTTATAATTTTTAGAAATTAAAATAAGTGTTTAATTGAAATCAATTCAAATTTAACATTAAGATAAAATTTAATTCGATCTCAGTCGGATACTATATAATTTTTAATAAACTAAATTTATTTATAACTATTAATTTCACATCAATTTAATTTAATTTCTGTTTAAAAATTAATCAAATAAAAAATATCAATTTGATCTAATACATTACCCACCAACCATTCAAACCAACTTATTGCACCCCTTATTTCTAATAAACTAAAACTCATTAATAAATGAACTTTTTTTCTTTATTATCATTATTATTTTTATTATTTTCAATTGACTTTGGTACGAAATGCTAATTTCCTAGAAAGTTTTGGTTGAATCATTTTGGATTTCGTTTTCTGAGAAAAAATAAATGTGAAAATCTGGGGTCCAAAGAAATGGACGAGAATAGAATCAGATTATCAGATTGTGTGGGGTGTGGGACAGTGGGATTTTGCAGAGGGCAATCCCATAGTTGTTCTTGCAGATCTCGGCTCAAGATCTCCACTCTATTAGGGGGAAAAGAAGTGCCAATGAACCCAGACGCCGTTGCCTACTATTTCAAATGCTTACAAATTAAGAGTAAACTATCGCCTTAAATGTGGATCCTCAAGTTTTGATTAAAGATTTTAAAGAATCAGATTGAACAACCAAAAACAGCACTTGGCGATGGCACAAAAAGACCAAAATCCAATCAATCTAAAGAATCCAAAACCAGATACTAAGAAAAGAAGTGAATCCAAATCCCCATTAATGCTTTTCATTGCAACAGGATTCTGCACGAGAAAAACCTTCTTTTTCTATTTCAAATTCCTTATTTCTTTCCATGTATAAAAATGCCACCACTGCCCATCTTATTTTCATGCAAAAAACTTCTTTCTTTTTCTCTCTCCAGGTATATATATATACACATAACACACACGTAGTGAATGGAGAAGAACCCATCAAAGAGAACAATGATGAGGGCTAGTGGTAGTGGGTGTTCTATTCTGAGTGAAGATGTTATTGAAAATATTATCTCAAGGCTTGATGCCTTATCATTTGCATCCGCAGCCTGTGTCAACAAAAGCTGGAATAAGGTGTGTGGTCAAATCCTCTCAAGGCCTAAGCTTGCCTCTGCTCTGTCTCTCAAACCTTCTCTCCATGTAAGTCCTCTTTTCATGTTTTTTATTTATTACAACTGAGTTCCCATTATTGTTGTTGTTGTTGTTTTTTAATTTTTTTAATTTTAATTTTTTGAATTTGTGTTTTAATATAAAGGATGCTGTGAAAGAGGTTCTTGACAAGGTTCTCTCTGAGCCCATTTCTCCTCACTTTGCTATTGCCTGCGTTGGCAAGCAATTTAACTTAGAAGTAACTCACCAACTTGTAAGTATTCTTTACCAAATGGTTTATTTATTGGCTCACTAAATTTACTAATCAGTAATATCTTTGCACTTTGATTAACCTTGCTATTATAGCTCCTTCCTCTCTTATGATGAATTAACTTTCAATTTGATAACCTATGATGAAGATTACAGAAAAATTGGGCTCAAGCGTCCCAGTGATTACTAATGTATCAAGTGGAATCATTGGTCTTGATGCTCTTACTAATAAACTAAAGGAGGTTAGTGTGTGTATCTATTTTGATTTTATTCATCTGTTTTAATCAAAATAAAATAAAATCTTTGGCAACAAAATGATACATATTTTCTTATGAAAATAACACCCAGGTGAGGTGGGAATCAAGTGATGGTGATGATGGCCCTGGTTCCCAAGGAGATAGTCTAACTCATCGGGGGATTGTTTTGGTTGTTGGATTTGTACCTGGACTCAAGGTTGATGCTATCCCCTTGTTGAAACCAAAGATGGTAATTTTATTCTCCTAAAAATGGAAAATGCTATATATTCTTCATGAATGCTCCGTCTGATTGATGCGAAGTAAATAGTGCATTGTCACTAAAATTGGGTTATTCCATGGAATTGAAATTTTATTTATTTATTTGTTTAGAGGGAATATGTAAAGGCTTTTATGTGGTTTATATGCATAAGGGATTGCCAAATACTGACGGTGTCTTTCACTACCATCAGGTACCTCAAATAGCTTTGGTGGACAAATTTGTCACAGATATTAGAGATTTTGCTGCCTCTGTTTCAGATAGCATGTCACCTGCTGGGATCATATTGTTTGGGGTAAGTTGATAGTCCTACATAGGGTTCTAATGTCTCCTTTTTCAAGAGAAAGAATTTCCTTCTATACTTATCAGGAAAAAATTTCTTTTGTATTGCTAACTTGTGATATTTCTGATTATCTAGGATAAAAAAATTGACATGAAGCCTGTCCTTGCGAACATGGGTAAGTACCATAATATTATCTTTTTTGTTTTAGTATGAGTGTAGAATACATGACGATATGCACTGAATGGTATTGCAAGTTAAATCTGTATCTTGTAAGCTGTGATTAATCTTGCATATGAAGTTAATAACTCTTTATTTCCGCAGATTATGCAATGCATGATGAAACTGTCATTGTTGGTGATGCAAGTGGCTGCTTCTTGTGCAGAAGTGCAGATAATTCTCGAAATAACCATGCTGATATGTCGTTAGATGCTGCTGCTCTTGTATTTGCAAGGGACAGACACAAGTCTCATGGTACTTGATGACTATAGTGCATTGAATTTACCTATGTACCACAATTAATCACTGGATCCCTCTTTTCAAATATGTTGCATTTTGAAATTTTGAAAACATAATCTCATAGTTGGAATCAAAAGGTTGCAAAATACATTAGATATGTTCCATTGCATCTCTTCTTTTAACTTCTTCCAATTTTACGTTTCATTTATTCATCCTTTCTGAACTTTTTTGGAGGAGCAGATATAGGAGAAACTCAATTTCATGTCACACTGTCAACGGGTGTAATGCCATTTGGTCCCCACCTCCAGGCAGTTTGTGTTATAACAAAAGATTCTGAGTGTTCATGGTTCACTGCTAGAATGGAGGGACAGGATGAAATTCTTGATGGCGAGGGCCTCTTAGTCGATATTAATGACCAGGTACAATTTTCTCATGAATATAAAATGTGAACCTTTTTGTGATGTTTTTATTTTGATATTCAGAGTCTCCCTTTTCTTGGTATTTATGGTAGTGAGAAGAATGGCAGGTTTCTGCTGCTTCTGTTTCTTGATGACTTATTGTTACAGAAACTGGGATTGGATAAATGACCTCAATATTGTATCAAATGGCTATGACCACGAGGAAAATGATTTGCTTGAATATTATCTTCCTTGAACTTCAGAGTTCTGCATATTCTGTTGTGAGTTAGTTTGCTTGAGGGATAAAGTAAAACCCCTTTGCAAGTTGGTGCAATGATAATTTAGAAGATTATGATTGATTTGATTACTTGAACTTTGCAATTAGGCTTAGTACAACATTTCAGTTTTACTGGACTGTGATGATCAACCATCTTAATGAGAGTTCTTCTACGGATGATTCTTTCTTGATGATATGATTAGCATGATTGACTGTAATATGTTGCTGTTCCTTCTACTATCTGCTGGATTATGTTTGAGACCATTTAGCTGTATTTTGTTCAAGGTAACCATGTGGCTGTGATTTATATAGTTGATTGTGGGTATAATAGATTTAATGTTTTTCCAAAGCTCCTTTCATTGAGTAAAAAAAAAAAAAACTGTTGCAGTTGGATGATGATGAACCTCATGATCTGTATATTGGAGTCATACAACAAAGAGAATGCTCTACTAGTTCAGGGAGTTCAACATCAAGAGCATCCTTGGCATTTTATGCAGTTTTAGGGTAAGATATGGAACGACCTTTGTATCTATACTTTGTACTATATATTTGCCAAAATGCTTGGAGAAAATAGAAGTTAGTTGGAATTCAAATTATTCATTTACCTTGCAATATGATAAACAGTAAGAACTTTATTTGTGGCATGTAACTGTTCAACTCCTTTCTTTCCTTTTTGTGCTTCAAAAAGTTGAGAAGGAAAAAAAAAAATAATTGCAAGTTCATTTGGTTTTCTGCAGAGGAGATAAAGAGTTCTTTCTCATTAATGGAGTTGGAATCAAACCTGGTGATTACTTCCTATTCTACCACTCAGACTCTGACACTGCATCATCTTCTTGTGGCAATGCCTATAAAAACCTTGCAACTCTAAAGGAAGAATCAAAAAGCAAAAATGCCCTGCGTATGAGGAATGTTGCAGGTATTAGTGAAGAGAACGAAGTGTTTGGAGGTTTAATATTCTCTTGCTATCTCCGGGGCGAGTCATTCCGGCCTTATTTTGATAGCTTCCCATTCAGTGGCAACTTCCCTGGGGTTCCGCTAGCAGGAGCTTTTTGCAGTGGTGAAATTGGACGAGGTTCTTCAAGCTCGATATCTCAAGAAGATGATGAAGAAAACTCTGCTCGTTGCTGTTTGCATTACCATAGCACAGTGTACTTGGTCATGTCATATATTCCAGCAACTTCAGAGCATTAAGTCTTTGCTCACATTTCCCTGCTTGATTATGGAGTAAAAGTCAAGTATGACCTGGAGTGCATTGAGGGAAAAGATGTTTTGCTCCTTCCTAAGATATGCAGAGAAACTCGCCATTGTGCTGTCGATTCATAGTTTGGCTTCATGCATGTATATCTCAATGCTAGTAGATGTTGTTGTTGTTGTTTTTTTTTTTTTTTTTTAGCTTATGGAAGTGTACTGGGATGTATTTGGATTATGTATGGAATGAAAAATGTTTGATTTAGATATGCAAATGGATTGTGCCAAACTTAAAGCTATAGAACTAACAGGTATTTTCCAAGCTTTTTATATATGGATGTTCAATCAAATTACAAAATTAACTTTACCTTTAGGACTAAATTAGGATAATCATTTTAATTTAGTATTATTCAAGATCAATCTTTTTATAAAAATAATTATCATAGATATTGTTGAGGCTTTGCATAATTAACACTGGCCAAAGAGCAGCTAAAATTTATAATAACATGTTTTATCAAGTGTTCAATACTGTATTGAAATAAATTATTTTATTTAAACGATTGATTGATTGGTAGTCATTTTAGTTAGTTATTATGTCGTTCCTTTATTGGACAAATTCAATAAGAAACTATCAGCCTTTCATACAATATGAATAAAGATGACAAATCCACGTATGTTTAATGTCCTTCAAGGCTTCAACAATTACACTAATTTGAAACCGTAAGCTCTTCATAAAATCTTAATGAAACGACCAATGTGGCCGTTCTTTTGTCAGTGTCGTTTGGTGAAACGACATAATCATCGAGTCCTAAATCCAGATTCAGTCTTTCTTTTAGCCTTGGTGTCGTTGGACAAATCGGTGGGCAGTTAGTAGCAGCTCTCCAACTTCAATTCCTCGTCCCTGCGGCCCTGGGGCACTAGTCTTATCAAATGGAGGGGGAGACTAATAAGAGAAAAGCTATGGAAGAAGCGAAAATAGGTTTTGGTTCGTTAACCGAAGACATAGTGGAAAAGATACTCAGGAGATTACCAGCCTTATCGTTTGCATCAGCGGCGTGCGTCAGCAAATCATGGAACCAAAATTGCAATCGAATCCTCTCTCGACCAAAACTTGCCTCTGCTATCTCTCTCAATCCTTGCCCCAGTGTAAGTCTAATTTTTCGCTACCCATTTTCACCAACAACCTTTTAATTCTCTCTAATTTTATCATTTTTTTTTTGTGACATCAGATTGCTGTGCAAGAGGTTCTTGAGAAGGTTCTATTGGAACCCATTCGGCCGCATTTTGCTATTGCAAATGGTTTTGGCGCTTCCTTCTTCATGCAGAAAGCTCTTGATTTTGTATGAATTTTTCATCCCTCAGCTTTTTATAATTTATGGGTATTTCATTTGCTTTTCTTGAAATTTCTTTTATTGATCTTTATCTATGTTTCAGTTAGCTGGAAAACTGGGTTCAAAGACTCCTCTTATTGTTACTTGGGCTAATGGAATCATGGGAAGGGATGTTCTTACCAATGAGTTCCGAGAGGTTTGACTTTACTCTTTTTCCTTTCTCATATAAGTAAGTGTTTATGTGTCTTTTAGGAAGGATGATGAAACAGAATGATGATTTTAGGTAATGGAAGGTGAGGTTGATAGTGATCACGATGGTGAATATATGGATGCCAGTTCTGGTATCCTTTTGACTGTGGGCTTCTTACCAGGATTAAAAGTTGAGGCCATCCCACTGTTAAGAAGCCCAGGAAAGGTAACAAATTATAAGATTAAAACTCAATTTTCATTACCTTTTAAGCTGCAAAATTAATTTGATTCTTTTGATACTGGTTCTCATTATGGAGAATCAAAGTTATGTTATTTATAAGGTTCCAATATTAAATGCTCCATCTTGAATGAGATAGGGAAATGATTTCTCTAGTGAATAACCATGATATTCTCTACAAGTTTTTGAATGGCCACTTTTAGGTTCTATTTTAGAAGTAGCATAAGCTTAAGGAGCATTTTATGCTTGTTGTGCACTATGAATCATTAAAGCAAACTGATATCAACATATTTCATTGACAGCAGGCACCTCAAGTATCAATGGCTGATAACTTTGTGATGGATATTAGGAACTACACAGCTTCTGCTTCAGGTTGCACGTCTCCAGTTGGAATCATAATGTTTGGAGTAAGTGATGTTTTTGCCACTGGCTAATACATTAATTTATCTGATTGCTGCCTTTGCTAAAATTGTGAGTTTGGTGTTGCTGCAGGGTGGAGATATTGACCTGAAACTTATCATTGAAAAGCTGGGTGAGTTTTTTTAATTAAGGCAATCTTCTTTCTTATATTTTATTTTATTCACAGAAAAAGATCTAAACTCACAGTCTTGTTTGTAGAGAATGTGGTGAAACAAAAGGATGTAATTTTTGCTTTTGCAACAATCCATTGAAGACATTTCTAATGCAATTGTATGGCTTAGTTGATTAGGAGATTCATACCTTTTCAAAATCCCTAAAAAAATGAGGAAGAAACTCTACTTATTTTGTTATTCTTGGTGTCTAATTCTAAAGAGGCTGATATCTGTTTTGCGATATACATTGATAAAGGTAAAACTCTTTTGTTTCATGTTTCATGCTTGGCTTTTAGTGGCAGGTGAAAATAGACCTACAACCGGGCATAGTGCTTGGGAAAAATAGATATTACATTTTTTTTTTCTTTTAGAGAATGGTGCTTTAGATTTATTATCTGTTTGGTTATGTGAGTGAGCAAGAAGTAAGCTGAGCAATGGGTTCTGAACATATATCTGGATCTTGACAAATTCAGAATGCCTTTATTTCTTGGCCAGATGTTGAAACTTTTGCTAATTTATTCCATGTTTTCTGCATTTACTTCAAGTTGCCACTGTGTTTTATGTTGCAGATTTATGACTTGCAGCAAGCTTGTGCACTTACTTCAAGTTCATAATATGTTGTATGTTGCAGATTATGCCATGTCAAAGGACACTATTATTGCTGGTGATGAGAACACTAAATTTTTGTTCAGAAGTGGGATAGAATCAAGAAATGTCTGCAGAAGCACCAGATATCCTTCTGATGCTATTGCTCTTGTGTTCGCAAGGGATAGAGAAAAACCACATGGTAACTGTTTAAATCTGCTCTTTCATTCTCTTTCTGCAACCAGCAGTGGAACTACATGTATGGCCCCTCTGAACTTTGGAAAATTATATTTAGAATTTTAGAAATTTAATTTAATTTAATTAATTTATTTTTTGTTGGTGCTCCCCCAAAATTTGTAAATTTCTTTTGTAAGCCCAGCTCAACTCAGCTATTAAATCCCATTCTAATTGGGGTTGGCTTATATAATTCAAACAATCTAAAACTTTTGGATTGTCAATTCACAGTTAGCACTTATCACCTATGATTTTAAAGGTCTTGTTCCTTCCCTGTTTGCAACTAAAACTGATGATATGTGCATACTCAATTTTTTTAGTCTAATATTTAGATTTTGTCGCGTATAAATTTTCTAATTTGGCTTAGTCAACAGGAATAGGGGAAATTCAATTCCATGCTGCATTATCAAATGGCCTTTCTGCAATAGGTCCAAAATATAAAGCAGCTTCTGTCAGAGTGAGAGATCATGCTCATACTACTTGGCTCACTGCCAGACGAGAAGGACAACGGGAGATTCTTGATGGTCAAATGATTGTAAATGAAATTGATGATGAGGTATGCTATCATTTTGACATGTATGCTTTTGGTTTTGAGAAATGTACGTCTTGAATTCCTTCCACTGGAAAAATTTTTTATCAAAGAAAAGCAAAAGAAGCTGGAATTTGTAGAGAACTCGAAATATTTTTTCCATATTGGAACTGAGTATTTTATAAATACTTTAATTGTGCTTTTACTGATCAGAGATGCTTACAAACTGTTGTCTCAATTGTTTATAATCTGTCTTTACTTTTTGAGCCTCCATTTCACTAAGAATTTTTGAGGTAGTGCTTTCCCAACAAATATCATGCTTTCTTTTCTTTGGATATGGATGGAAACATCATATCTATTGTACGTTAGCGCTTTTATTCTCCTCTTTCTAAGGTAAAAATATGTTGGCAGTTGGAAAATGACATCAGAGATACTGATTTGTACATCGGGGTTACAAAACACAGAAAATGCTCAGTTGGGGCAGAGAAGTCAAGGTTGATGTCATCCTTAGCTTACCATGGAGTCATGGGGTGAGATTTTGAACTTTCCTCTCATCTTTGTTTGGGCCCATTTTTCTCGTCGATGTTTGCCATGCACTTGAAATAACACTTGTTAATCCAAAGAAAATTGCATCCATCCGTTGAATAATTGGCTGTTTTCTTTCTGAATTTCATAATGAAATTGACCTACGAAGACTAAACTATGTACTTATAGTGCTGTACTCGCAGTTGTAAAACCAACAATACTGAGTAATATCTCAGTGAAAAATTAATTTAGAAGTTCGTTTGATACAGTTTAAAGTACTTATTGCAAGATCAATTACAAGGATCCTGTTTCAAATTATTGTACTGTAGAAGGCACTTTTTATTGTTATAGATGAGCAGTTTTTTTGGGAGGTGGATGTGGGTGTGGTGGTTGTGCTTTTAAAAAGTTGGGAGCTTCTTTTGTTTCTTTCCTCTTCCTTCCACAAGAAGAAAAGATACTCTTTTTTTCTTTTTCTTTTTTTGTTAATTTCCATTCCACTCCTTTGTTTAAGAATAATATTCATGGGTATTACTTTTCAACAGAGCAGATGAAGAACACCTTATTGTTTATGGTGCTGGGATCAGAACTGCAGACTATTTCCAATTTTACCATTCAGATTCAAGCACTGCGTTATCTTCGTGTCGCACTATCTCTGCAAACCTGAGAAACTTGAAGCTAGATTGGATTTGTAAAAATGGTCTTCATCTAACAGATGTTGGTAACGAGTGTAGGAAGGAATGTATTGGGGGTTTTATTTTCTCTTGTTGTGGCCGTACTGAATCATTTTTTGGGCGTACCGATGTTGATAGCTCCCCATTCTTGGAGAATTTTCCTGAGGTCCCATTGGCAGGAATATTTTGTGGTGGGGAAATAGGCCGCGGCATTTCTATTTTGAATGCACATGAAGGGCATCAAGAAAGCACTCCCAGCTGTGTGCATGTGTATAGCGCAGTATATCTGGTAATGACATATGCCCCAGCAACATGAGCATTAGATTTGATGGAGATACGATTCAATCAATTACATGCCTTGTCTTCTTCTTCTTCTTCTTCTTTTTTTTTTTTTTCTTCTTATAGATAATGAATAATTATCATCATAGGAAAATGCTAGGCAATAAAGCCAACCAGAACTTCATAAGCTTTGAATCATGTAAATTTGTTCCGCTTCTCTCTTTTGGGTTCTTTGTGAGGTTATAAAATTATAAAATTATATGTGTATCAGATGATTAGTAGATTTCCTACATATTTTATTATGGTCAATATAGAAGTATGGTTTGTTAGCTAAGCATGTTTTCTTCCACTTGTTCTAATTATTTCTGCATGTGTGTGGTAGTTATGATACACAATTTTCATACTCAATGCAACTTTTGTTTTTCTTGTTCATCCCCATTCCTTCAGTTACATTGAAAGGCTTTTGGATGCTAAATTCTCTTATAAAATAATAAAACATTCTTGTTTATTTATGTGCTTGAGAGGAAGCAAATTAAGAGACGATCAAATTCTGGTTTATAGGCAATCTGAAGATCCATGTTGGCGAGTCCACGTGTCAGTATTTTTTCTACAAAAACCATTAATTTGAGGGTTATACTATGTACTGCAGTAAGCATCTCTAATGGTAGTTAATAATATTTAATTAGTTGTTTGTCTACGCATTACGTGGCTGATATTATTATTTTGGTTATAAATATTTTTAATTCGCAAACTAATACAAAATTAATATATACAATAATAACAATTCAGTGAAAAATATAATTGATAACATGTCGTATGAAATAAGAAAATTTTGTTAATTTATTAATCAAAATCTTAATTATATTTATATAAACAAATATTAAAATATATTCAATATTTTTTAAAAATTAAAAATCATTACTTAATTAAAAAATAACATATTAGTTAATTCAAATAAAAAATATTAATTAATAGACATAAAAATTACACATCACCATAATATTTATGAGTAAAAAATAAATGTACATGTCAAAAAAATTTTATATCTCAGTATTTGTATAATATATATAAATAATCTAATTTGAAAAATAGTTTTAAAAATAACTTAAAACGAGAATTTTTTTTGAGAATAACTTAAATTAAAAATTATTTTGTAAAAATAACCTAAATTAATAAAAACGCTAACATAGTACAGGCTAGTTTGTAATTAATCTTTAAAGAGGCAGATTTCGGCTGACAAATCTAAATTAATTAAAGAATATATGATTATACAAAACACTTGAACGAATGATGATCTCTCGAAGATATATAGAATTTGCTAGGTTTTACTTTATACTACAATTTTGTTTCTTTTTTTGAGAATGTACAATTTTTCTTAGGGTTGTGTTCGTGCATGCAGTATTATCGAGTGAGTTTGTGCATGCAATGGATGTTGCTAATTTGCTTTAGGGGTAGGGCTGTTTATTTATATATATATACCTCCTAATATTAACCAATCTTAATTTTTCTGTGCATTTATAAGAGAGAGAGCTAAAAACGTTTAGAGATGCCAACGGGATGGGCATCTTCATTTTTGCCGGGATCTCTATTCTCCACTTGAAATTTTTATTTTGTTTTATTTTTTTTAATTTTATGTGTTTTAGATAGTAAAATATAATGTATACAATTTTAAATTTTAATTAGATTCAAACTGATTCCAATATCTTTAAATTAAAACTTATTAGTGTATATATATATTACTTATGTATTTTATTACAAAGTAGAAAGTATATATATATATATATATATATATATATTCGTTAGAGTAATAAAATCTCTCAACCGCCTAAGAACATAACTATAGATGTCAATAGAGTGGAGAATCTTTATTTCAAGCAGGGATTTGCTATAACAGAGTGAGAATTTCCTAATTTTTATCTTCATGAAGGAGAAGATGAAGGATATTTCTTCTCCATTAGCAGGGACGACCTTGGGGTAGAGATGGGAAGTATATTCCCAATTCCATGAGGATTTCCGTCTCAATTTTTATGGGGATCCGATATTATGTTTACATAATTATTTTTAAAAGTAATATATATATATATATATAATTTTTAATTTTATCACTCACTTTTTATAATTTTTTCATATAATGACAACTCTAAAAAATTTTATATTGAATTAATTCATCTCTTAATACTTTATATGTCAGAATCTATTAATATTTTCTACTATTTATTTTTATTTTTCAGTTATTATTTATGAATTTTAAAAATATAAATAATATATAAATAATACTATATATATACATATATTAATAAGTAATATATAAAAAATAACAAAATACATAAGTAATACATATACACACTAATAAGTTTTAATTTAAAAATATTGGAATCAGTTTGAATCTAATTAAAGTTTAAAATTTAAATTTTTATACATTATATTTTATTATTTAAAACATATAAAATTAAAAAGAAATAAAACAAAATAAAAATTTCAAGTGAAAACTAGAGATCCCGGCAAAAATAAGAATGGGGGATGGTACCCCTCACTCCATCCCATTGCCATCCCAAAACATAATAGGTTTTTAGCTCTCTCTCTCTTATAAATGCACAGAAAAATTAAGATTGGTTAATATTAGGAGGCATATATATAAATAAACAACCCTATCCCCGAAGCAAATTAGCAACATCCATTGCATGCACAAACTCACTCGATAATACTGCATGCAAGAACACAACCCCAAGAAAAATTGTACATTCTCAAAAAAAGGAACAAAATTGTAGCATAATAAAGTAAAACCTAACAAATTCTATATATTTTCGTTTTTATCAAGAGATCATCATTCGTTCAAGTGTTTTGTATAATCATATATTCGTTAATTAATTTAGATTTGTAGGCCGAAATCTGCCTCTTTAAAGATTAATTATAAACTAATCAGTACTATGTTAGCATTTTTACTTGTTTAGGTTATTTTTACAAAATAATTTTCAATTTAAGTTATTTTCGAAAAGTACTCATTTTAAATTGTTTTTAAAATTATTTTTCAAGTTAGATTATTTTTTTTGCTGAGCTAGCAGGACTTATAGCTAAAAAATAAAAAATATTAGGCCACAAGTGAAAGGGGCGTCTAGATTCATATATCTAGACTCGGTAGCAGTCAGGCCGAGACTGATATCCATAACATCAGTCGCCGCAATTGCTCTAATGATGGGATGAGACAAGTTAATGAGCATCAGACTAAGTCCAGACTGCTACTGAGAGTAACGAGAAAGACACAGTAGCAAAAAATTTAGCTTTTTTTTATATAATTATAATACAATACAATACAATATAATATCATTATATTATATATATTAATTATTTATTATATAAAATATATATTAATTTTTAACAATTATTAATTATCAAAAAATATAATGTATTATTTATTAATTTATTTTATCAATTATTTTTTATATAAAATCAAAATAGAATATAAGACATAATATATTATATTCTCAATAAAAAACTCAAAATGAGAAAAATAAAAAAAACTCAACAGGGGTTTTGTCCAAAATGAGAAAATGTGGAAAAAGAATTATAACTAGCCGCTGCTAGCAAGAGCAGCCAGCATGCAGGCCTCAACTTCCCCCAAAAAAATTAAAAAGAAGAAACTATATATATATATAGCTCATAAATCCAATGATGTATCTAATAACAAAAAGAATGTATCAGATTATCGTCAATCTTCTCATTTTATGAGCAGAGGTGATGAAAATGTGGGGGAGTATATGATAATTAACAATAACAAGGACCATTAATTATTTAGATAGCTAGCTAGCTAGCTGTATGATTAATCATGCATGAGTATTATCTTGACAGACAGACTAACCACTTATGAATAAAGAAATATCATTTATGAGCACCATAAAAAATCTTTAATATGCCACCTAATTATCTCTTGAATTGTCTCCAATGATTTGAATGTTCAAAATCTATATACTAGCTAATTAATCATAGAACACCACAGTTATTGATCTATGACACAATCATTTGCTTTAATATATATGATATCTCTAATGTGATAAATAAATTAATTAACAGAAAATGAATAATTAACTGGGATTTTTCTTTGCATTATCAAGACATAATTATGAGCTTAAAGGATCCCATTTAGGGGAATTCAAAATCTGAAACAAACACCAACCTTTATAGATTCAAAGTAAAATTACCAAAAATTTTATGTATCCCTCAAGAAAAAACCTCAATAAATCGCATTAAACCCATAAAACTCATTTATCCATAAGCATATGATAGATATATATGACTAATCCATGCATGGAATTAATGGAAGTTCATGATGATCATTGACTAATGTTATAACACAGAAATTGATAGTAATTAACTACTTGGAAAAGGAATAAAAACAAAAGAAAGAAAAATTGATCAATGAATATTCTATTTAACATGTATAAAAATTAAAAAATTAAAACGAATAAAATTATATATATATATATACATACTAGCTGCAAGCATGGATATTGGCACGGCTCAATCAGATTAAAGGACCCAAAGCCCTTGGGAGATTTGATTTGATTGAGCCATACCAACATCCTCACTTTAATTCTTATAAACTTTTGCTAATTACACTTACCATGAAACTAAAGAGATGCATGATTCAACCATGAATATGTAAGCGGAAGCTTGTATTGAACATTCAAAATGATCAATTGATTGATGAATTTAATTAGAAGATTAGAAGATAATTAGGAAATTCAAGGAGAGGATACATATATATTAACACATTAGCAAGGCATATACTTTGGTAATATAATAGGAAGAAGAAAGTGGGAAAACATGAAATGAAAAAGATAACATCGAGAAATCAGAAAATGGTTGAGATGTCAAAATCTTTGCTTCATTTATAAGATTGATAATTTATATAAAATTTCCAATTAGGTCTTCCCAATGCCTTAGTGTGGTTGATGTCATTGGTACAGGAGTATTTGAAAAGATTTCTTTGCACCAATAATTTAATATTTTTATTATTTTTTATTAATGGCATTAACATCTTCAATTCGAACCCCAATTAATTAAAAAAAAAATATTCCTTTTCTTTTATTAGTACTATATATATATATATTAGAAGTTTTTCAGGTTTTTTTGTTTTAAAATAAAGTAACCTATTTTGTTGCGAAAAAAAAATTTTACGAAAAATTATAATTTTATTTATATTTTTTCATAAATTAAATTATTTTTTCACAATTTTACTTAATTGCAAAAAAATTTAATTTTATGAAAATATAATTTGTTTTGTAATATGATTTATTTTATACAAAACAATAATTTTATGAGAAAAAATAATTTTATAATTATAAAAAATATTACTCTTTTTAAAAAAATCACAATCTTTTTATAAAAAATATCATATAGACAAATTTTTTATATTATTTTGTTTTTAAAAAAAAGTACAAAATTTTATTTTTTATAGTCAATAGGATAGTTATAAATAATAAATATAATTAAAATATTTAAAGTATTATAATTAAATTAATCTGCTATTATATTTCTCTAATTAAAAATAAAAAATATTAGAATGATTACAGTAGTATTTTAAATTTATATGTTTATAAACTTTATAAAAAAATAGTCTAATTTATGAAAAAATATAAAAAGATTATGATTTTTTATTACAGAGCCATTTTTTTTGTAATTAAAAATTTATTTTTCTTTTTCTTAAAATTGTTGTTTTGCAAAAAATAAATCATTTTTTCGTAAAATTAAAAGTTTTTTTGTAACTAAAAAAATAGTTTAATTTATAAAAAAATATGAATAAAATTATTATTTTTCGTAAAAAATAATTTCTTTTTTGCAAACAAAGTAGGTTACTTTGTTTAAAAATAAAGTAACTATAAAAAACACCTATATATATTTCATTTTCCTTTCTAATACTATTTTCCTTTTTCTTTTTTTTTTTTTTTAATTCTAATGTATAATAGTTTCTAATTGATTTAATGATGGCTAACTAATAATTTCTAATATAATCACTAAACTCTAATTTTTTTTTAGGCAAATCCCTAAAATTTATTTTTTTTCCCCTCAATCAGAGGTCATCCAATAAAACTAACACAATATGCCATGTAGGATCATGTCACCCATTGATGCTAAATCAAATGCCACATCAAACTACTAATCTGACTCAATAATGTAGGGCACAATCTGCAAAGAGGTGGTTTCTTTCTTTACGTACATGCTTGACACATTACAAAATAAATAAAATTATATAAAAAAAATATCATCATCTCACTTAGCACCGACAAGCAAACTATGGTGAATCATTACCATCGACCTCAAATCCGTGCACTCTCTTATACCTAAAGACCCATTAGAAAGAGAGAGACTATATTTTTTTCTTCTTTCTATTACAAATCTCATATTCAATTTTTAACCCTAACAATAATGGCATTAGTTATTGAGAAAACCATCAATGGTGAGAATACAAGGTCAAGGATATGTCTCATATTGGAGATTTTTTTTTCTTGATACTAAATATAATTATTCAAAGATCTAAAAAGTTGTGTGGGACAGATAGGGTACAAACCACCAAAACAAGAACAAAAAAATCACAAGAAAAAAGAAAGAGAAAGATAGAGGGAAAGAGACAGAGATATTATATTTGATTAAGAAATGGATTTGATTTTGAAATTTTGAGATTTGTTTTCATGTTGTTTTGTGGGTCTCTTTCCTTCTTTGTTAGCACCTAGAACCATATCGTCACCGTTATCGCTCATGATTCTGTTGCTTTTTTTACCCAGAAAGGTGAGACTTTCTAGAAGTATTGGTGGTATATTGAGCTTGCTCTTGGTTGGGGTTTGGGTGATGGCTCAAATATATCACTGTTTTCTTCAGTTGACAGCCTATTTTAATCGTCTTCTTCGTTGTTGTGGTTGTTGTGGTTCTAAATGAGTATTCTTGCTTTCTCTCTTTCAATTTTCTCTTTTTTAATTAATACTATAAATATATATATATATTACTTTTTTTTTGTTAAAATTTGAAATTATTAAGCTGACATGGCCTTTGAGTAGTTTAGGTGGGGTGACATGGCCAGCTTACTCAGATTAATGGTGAATTTCTAACCAAAATTTATTGACTTCTGATTAAAAAAAAAATTAAATATTCACATGCAAAAAATTAAAATTTAATGACCACATTAAAAATTATCTCAAAATTTAAATATTTTAGTGTCGTTTACTCATTCAATTACCAGTTGAATGAGCATTCGATCAAATTTAATAATGCAAAACAACTTATATAAATATATAGTGCACCATTAATTAGTGTCATCTTTATTTAAAACACATTATAGGAATTGGCATCTGCACTTAATAGTGAAAATGTTAAAATGAAAAAGATCAAGCAAATATTTTTTTCCCAACTTGTATTTGATTACATAACAATATTTAAGGGAAACTTGACTTGGTCTTAGAAATCAATTAATCTATAATTGAAAATTAAATGTTGGGCGATTTTTTTTTTTTTTATTATTGTTATTAAGTACACCAGTAATTGACTATTAGTATATTTCTTAATTAGTTTTTTTCCCCTTGAATTTTCTTTAAGACGGTTGCTTTTAACCGAGAATTAAGTAATTATATTAAGTTGATATGTGTCAGCATTAGCTAAGCAATTGACAAGCGTCAAGACAAATTTTGCATGAATGAATGCATCGCCTTTCAATGCTTTTCTATCATTTCATAAACAAGGCAAAGAGAAAATCAATTTCTATACTTTCGTTTTATAGCTTTCTTTTTTAAATTTGTGGGGAGGGATTATGTCATTTCGTTTTTATATGGTTGAGTTTTATTCCGGCTGCCAAGTTTTTTTTTTTTCCCCTTAATTATAAACGCTCCTCGTCCATAAATAATAATACATAATTTTTTTAACGTCCAAAAAAATTTTATTTTTTTAATTAAATTTATATTCTTATATTTTCAAATTTATATATAATATATTTATTATTAATCTCATAATCCAAAAAACAATTAGTACTGTTAGTTACTACAATAAGGGCAAAATAGTAAAAAAAAATAAGAATAAAAAATAAAATTTTTAATTTTTATGTCAAAATAAAAGTGAATAATTATTTATGAAGGAAAAAAGTATTATACATGAAAATTGTGTTTTAAAAATCAGACCGAATTTATCAGTTGGATTGGTTGAATCAAAAATCTCTGGTCAATTCTGTTTGATTCAATTAAAAACTGTGATTTCTTATTTAATTATATTTTAACTTATTTTTAATAAGTTGAATTTCTATAAAAATCAATCAAAAAATTAAAAAAAAATAAATAAATTTTATTTAACTGGTTAAATTATTAATTTAATCAATTAAATTAATTAAACTGTAAACTAATTACTGGATCGGTGTAATTATCAATTCGATTTTTAAAACAATGCATGAAAGCTATAATGCCAAAATTGGACGTTAAAATCAAAGCATTATGTTAACTGTGAAGTAATGTTATGATCCAAACTAGAAGGCGGCTGCGGAAAAAAAGAAAAAGAAAACCCTAACTGCCTCTTCTTTTTTGGACTGCTAAAAATAGCTGGCAGCATTCCTATCATTTCACTTTTCATAGTGTTTGTTTATTTTAATAAATACAAATGTGTTTTTTCATATTTGTTAGTATTTTTTTTCCTATATGATTGAAATTGTTTGTTTTTCTTTGATTATTATTATATTTATATGAGATTGATATTGAAAATTTTAATAGAAATAATGAATCGAATATTTATAATTATGAAAACATAAAAGTCGAATTGTGACATAATTAAGCATATCAAGTAAGTATGTTTACTGCTTTAATATTGAGTCAATTGTTTTATCAATATAGTCATATTTCTATTTATGAAAATTATAATAATTCAAGTTAGATTCACGAATATGATTTATGATTTGTAAAATTTTATATTTTATTTACTGTTAACTAAATAATTTATTTTCACAAATAAAATTTATCTCTTCTTATTTAAAAAAAAAACTTATTCAAACTGATACATCAAAAAGAGTTTTTCTACTAAAAAAAGAATGTCTTTAATATATTAATTAAAATTAATTTATTATTGACAAATTTCAAATAAATAATAATTTTGATTAATAATTTTAAAAAATTATATTGAGTTATTAATAAAAATTGGTAAAAAATTATATTTTTCTCCCATTAATCAGTGCTTCAAAATTACCCGTTAAAAAATTCACGGTATGCCAAGTGCCAACTCTTCAATAATAATAATAATAAAGCTATAATAAAAAAACTGTGATCAACATGGTGTAGTGGTAGGACGTGGATAATGGTAGTAATTAATGTTATATTAATTGATAATGATATAGGAATTGGTTTAATACTTTCCCCGTTTTAAAATATTTATAATTTAAAATTTCAATATCTGAATTAAAAAAATTATTAAATTATCATAATTTTAAAGTGAATAAACTAAAATACCTTTTATTAATTTTGATATAGAGAAAAAAATAATTAATATAAATATTTAGTGAGAAATAAATAGAGGGTAAAGTTAAAAAAAATAATAAATATATTTTTAAAATTTTAAAATAACAAATAAATTGGAACAAATTTTTTTTTTAAAATGACAAATATTTTAGAACAAAAAGAGTATATTATTTAGGGATAAGTTTTGAGGTGTAAGTGAGTCGAGCTAACTTGCAAGCTATTCAAGATTGACTCGAAAATTACTCGAAATTGATTCGATATAAGTCTAGTTGAGCTTAAACTATTCGAGTTGAGTTCAAGTTCTTTAATACTCGGCTCGACAGGCTCCCGAGCCTAATCGAGCTTTTATATAATTATAATTTTGCCCTTTATAAATTACTCTATTTGATATTTGGATAATCTCAAGTAAGTGAGCCAAATCAAGTTTGAAACGATATTGAGCTCGAGCTCGATTGTTTAAAATTTGATTAGGTCCAGTTAATTCCTTACTCATTTAGGCTAGAACTTGACTCGAACTCGTTAATTTTGCTCAAGTTCAAGCTGTTCAATACTCAGCTCGAACTCTAGTTTGAGTACCACAAAACTCGACTTGACTTGACTCGTTTACACCTCTAGATAAGTTCAAAAAAGTACTACGTGGTTTTGTGCATTTGCAAATACAGGCTTGTGATTTTTTTTTTTTCGTAAAATGGGGTTCATAGTTTATTCCGTTATCAAATCTGGGGCCTACCGTCAATGCATTGTTAATCTTTTGCAGATGTGGCACTTGTTAGTTGATATGACACTGATTGTATATGCCACGTGACATAAAAAATTAAAAATAAAATAATTTAATTATGATTAAAAATTAATTATCAATAAAAATTATTATTAAAAAATTAAAATAATTAAAAAGAAATGGGAAATAATTAATTTTTATTTTAATTAAATTATTTTTAATAATAATTAAATATTAAAAAATAATAATTAAAAAATAATAATTAATTTTTATTATTATTTTAATTATTAGATTAATATTAATAAAAATTAATTTAATTATTTTAATTAAAAATATTTTTAATCATTACAAAATTAAATAAAAAAATTAATTTTAATTATTTTAAAATTTTTTTAATTATTATGATTTTAATTAAAATTTTAATTATTTTTTAAAAAATAATTATTTTAGTTATTTTAATAATTATCAAAATAAATAATAATTAAATATTTTTAATTAATAATTTAATTATTATTAAAAATAATTAAAATTATTTAATTATTTTAATTAAAAGTAATAAAAAATAATTTAATTATTAAACATGAATTTAGTTATTATCAATGCCTCACGTAGCACTAACATATACCAAGTCAGCCAACAAGGGTCACATATATAAAACTAATAGTGCATTGATAACAGGCTCTCATATTTACTTATGAAATGAATTACAGATCTTGTTTTATAAAAAATATATATATCACAAACTCTCATTTGTAAATACACGGAACCACATTGCATTTTTTTTTTTTTAACTTATCTCTATTATTTAACTATAAATTTTTTGAATAAAATTGGCTTAAGTGGGTAATTATTGTGCAATATTGGAAGGTAATTAATACTTTTGGTGGTACGTGCCAAGCCAAGGGGGTAGTTGGAAAGTGTTAAAAAATGATTAAAATCGGATCATTAAAAATTGTGTTTTGACTAGTGATCCAACTGCTACTTTATCATTAGTTTCGTAATTACTCATTTAGAATTTCTTTTTTTTTTTTTTTAAATATAGCATATATTTGCCCCTTTGGGTGGGGAACCTTCTCCCTAATGATTTGTCAATTCGCTCCACTAACGAAGACACAAAGAAACCAAAGATTCGGTTTTTTAATGACTACATACCTAATTTTTTTGTCCTAATTTCTCCACTATTTAATTAGTGGATTTATCATATTAACAAAATTTTTTTGATATTTGACTCCAGCTATCCTTTATTTGTTGATTGGTCCAACGGTTAATTTGCCAAAGATTGCCTCCAATTGTCACTTTCTATTTTTAATTTCTTTTAGTATATCAAATTATCAAAAGAAAAGGGAAATAAAAGAATTGGGTATATAGGAGGAACATATGATATGCCCACGTACAGTTTGAATACAATATCCTCATAATTGGCAATTAGAGCATTAGCTAAGCTTTGGTGAGTGCTCCAGATTTGTGCAAGCAAAAGAAACCATTCAAAGCCCAATATCATTGCAACTTTCTACCTACCCATGGAATCTACATTCCCAGTCCAGGTCACAAATTCGAAGAATACATTAAAGCTACATTTCATATTTCATAATACAACATAATATAATATAATTAAATATATTTTTAATATAAATATTATATTATAAAAATATATTTAATAGACCATAATATAATATAATATAATATAATATAAAATTTATATTAAAATTATATTTAATTATATTATATTATGTTACATTATGATTTACGAAACGTATTTGATGAGAAATAAAATGTGCCAAAAATCTAATAGGTTTACATTGACGAAGTTCATACTGTGATTTATCTCTAACCCACACTTTGTTGGGCCTATAGTCTCAACCCAACACCAACTCTTTCATCTGTAAGAAAAATTGAAACTACTTCTCTCTCTTTAGGGCTTTTCTCTCTCTTCAACACTAAGGGTGCGTCCAAATGAGCATGTTGTCAATACCGTATCAAACCCACGAGAGCACCACCTGCAAGAAACAAATTGCTCAAACACGACGCACAACACCCTAACACCTTTAAGAGCATATTCTATGGCCAGCTCATCACAAAAAGACAAATAGAATGTAGTGCTCAACAACGAATTACGTGTTGACACATGTGTAGCTAGGACGTCAAGACCCAGCGTATAAAAAGTCTAACCTTCTTCGACCTCAAGTAGTTCGAATTCTACACTATCTCATATCTATTCTTTTCTAGAACTCAAGGTCTTAGAGAACGAGTATCCTTTCTCTTTAACTACTTCGTCAATCAATTAAAACTAACTTGAGCATTAGATAGTCTTTGCCAAGCAATAGGCATGGCTCCTTTGGACTTAGTTCACTGTCTTGCAGGTCTAGCCCATCATTTAATTAGTTGATTTTAGATTTATCAAACGATACTGTCCATAGGAAACATTTAACTGGATTTAGTTTTCTCTCTTTTTTTTTTCTCTTTATCTGGAGGATTGCTACACTAGCATTCTTTCTTTCATTTGAATTACTTTGCTTGCTAGACTGAAAAATGACACAACATGATCATCCTTAGGATTCACAACCTCTCAAACAACTCCCTCTGATCCAAAAAACCATCAACACAATAACCTCAAAGCATAGATTTAAATGCCTCCTTTCAACTCCTGAGTACCTTGCTTTCTAAGTAAGCATCAGCTGACCCTAGTGCCACCCCCTACCTCTTTCCAACCCTGATATCATCCTTGCCTTGCAATTTATGAACACTTTCCATAGAATATAGGTTGTTCAACAACAACAAACCCGCTATTTTCCACAGAATGTGAGTATAGTCCTAAAAACTGTACAAAGACCAAGAGTTAATAGACAATTCATCTTTATCCCAATAGCGCGAGATACCCCAGCAGCTAAAGGAGATCCTACGCTAATTGGAGAACAAAGGAATCAATTGCCATCAATAATAGAGAAAGTGGGTGGAAAAAACTTCCCTATGGAAGGCATCATTCCAGTGTTAGGGGGGAAAGTGCCTGGAGGAATGCATGACCGGCCGAGAAATTCGCATGCAAAAAGCAAAAATCTTTCTCATGTTCAAGTCCTATTATTAGATTGATGATATATTGATCTGGATTGAAACTAAATAAGATATATCATTCGATCTATTTATGAGTAAGTTTCACCAACATATTAATATTGGATCACAGTTAAACCCAGTTACCCTTAAAAAAAGTTTGTCAGAAAATAAATCTCACATTGAATTAATATAAAATAACTAAAAGGATTTATTATTGAATAGGTGTTAGACTTAGCTCACGCAAATTATTTTATTCAAATTAATAAGTTACAATACTTACTCACTTATAAGCTTACGTATGTATAGATATATGAAGTTTTAATAATACCCAACTTCTTTTCAACCTCTAAATATACAAGTCTGAGAATTGGTTTTTGCTGAGATTGTTAATTACAACAGCAAATTTAAGTATTTCTGAAGTCTCTTCGTTGCCGAATTCATACCAAAAGTCGGCCATTCTTGTCACTGGTATCAAGCTTCAACTCAACGAAATAAACGTAGAGATGAAACCCAAGGAAAGAAAGAGATGTTGGGCCATAAGTATTGGATAAATTGGGCCCAACTCAAACCCAATCTAAATCTCATGGATTTGAAATTAAGATTCAGGTTGTGGAATTGATTAAGCCTTGATTTTCCTTTTAATGGGCCAAAATAAATGTTTGGGCATATGGAAGAAGTTACAGCTTTCAACTTGTCTCTCTCCACTTTTTCTAATATAGTTGGTTTTGGATGACAAGATGAGGAGCAAATTTTTATATCTTAGTCTTCGATCATATCCTGAAATTTGGTTTTGAATTTGTTCATATATTATCAATATTGAAATAGTCATTGTTGAATCAAAAGTGAAACTGGTGATATGTTTGAATCTAAACTTATATACCCTTGTGATACGAAATTCTTTATCATGATTCTGTAAAATAAACCATTTTATGTTCTCATTTGACCAAATTGGAATCCTTCTCTTTCATTTATATTTAATTATAAGCATTAACAGTTTAGATTTCCCCTGAGCTAGAGAAAGCTATAATATTTATAAGCTAAAGAATGTCTCTAGTCACATGTATAGATGGATCCGCAACATTTTGGTGGTGCCATAAGGTTTTATTATGACCGTACAGAATCTGATTGCCTAATTGCTAGTTGCCTCTGCAGTCCAGCTGTAATTTTTGTTCCTATATATATATATTGTGCCTTGTGGATAGATAGGGGCGCAGTCATAGAGGTTGGCGTTTGGATAAGAAAAAGGTAAAGGAGTCAAGTAGGTATAACTTTTAGCACTTGACATGTATCCTCAACAGTATCGGCATCACACACCATTGCAGTGATACTGAAATCACTATCCCACACCACAAGAAAAGTGGAGAATATGTCTCCATATTCAAATGATCATGAGAATAAAGTGATTTTTTTTTTTTTTTTTTTTGAGATGGCAAATATCTACTCGTTACTGTAAAAGCAAGTCTTGCAACAAAGAATTAAGCAAAAATGGAGAGGAAGAAGTTCAGTAAGATGGACTAGCAACCTTATATCAAATGGAGACTTCCTGACAAGTTTGTGGATAAGCTATATTATATCATCTTCCAATGCATAGTTACCTGATACGTGGTACGTAATGGATCGTGGTATGAGTATGGGTACTTGGCATGCCCCTTGGCTATATACACGGTACTCTAGGGGTAGACTTAGTTGGTTCGCTTTTTTGGAACGTGGTATGTTAATATTTTATATTCGGATCGTTTAGTAAAAAATTTAATAATTTTTCTTTAGTTTGATTTTGTCAGAAATTAATATTATCTTAAATGTCTATTTTAAATAAAAAAAA
This sequence comes from Reutealis trisperma, assembly GCA_947687605.1. NCBI lineage: Eukaryota > Viridiplantae > Streptophyta > Magnoliopsida > Malpighiales > Euphorbiaceae > Reutealis > Reutealis trisperma. The sequence continues at coordinate 2,665,057 of CANTUT010000048.1, forward strand.
TTATATATCTATTTTAAATAAATAATTATATTTTATTTCCATATAATTTTTTAATTTTATGATATTAATAGTATAATATTTTCTTGAAAATAGTGGTAATTTTAATTAGTTACATTTAATTTACTACTGCTATTTAATAATACACAGCTGGCTTTCAATTGAATTCTTTAATTTTCTCGTTAAAAGAAAAATACAGCTGGCTTCCATCTCTTTCAATTTTTTTCGTCTTCTTCTTCTTCTTCTTTTTCTTTTTCTTCTTCCTCCTCCTTTGTTCTTTTAAAATTTTCTGCATAATGGATCTCCATTTTTAGAGATTCAGATCGCGTACCAAGGCGATTTGGAGTGTAAAAGAATTGCGATTCTGATCGTGAGTACCAGATCGCGTTACGAGGGGGGTGGGAGCGAATTAGGTAACTATGCTCCAATGCTATAACGTATCAACTATGCAAAGCTTATTCGTTTCCACATTTTTGGAGGGGATCTTATTAATTCACTTAGCATTTTTGGAGTTAATATATATATATATGTTTATTCTTCAAGATCACATTAATTATTCCAAGATTTTAAAAAAAAAAAAATTAATCCAACTAAAGAGCAAAGGTTATTCTTTTTGTATTTTATGAGATTAAAAATCAAGTAAATTAACCCCTCACTATTGAAGCTTTTTCAAGAGCTTTATTTCGTATCAAAGATGCAAATCTGTTTGTTTATATATATTTAATTCGCAAAACATATCATATATACTTAGCTTCTCTGCCTTATCCAATTCTCTGTGGAAGGACAGAAACAGGTACATATAATATTCTTTATCCTGAATACTTTTTTTTTTTTTTTAATCTTTAGTTGCTTAAAAATGTAATTCACTTTTATTTTTTAAAATTCATGGAATATATATATATATATATATATATATATATATATATATATATATATATATATATATATATATATATATATATATATATATGAAATACTTGAATAGTTCATTTTTTTTCCCTATATTAGAGAAAAAAAATAATTTAGAACCAGACTTATTCATGGATCGGATTTGAATTTGAAAAATATTACATTTTTCAAAGACTCGATCCATCTAATTTATAATTTTCTTCACTAAATGAAGTCTATAGTTCGAACTGAAATGAGGTATAGGAATAATGATTTTAACAAATTTGGAGGTGATGGAAGCATCTTTTATATAAAAGCTACCGGTATTAAAAGGATAGGAACAAATATATATGTGGGCTATGGAGTCTTGTCTCCATGCACGATGGAATAGATCATGATGGACATATATATATATATATATATATATAGTCAATTTTTTCAAATATCTAGCTACCTGATAAAGATATTGATATCCTATGCATACAATAGATTTTTTTAAAAAATTTTTCCAATTTGAACTAAGTGGAAAGTACCAAGACTAGTATAAATACAAACTTCTCTAACATTTAGAAACATAAAAGCACACATAAAAAGAATTTGGGAATTATATATATAGAGTAAATGGAGGCCAAACATAAGCTAGTTATGTCTATGTATCAAGCATCCAAACCATCATCTTCCCAGCAATATGCGAAGCCTTACCAATCTTCAGTTGCTTCTGTACACGTATATGATGCGACCAAGGAGAGGAAGTCACACACCATTAATTCAGGTATTGGTTGTGAATCTTCTTTGGGTTTTGATGACAGCATCGATGAAAAAGCTGCAAATTATATCTCAAGTGTTCGAGAGCGATTTAGGCTTGCTTGTTGTTAAGCTACTAAGTTAAACCTTTTAGAAATTATTCTGCTGTTACGTAGATACTATAATCTGTATTTATACTACTACTTGTTAATTTAATTAATAGCACTACATATAGTCAATATGCTTTGTGAGTTCTACATTTTTTTTTTTATGAAATTATTAGTTTAATAGTCTCAAGAGGTGCATCAAAATATCTCAGTCAGAGTTATTACTCATAGCACTCTCATCATACGACTAAACCCTAAAAATAAAAAATATATCAAATGGTTCAATACTCCAACGTGAGTGGAAAACAAAACTTAAATAAAACATGATAACAAAATAATAAACAATTAAGTGCAAAACTTATAGTTAGGCATATTTTGGCATATATATATATATATATATATATATATATATATATATATATATATATATATATATATATATATATATATATATATATATATATATATATATATATATTGAGATCAGTATCAATATATGTAAATTACATACAACTACAACTAATTAATTAAAGAGACATAAGACTGCATGTACTCTGTTTATATTTTTAATTTAATAAAATCATTTTGCTTATAAAAGAAAAAAGATTGCATGATTTATATATCTTAAACATAAATTAATTGATGAAAATTCTCAAGACTAATGCATTAAATTATTTACTATCAGTACAAAATCCCTAGCTAAAACTACTCTTGGAGTGGTCCAATTCATCAAATTATTTTCCTAAGTTTTCAATTACATACTTACATTTTCTACGTACACCCTTCTTTTATTTAAAAATATAGACATGGTCCTAGGAAAATCCCATAAAAAGGTTGACAAGGGCAATAAAGCACAACATCTGCAGCATGACCGTCTGAGAAGACCGTTACCAGTTTAATGGAAAGCTCCATTATTAAGAACCCTGCACATTTCAAAATCGATCAATTATAGTAATCAGCAATGATCGGCATCTTATAGTATAAATTGTTACAATTAGTCTATTAATTATTGCAGAGAAGCACACAATTTAATTAATTATTAGTAGGAAAGCTATGTGCATATGCAAACAAGCACCTCAAAAAATCTTGCTAGCTAGCTAGAAGTGTAATTAGCTAGACTGTTATATAGCACATTACAAGCAGGATGTGCCACTAATTAAAAATGTGGAAACAGTGTGGAAGTTTAAGTTCTTATGTTCTGCTAATAAATTAGAGTGTAGCAAGATGATTAAAATAGCTCATGGTTAGTTAAGTAATTAAATAAAATAAGAAGTTTAATTAATTAAAATGGATTAGAATATATACCTTTGCTGAAACTCATTATTGCATGCATTCGACTGTAGAATTCCCGAGCTGACGTTAGCACCATTTAGTTCTTGCAACTTGATCTTCAAGCATACAGAAAAGAAAGATTTAAAACTCAAGCACTTAACTTAATAAGCTTTATTTATATGTACATTGAAAAATTAAGAATGAATATTTTGAAGATGATAGGTTTTAATATCTCACTCTTTTTTGAAGGCGAGCATTCTCTTCTTGCAGGGCTTTATGCTGCATTCAAACAAAGAGGGGTGAATTTTTATTTTTTAACGTATGTTTCATCCAACTTTCAGGCCAAGTCAATTCCTAATTTCCAACCGCAATTAATTAATTGATTAAAACTAGACGATTTATATATTCTCAATTATCCGAATTGATAGTCAAGCTTTCTTTTCCTTTTTTTATCCATTCCAAGATTTAGTTCACTTCCATGTTAGTTTTATAAGAAAATCTTTATATTAGTCTTTATTAGTTGCATTAATCAATTAGATGCATAATTCATGTATATATATTGAACAAAACGTGTAAAATTAATCTATTATCATTATGGAGTAAGGGTATTTTAGGAAGTTTATATGGTATTAATTAATTTTCTTAATTTTTGTCTAAAACCAAAGTGGACTATCAATCTAGAAAATTGAGTGTTATGCCACAGTTTAGCTTCTAGAATTGCATAAAATAACATGAAAATAATATTTTTTAAAAATTTTTGGCTATGAAAGAATTATCATATAATAATAAGTAAGGATATGAAGTCTAAATATATGTAACGATTCAATAATATTATTACAATAAACATTTTTAAATTTATGAAATATTAATTCTATATATATTGAAGAATAATTATTTTATACTGAGAAAAATAAAATATTCTAATTGTGTACACTATTTTATTGCACAAACCTTTCTTTTTAGCAAATTGACGTGTTCAGAAATAATGCGTCTCTGTTAATTAAAAACCACAAAAAATGAGTCAAATAAATAATAATTCAACACTTTGTTTGTATTTTATATAAAAATGTGAAATTGGGGTTTTCACGCCTAATTAAGTTCTTCTCTATTACTCCATTCATTCCTTAATATGTGACTCTTAGTAATTTCACTACTAGGATTTAAGAAATTATTAATTAGGCTAAATTCTAAGAAAAAATTAACTAAATTACCCTGCAAAACTAATTAATATGTGTAGTAATTACAGAATAATAAATAATAAGGAATATAGATAAAATTGAAAAAAAAAATTAAAAGTCTTATTAGTTTTCTAATGACAGATAATTTAAAAAAAAAAAAAGTTTTCTTCTAAAAACGTTTCATATTAAAGAACAGAGAAAGTAATTGATTGATTTAAGGCTATTTAATTTATGCTAGTAAAATCAAGTGATTACCTTCTTAGAGCGGATGATGTAAAAAAAAAAAAAACTAATAAAATTAAGTGATTACCTGCTTAGAACGGATGCGTTCAACTCCCGTCTTTAATTGTCTCTCAAGTTGTTTTAACTCTTTCATGCCCAACATTGATATATCTTCTCCGCCAAGGTGCCTAAGGAGGAAATTAGATGTTATATATATATATATATATATATGTGTGTGTGTGTGAAGTGTCACATGCTTGTAAATTAAATATTAACGAATTACTTGAGTCTTGCTTCCATTGTTTCTATTGTTCTCTTTAACTCTGCAGTCTCGTTTCTCCAAAACTGGAACCAGCAGAAAATTCAAAGCAACTTCAATAGTAGCAAATGACGACATATATATAAGGTAAACTCCCTATAAAATAATTTAGAATCTAGCAACAAATTTTGCTTTTGAAGTCTGTATATTTGTGGAATTTAATTTATGTATGCTCTGTGATATATATGTGGAAAACAAAAGCACTTATTGTACTTGAATTAGAGTTTTTTTTTTTTTTCTTCATATATATATATATACGTATTAATATATATTTGACAATTAGCCATCTACTACTTTTAAAATTGAATATTCTAAATAAAATAGATTGTCATAATTTAAATAATTAATCCATGGACTCCTATGCCACAAAACTAGCACTCAATCACTAATATCCCAGACACTGCCTATAGTTAATTAATTTTTGTAATTAAGCACTTGCACTTGTCAATCAAGCTAGATTTCGACAATCAAATCATATACATACACATTTATTTAACTTTTCTTTTATAAGAAGAATTACGAAATATATTTTAGAGAGCAAAAGAAATTATCCCATCATGAGTATCGATTACTTCATTGTGAAAAACATAGAGGGAATTCAATTGAAAAAGTTTAGAACCGATGTAAAAATTTATTGCGTTTCTTTTCTCTTTACCTATTTTAACCCCTATCAAATTCTTTTAATTATATATATATATATATATATATATAGTGATCGAGATAAATTCAATCAAATAGAAATAATTGAAAATAATTGAATCAAAGTTAAATATGTAATTGACGTAAAGATAATCTGTGTATTAATTGTAATTAATGAGTTAAAGATAATCTACCTCTTATAAAAATACATGCAAAATATTTATAAATAATATTTTCACACATAAATTAAATAAAAATTTCTATATTGAATTGAATACAGATTATTTATGTACATATTTGAATTTGAATTAAATAACAAACTGTAAACTATGATAGTGATTTCAATTTTTTATCTCTCGTGTGTGTGTGTATATATATATATATATATATATATATCTGTTGTGTGGAGATAAGTCTTCTGCATTCTAGCGAACTTAACAAAGAACATTTTCTTAACACAATGGAGTAGATATGACAAAAAGGACTAAACTCAAAAATATCTTAAAGAAAGACGTACGGACTGATTAATGGTGAGATTTTCCTTATACACCGGCGCCTCCTTCTTCGTTTAATGATTTAATCAATGCTATTGTTAATTTGTACAAGAGTTGAGTTTGTTTTTTTTTTTTTTGGACCAAACACGAGTTTGAGTTTGTTGATTCTCGAGAGCAGAGATATTAAACGGGCAACATCAAATTATCTGGCATGCCAGTTGATTTTTATATATATATATAATCAAAATATTATATATGAAGCTGTTACATAATTAAACCCTCCCATAGCAGTTCTTTTGTCTTGGTTAACGTACTATAGATTTTTGTTTTGGAAGGAGCAAAAATGGCTTTCTTCCTCTTCTATAAACTAACGTTGATCATGAGGATTAAGTCAACTCAAGTCATATATATTTATATATATATATAATTAAATACTATATCTATTCTAAAATATATACTAAAATTTTGACATATAAATTAAAAAAATTATTAAATTATCATAATTTTAAAATAAAAAAATTAAAATATCTTTATATTAATTTTGATGTACAAAAATAAAAATAATTAACGCAAATGGTTAATAGACAAATTCTAAAATAATAAATAAATTAAATAAAATAATAAATACATTATTAAAATTCTAAAATGATAAATAAATTGTAACAAAAAAAATTTCTAATATGACATATATTTTGAAACGGAATGAGTAATTACCTCTAAAGATCTAGAGTGCTGGTGATCATTTGATCCTAATAATCCCATTTCGCTCTTGTACTTAACAATGGTCCTATCCATGCTGCTACAAACATGAGAATGAGAAAATAAATATGTATAATTTTTTTTAATATATATATAATTTAAGAGGAAACATATTAATCAGATAATATTAATAATAAATAAACAAAGGAACTCACTCGTGACTTGCAAATTGGTAGACTTTTCCGGAGGGAGAAAAGATAAGTAAGCAAACTTCAGCATCACAGAGAATTGAAAGCTCAAAAGCTTTCTTGAGAAGGCCATTTCTTCTCTTGGAGAAGGTCACTTGTCTGCTTGTTGGGTTCTCTATTCTCTTCAGCTCCACTTTCCCTCTCCCCATTTCTTTTCCTTTTTTTCTTCTGGTTATATAATTATATATATATATATATATATATATGGAGAGAGAGAATCCTAATCAAGCCCTTATATATACAATAAACCCACTTATAATTAACATTTTTGGTGAATTAAAAAATTATTAAATATTAAAATTATTAATTTATTAAGTTTATGAAAAATGTTCTAAAGCATTTAAATAGATACATATTTAGATTCTTATAACTTTACTTTTTTATTTTTTATTTTACAGGTAAACCTATTATTCATTATTTAAAACATATTAATCGCTTTAAACTTATGACAATATGAATAATATTGATAAATATTATTATTATACTCTTTCACTTTTAGTATAATTTAAACATTATCTTTTATTTTCATATTTCTAACATAAAATTTTAAATTTACCAACTCTAAAGATAAAATCATATATTCTATTTTATAATATTTTACTTCTAAATATTCTTTCTAATAATTTATAATTACAAAAAAAAAATTCTTCAAATTTTTTTAATTATCAAATAATAGAATTATTATTATCTAATAAAGAACGAAATTATTTTCTCAAGAATTTATTAATTAATAGAATTATTAATTTATTAAATATTAAATATAAGATGATCGACTACATACACATATAGGGAATAATTTTATAAAAATGCATAAAATTATATATATATATATATATATATATATATATATATATATATATATATATATATATATATGATGCCCATATAAAAACATAATAATAAAGATCATCATCTAAATATTATATTTATCAATATTAAAATAATATAAATATCAATATTACTGTTAATGTTAAATATAGATGTTGTTAGTTAAGAGTGTAAAAATGAGGATTCAATAGATGGTGCACGTTCTACGGGCAGATGAAGCGATATGACGGCACTAGACAAAAGACTTTCCTTTTGAGAAAGAAACACGCTTTAAGTTTTCCATTATTATCACAGTGACTAATTATATTTCTAATCCTTAAACATCAAAGTCTTATATATATTATTCTAAGAACAATGTTTGATTCTTTTTTTGGAAACTAATAGGAACATTTTTTTATATTATATTTTATATTTAAATGAAACTATTTAAAATTATATAGTATTACGTTAATGAATGAAGTGAACACCGAAACGCATTTATAACAAAAACAAATATTAAAATATATAGAGATTTTACTTGTTAATGTTAAAAGGACTAAGCTCTTGAGAAGGAAAGAAATATTATATAATAAAGAATTCTTTTTTTTTTTTTTTTTAAATATGAGGTAGGATGAGGTAAGTCCGCCATCATCTCAATTTTACCATCCACCAGGTATAAAATTTCTTTTTCCTTTAATTTAGGTTATCGTTTCACTGTTACAACTAAAGAATTATAATAATTTATTTTCATATATATATATGTAGGTCACATAATTTTTTTTTTATATATTTTTCTTTAAAATAATAATAAATTTTATAATTTGAAATATTCAAAATATAAATACAATTGTATAAAAGTATCCACAATTCATTGTTTATTCAGGTAAAACTCTTTATTATAAATAGTTTTCTCAAAAATTAAAATTTTAATTGACTCTTTATTTTTAAAAATTAAAAAAACATTAGTTTGACTCTCTATATTTAAAGAGCTAAATATCACTTTTTATTATAACTTTAATTAATACAATATAAATTTTTATATATTTTATTTAAAATAATTTTAGTACTATTTTTTTTATTTGACAAATTTAAAAAATTAAAATAATTAATACTTATGAAATAAAGTAAAATAAAAAGTAAATATAGAGAGTTTATTGAATTTAAATAAAATTTTATACTTTTTATTAATTAAATATTATTTATTAAATAAAATATATTTAAAAAAAAAGCATCATTATATATTTTCTAAATTATTAGGAATTTTCCATACATAAATCAGTTTTCGACACGCGTAACACAGTGCAAAGGGATGATTCCGGTAAGTCCCATGAGATATGGACACGTGTCTATAAAATTGATTTGATTGATTAATGAAAATGAAAATGTAGAGTGGAAAGTACGTTGATTACAAAATCCAAAAAGTTAGTAAATCTCATAATTATTTCCTTTTGAATAATAAATAAAAATAAAACGAAACTTACATTAAGCTGTACCAGAAATATGATGAAACAATGAATCGTTTCAAAATATGTATGGCTGCCACGTCAGTGAGGTGACAAGGCAAGTCAATGTAGAGGAAGACCATTGTACTTGTGGGCCCATTTTTTGTACAAAATTAATTATTAAATATTAATACTTAGGAAAATTTGTAAACCTACGAATAATATCGAACATCTACCGTGCTTCTCATGAACTTTGTGTGCAGTTGAGTCTGTAGGAATCTCACGCCCTTTTCTATACTATAGGTTATATAGCAGTGAGTCTGTACGCAGATGATGAGTTAATTTTTCTAAATAAATGAGAGTTTATTAGAAAACACAATCATACGTGCAACGGTTAAAAAATAGAAAAACACTACAAATATATTTTATGTGATTTAATCTCTTAATAAACCTATATTTTTAGTAATTTGCAATGATAATTTATTAAATTAATATATTATAATTTGAACAAATAAAATTGCAAATATTTTCACAATATACAAAAATACTTTATTCATATACTTTATGGCACGTTACCTCAACAATCATTTTACTACTTTATTTCTACCACAACATTAAGCTAAAGTTAAAAAATATTTTTTATAATACTCATATTTATAATATTATTCATTAACGATTCTAATTTAACAAGAATTCTCATCCAACTGTGAATAATATTAAATTAAAAATTTTACGCTGTAATATAAATATTTTTTTATTCAATTGAAAAATATTTCTCACATAAAAAATAGAAAAACAAAATCTTCTAAGCCCCTTTAAGATGATTTTGGATTATTATCTTAACAGAGTATTTAACTTTCTTTTTGAGATTATTAAAATACTATATATTGTAAATTATGTATAGTTTTTTTTTTCCAAGGTAAATTCCATATAATTAAAGAGCTCTATAAAATCATCATGTACTCTTACCATTCATTTCAAAAATTATTTATTTTTTTCAAGTTTATATAATCACCTATACCCAGAATTTAGGATTCTTTTTAACCTGAGTATTCAACCTTTGTTGAAAGCTCACTACAATCTATATATCAAACTCTTGAATAAAAATTGACAGTGTTGACTATTATATATATATCAAAAAGTCAAGTTACTTTACTTGCATATATCCTTAATCGAAAGTTAATGACAATTCCATGTCTATATACCATATATTAAATTAATTAATGACATTGTTCTTAATTTAGTATTGATAAAACTGAAATAAAAGACCTCTAATTAAAATAATTTTAAAAAATATTACTTCTAATTAATCTATTTGGGTTAATTTTAGAATTAATATAATTATACGTAACCGAAATTTGAGTTTTCACTTAATAATATTAAAATTGTTATCAAAATTGAAATACTGTAAGAATGAGTTAATAGTGGTGATCAATAATACACTGCATTATCATAAAAAAAAAAATATATTCTATCTGTCTCATTTTAATAATTAGTGAGAGTAAAAAAAAAAAATTGGTACAAATAGAAAGCTGGCAATGATTCAATTATGCATAATTAATTAATTAGGAATGTTTGCCATTAGAATTAAATCACGCTCTTGGAAATAGAGGGTGGCGATTTGGCAGGAAAAAAAAACACTGGGGATAGAAATAACGGTGAGGCGGTTGTGTAGCGGAGTCTATTTTCTTGAGTGGATGTTATTTGAATATATATATAGAGAGAGAGAGAGAGAGAGAGAGAGAGAATGGTTGAATATTTGATGCATGGTATATGTAGGAAATGAAGAATTTAATTCTAGCCACCTCATTGTAACAAATATTAAATATTTATTGTTATTTATTTTTATTAAATTTAAATATTACCTTTTAAGAATTTTAAATATTAATATAAAAATATATGGATTGAGTTTATCATAAATGAACCAAATAAAATAAAATAAAATGTCTTTGGCAAAAAAATAAAAAAATAAATAAAATGTTAATATATGTAGTGTTTGTATAAATTTTAATTAAAAAAATTGATGACATATATATTCATACAAGTTTAATTTTAAATAAAATTACTTAATACGTTACAAAAAATTTTCTAAAGAACTCTCGAACTATCCTCTTACTATAATATATAGATTAGCAATAACCAATAAGCATGCACATACTTATAATAACATATGTTAATTATTAATGGCGTTATTAAATATTTAAAATGTGTTGATTGTGATGTCAAAAATTTACAATATACAGTATTATTAAAAACTATTAATTATAAAAATTTTATAAAATGTAAAAAAAAAATGTATATTTTATAAGTTAGATGATATATTATTAACATTAAATTTTTATTTGTAATCATATATAAATAGAAGTATTGAAAAGAATTATCTGTTTTAATGTCATTTATCCATTAAAATTTTTTGCTATTTTTCATTTATTCAATTGATTAAAATCAAAATAGTATGAAAAACAGTTATACAAGTGTAAGTAATTTATTAATTAGAAAAGTAAAAATAATATATTGTATCTTTTATGGATGAAAGTCAATGATGAATGAGACAGATTCTTCCATCATTATGGATCAATAACTTCAAATTCAGGGATTGGAAGAGAGGGGAAAATAATTTTTTTTTCTTCAATAAAATAAAATTCGTTAATAGAGCATAAAGCTCGTCATAATATATAAAATACTATTTAAGTTTAGGAATAAGAATGAAAAAATATTTAATTTAAGGGTTACAACAGCGAGTTTAAAGCGCAGATAACTGACTCAATAGCATATGACTATAGAAAAATTATAAATACCACCTTGATCTACTATTTCTCTTTTAGAAGCTTCTAAAATCCTTGGACCCAGGTCTACCATTGTCAACATCAAAGAAATACAGAGGAAAAACAAGCTGTTCAGACATGAACCTTGACTCAAAAAATATACCAAGTCATTATGAAACTTAAATCATCCCCATTTCTGAACACCAATACATATCAAAGGCTGAAAAAAAGCCTTAAACTTCAAACTAGAATTGGATTTAGCTCCTCCATATGCTCAAACTATAAGGACTACCCAATCGACAAGAAAATCATAACACCATTCCTGTAAACAAAAGAAATCTCTGATTCCTCCTTATGGATGTCCAAAGGAATCCCCTTGGGACAACAGAGCAATTCACAGCCAAGCAAGCAACCTTCAAAAATATAAATAGATCTTCATATGGAAGATAAAATAGATAGAAGATAACGGTAGATATAGAAAAATCATTGAAGGCCACTAAAAGTTCTTTATTCAAACCTAGGAAAATGAGAAAAAAGAGAAATAGAAAAGAGAAAAACAAAGGTATTCCCTCCAAAAGTCATAGTCACCAATAGTTTTCTATGTCTGAAACTCAAAAGTGAATAGATAAGAAACTATAGAGGAAAGACGAGAGGAAAGAAGAGTTAATATAGAGAGGAAAATAAATAGGATTTTGAATTTTCATAATTTAAATGAAGGATTTTAGAATTAAAAATTAATCTCAATCTAATTGAATATAGTGTTTAATGAATATATTTATGGATTGAGTTTTGAATTTAAAAAAAAATGAATTTTTTAAGAATCTAATTCATCATATTCATAATTTCTCCACAAATTGATGCCCGTGACCAGTCCACAAACAGCTCTAGTGGTCAACTTGTTGTCTTGGCTCCATTTCTAAATGTTGCACTTACTTTCTTCTCTCCTCTCACGTAGTTTTCAATTTTGAAAGGAATACCACCATTTCAATTTTCAATTTAAAAAAAAAAAATTTATATAATGCTCCAGCCTCAATTGTGAATGGTGTTTAGGAATATTAATGGAATTGATGACTAAAATATTGGAGTGGGCCCTAAACCAAGACGATATCGAAACGTAGTTCACTTTATAGCATAGTGATAACTTAAGGTGGGGCCGTGATGGGTACTGACTTTGTCTTCGATCGAGCAATGGCTGATACATATTTGACATGTGGGCCTTCAATATGACCTTTAAATGTCAATACTCTACGCAGATTGGTTGATATCAATTGACTCTTTTAAATAACCAATTAATTATGTTTAAACACTCTGGCAAAAAAATAAAAAATAAATAATTGTATAAAATATATTGTACTAATTAAGTGTAGAAAATATATTAGGTGATGCAAGTTATATAAAAAATTTAATTTAAATTATTATAATTTAGATATATTATATAAAAATAAATAAATATAATATAATTGTATTTTCTTAAATGCATCATTACTTATATTAAAAAGTCATATAATTAATTTTATTGAGTCATATGCAATTATAAGATTTAAAATTGTCTGATTAAAATATATACACAATAATATAAAATATATTAAGTGGCGTAAATTGTATAAAAAATTTGATTTAAATTATTATAATTTAAACATATCATATAATAAAAAATAAATGCAACATAATTGTGTTTTCTTAAACATATCATTACTTATATCAAAAAATCATATAATTATTCATATGTAATTACATGATTTAAAATTATATGATAAAAATATACATATAATGATATGAATATAAAAAAAAATTCCTAATTTCAAATGGTAATGACGGGAATTTCCTTGCTTAATTAATATATATATCTTTCTAATTTTCTTGGTCAATAATATTTAGAGAAGTGATTAAAGAATAAAGATTATCATGCATGTAGTGATGTATAGCCATTGCATGCAAGAGTTAAATAGTTTAGAAGACCTTTTCTGTGTGTACACCACTTTTGTGTTTTCTAAGGTTTACTTTCTTCTTTTTATTTTTCATATTTTATCATGAAAGTTTCAATCTCATAATTAATTGATATATATATATATATATATATATATATATATATATATATATATATATATATATATATATATATATATATATATATATATAAAATACAAATCCAAAGTATATCTTTCTTTTCATTTCAAACTTAGGCTTCAACTGTGTTTCGAGGCCTCCACTAGATAAAGCGGTCTTCCCAATTGATCTGACTTTGTCGGTTCATTCATGTGGAAATGTCCACATCCAAGCCGACAAAGACAATTTGCAGTTTGACATTATGAATTAAAATATTTGGAACCCAATGGACCTTATAGTGGGCTGGAACTGGAAGTAATTCTGATGGCATTTTACGCCCACATATTAAGTATACAAAAGTCCATTTAGTTCTTTTTTTTATTATTATTATTAATAAATCTACAATTCCATTTATATATATATATATATATATATATATATATATATATATATATATATATATATATATATATAATTATTATTATTATTATTAAAAAAATGAAATAAAAAATGAATATTTTTATTTACAAGGTTGATGGTCAAATTGACTTTTTTTCAATTTAGAAACGGATTTATATTTGTAAAAAATGAAAAATGTATTTGAAATGTTTCAAATAAATTTTCGAGAGTTTTTAATCAGAACTGAAATACAATTTCCTAAGAATTTAGGCTAAAAGTATTCCCAACAACCATTCTTATTTTATTTTCTATTTATATTATAAATAATTTAACTCTATTTTTTAATTTATTTAAAAAAATATGCATGCTTTATTCACTATCTATTTCATATTTTTATTAATAAGTTTACAATTCTATTTATTTATATATAAATTTAAAATTTCATTTTTTGTACTCTATATGAAATTTTTGCGGTTAAAAAATAATATTTTTAAAAATATTAAAACAAATTATTATTATTATTGCAATATCATTTTTTTAATTGTATATAAAGTTTTTACTACTGAAAAAATATAACCTAATATAAAATATTATAACAAACTACTATTATTATAATATAATTTTATTTCTTCTACTTTACATAAAATTTTTACTATTAAAAAGAATAATCTAATTTAAAATATTATAAAATAATATTTTAATAATAATAAAATTTATTATTAATAATTATAATTTAAAAAAATAAAAGAAATAAAAAAGAAAAGAAAATATTGAAATATTGATTTAGAGAGCTAATCTTTCTCACTATAAATTTAAATTTGAGAAGCTCTTCAAAAATTTAAGAAAAGAAAACAAATAAAGAATATGTTGAAAGGAAAATAATATCATATGATTCTATTTTTGAATAAAGAGACAATTAAGTAGACTTTTACTGATGCTATAACAACTAGATTCTTTACATACACAGAAATTAATTTCAAATTTCAGATTTGATACTAGAAGATGCCAATGAGGCTTGCTAAGATGCTATAGCAGTTAATAAAGTTAAGGTAGAAATTGTTTCTTAACTAATCAAATATGAATTAAATATTACATACACTTAGAAGTGGTTTTTAAATTAATTTTAGATAGTAAAATAAACAAAAGGCATTATGTCCACATTACAAACAACAAAGTTCACATGCTATCATGTTCTTCACTATCCAAGCCAACAAAAGGAAAATCCCAACATTAATTGCTAAAATAGACAACGAATTAAAGTAAGAAACTTGAAAAAAAAGCAATAAAATTACAAAGAAAGGCGGATCAGGCCTCGCATATTTTCGAACAATTTTTGATGACTCTTCAATGCATTTCAGAGCTTTTACAAAAATCTTGGGCCAACTGCACAGCCCTGTCCCAAGAATCCACCACCGATAACAACAACAGCAGAAGATTTATCTATATAGAATAATACATAAAAAGAGAGAGAAAATATAGACTAGCCAGTGTAGATATGGACTCCAATGGCGATAAGCAAGATAGTGATGAGGCCAAAGTAGATTATGGCATGAACAACAATTGAAGCACCACTTGTTTGCATATTCCCGAACTCAACCACTCTACCCTTCCCTGGTATCTGAAACAATAGCCCTGGCGTTAGCAGCACAAACAGCACCACAGCTACTATCACTGGCCCCCAATCTGCCATCCCCTTTTTCTTTTCTTCCAAATACCTACACAAATAACAGATCAGGATCCGGCAATAAAGAGAGAAATGTCAGACACTGGCGTTAATGGAAGGGAACGCTATAAGACAAGTTCATTGACATAGATGCTTCTCGCGACCCAAGCCGCGTATTTCTCCCAACGGCTCTGATTTTCTTGGGATAAACTTGAGGTCCAGCTACGACCCAATCTAATATCTGGGCTTTGAAATGCTTGGCAATTTAATTTACAAGTGGGCTACAAATTGGGCTGTTTAACTTTACAAATTGGAGCTTTTGATTGAATTAAATCAAGTTAACCCTTGAGGTTGAATTACGCATCACTAGTTTAATCAGAACGTTGGTTTTGATTTAAAATCAATGATTTTAGTTTAATAAAATATTTAAATTAAAATTACAATTGATTTTTATAGTTTTGATTTAGATTTAGAATCGATTGATTTTAGTCTCGGTTTTGATTTAAAACAAGTTTTTGTATTATAATAAAAGATTAATTTTAAATTGATTACTTTATCATATTAATTTTGATAAAAATTAATATAACATAATAGAATAATTTAAAATAAAATATTCAAACTGAAACCAAAATCAAATCCCTCTTAATTTTGGTTACAAATTAAAATCATAATCAAAAAATAATTTTAGTTTTGATTTTATTAAGTGGATTTTGATATGATCCCATGTTTTCGCTTTGGTTTTGATCCCCTTATGTTGAATGATGCCTTTATTTGAATTAAAAAAAAAAAAAAAAACTTCAATAATTAATACCATTTATTAAAACGCCTGTGATGATTGTTGTCACCATTGCCAGTTTGCCAGTATTTCGCTGGCCATCCTAGCCACTCAATTGCCTCCACCAACCCTTTTTTTTTTTTTTTAACCACTATGACCGTTACTGTTATATTTAAATGAAAATTATTAAAAAAGAAAAAAAAAATCTGATGCAAAGTGAATTTACTCTTTTATGGGCATTATATTGGGTCTTTTACTTATATATGCAAAAAATATAAAATATTTCCGTATATAGATTAAGAAGAAAAATATTTTTCTGAGTATGCTGTTTTGTGCCAGATAGAGGAGTTGGAAAAAATAGTGGCCAAAAATCGCCAGTCATACTGGCGAAAATTTAGTAGCACAATTATCGCTAATATAACTGGCGATAATTGTTGCTGTAGGCAGCAACTGTTGGACCTGTGGGCAATAGCCTATCCAGCAGCTATTGCCTATTTTAAAGGTATTGCCATTTACAATGGCGATACCAGGTGGCTTGCAGCTTGAAGAGATGTGACAAAAGAAAATCGCCAGTTTAACTGGCGATTTTCCTTTGCTGATAATTTTTTTTTTTAAAAAAAAGTCTGCATGCAGGAGAGAATCTATTCTCTCCTGCATTTCCTTTTTTGATAATTTCAACAATATCGCTAGTTAAATTGGCGATATTGTGCATGAAATAATAATATTGCCAGTTTAACTGGCGATATTGTAAAATTTAATGAGTCATAAATTTAACAATATTGCCAGTTAAACTGGCGATATCATTAAAATTTAATTTGATAATATAGCCAATTAGAGTGGCGATGTGGTTTTGGCTGTTTTATCGCCATTCTTACTAGCGATTTTGACATCCCTGTTGTCCACTTGTCTATAATAAGCATATATTGAAAAATATTTTTCAACTCAACCTATATAGGAAAATATTTTTAAGATTTCACATAAATAACTAAAAAACCTCATTATATTACACCCAATAAACCAACATTGCTATTGACAAACTCCAGCCCACAGTATCAGCAAATAATTAAATTAAAAAATAAAATTTAAAAACCCCATTCTAAAACTCAAACAGACAAGCAATTTAGTTGTATTATCGAAACCACATTTGCAAGAAGACAAATCACATCAAATTCAAAAGGAAAAATAAAAAATCTAAAAGTTAAACATGAATTTCAATGATAAAATTAGCCGGCGTATATGCGAATGCCGAGAGCCAAAATGATGATGGTAAAGATACAAAAGAAAATGAGAGTGTGAAAAACAACAGCCTTTCCATTGGTCTTGAAGCTACCGAATTCCACATGCCTGCTGCTTCCTGGTAACTGGAATATCAACCCAGGAGACAGAATTATAAATAGTATTACTCCTACTAATATGGGTGCCCAATCCGCCATTACTCAATAACTGTTTGAAAAAAAAATGCAAAGAAGAAGAAGAATGGCTGATGAGTATGAAACACAAGTGCAACTTGAGGCATCGAATGTTTCAGTGCTGTTTAGTACTATATTAAAGTCCAATTTATGTGTGATAGTGATTACAGATGTGTCTCTCGTAGTGGGACCGGAAATAAACATGGCTTTCTGAAACACTACCATTCTTTTCTTGCAAGAATTGAAATGCATCACATCACCATGGAACAAAAGACTTGAAATTATATATATGTACTTGGGATAGAAAGCCTTCAATTCCTGAGCACTTGAACTAAATCCTCACGCAAAGGACCTTTTATTGCTTTTTGTAAAGAGTAAATCGACTTCATAAAGGGAGAGCACTTGGATGAGGTTAAGCATCTTCTCCTTTTAAAAATTCCGTTTTTAATTATAATGGTGTATAGCATTTCTATCTGTTAACTATGTCGGAAGCAAGAAAGCTGAAACAGAAATAATTACTTAGTTCTCGTTATCAAAGAAATTAAAAATGAATAAAAGCATCACCAAATTAAGTATTATGATAATTTAATTTAATTTTTTTATATTTGCAAAGTAAAGTATAATCCTATGTAAATTATTGAATAAATATCCATATTTTTAGAAGTGGCTTGAACATAGAATTTTTCACTTTAAAACCTCAACCTTAGCCAGTTAAGTTAGGTATGGTCGGCAAATTTAATTTTTCTTCGGTTAAATTTACTTGAACTCTAATAATTTATGAATAATTTGACTCAATTAATTAGAAATTTGTATTAAATGTGCATTTATATAAGGATTTTGTTAACAGGTATCCTAGGGGCACATGTTAAAGGTGTATTTAATGAAGACAGATAATTCAGTAATCTCTCCATTATGAAAAAAGTGGATATTAAGAAAAAATTACTATTTTTGAGATAATAATAACTTTATCATAAATTCTCAAAAAAATCTATATTAATTGCAGTATAAATTAGGAAAACATTTTTCGTACTTAAGAAATTAAAGGGTAAATTAGTCATTTTATCATTTTTTTATTGGATTGTTAAATGACCACTTATTTATAAAAAAAACTAATTTTTTTAATGGTTATTTTTTTTAGAATGGAGAGAGTATTAATTAAAAGTAACAACTACCTATTAAAACTTAAATTTATATGGACTACAATACCCTTAAAACATTTATTTTTATTCATTTAGTGGTTCATAGGGAAAATAGAAAAATTACATTAACCAAAAAATAGTAGATTTAGCCTTTTCATTGCCTTATGTGAAAACTTGGAGCCAATTTTTAGAACAAAAAGAGACCATTTTTAGTTTATATATGGATAGATTTACGTATATATATAAAAAAAATAAAAAATAAAAAATCTTAATGTTCTTTCCAACACAAAGAACTTATATATATCACACCTCCGGTAAGCAACTATTATATATATTCTTTCCATTTTCTCATACTCTGCTTGATGTTACATTTTTTTTTTAATTTGTTTTTTAATTTTGATTTATACATAGGTACAAATCGATGAAGAATTAATAGAAAAAAGAAATGGTCGGAATGCTGATGAAAGTTACTTTGACGTGAATGAGCTTCTGCATGATGAATAAACTAAGTTCACAATTTTCCCATTCAACGATGATATTCTACAAAAGAGAACCTTAAACCTTTTATTGGTCAGTGTTTTCTTAGTAAAGAGGAAGCTTTTATTTTTTATAAAAAATATGCACATCAAAATGATTTTACAATTGGAAAAGGCCGATTTGATACTAAAAAAGGAGAAATAATAAGACGTGATTTTGTTTGTCATCGAGAAGGAAGATAAGTACTAAAAGTTTTTGAACAATCAAAGTACCAATGAAATCAAGAATCACTGAAATGTCAATGTACAACATATATGCAAATTTCTTTAAAAAAATTATCAAATATTTTTCCACATGAATGGCATGTTACAAAATTTTTGAAAGGTCATAACCATAAATTATAGGCTCCTTCTCAAATGCGATTTCTTCCTGCTAATCAAGTGATTAGTAAAGATGATGAGGAGTGCATTGTACTGTTAAAGGAAAGTGGGCTTTCGATTAGTCAAATCATACGAGTGATAGAGCTTGAAAAAGGCATAAAACATGGTCATCGTCCGTTTTTTCAAAGGGATGTTCATAATCTTTATGCCAAATTAAGGTAGAGGCATTCTAAGAATGATGCCCTGGATATCTTACACTATTGTCATGATGCAAAGAAAAAGATTCTAAATTTAAATATGTATTTATAGTAGATGAAGAAAAAAAATTGGAGCATATATTTTAGTGTTCAAACTGGAGCATATATTTTAGTGTTCTTCAGTGTGTTTTGATTAGTACCAAAAGTATGGTGATGTGGTTGTTTTTGACACTACTTATCGAGTGAATGCATATGAAATGCCTTTTGGTATTTTTGTTGGTGTCAATAATCATGGAAAAACAGTGCTCTTTGGCTGTGCTCTCCTACACAATGAGACAACTAATACATTTCGATGGCTGATGAAGGTAACTGTACATAATTAGAATTTTATTTGTTATTTTTATTTTTTGTATATTTATGAATTTTTCAATAAGTTATATATATGCTCTAATATTTTTGTTGTTGTTAATTGACGTTTATCTCATTAATAAATAAAACGCCCAATACTATTTTGACGGATCAAGATCCATGGATTTCTGAAGCTATCTCAAAGGAATTTCCAACCACAAAGCATGCTTTTTGCATATGGCATATCACTGTTAAGTTTAGTAGCTGGTTTATATCGGTTCTCTGTGACAAATACTCAGATTGGTGTAAAGATTTTCACAAGCTATACAATTTAGACACATCTGAAGAATTTGAACAGCAATGGCAACAAGTAATTTCAAAATACAACCTGCAATCAAATAAACATGTGCATGAGTTATACCAAATAAAAAATTTTTGGGTTCTTGCTTACCTTTGTGAATATTTTTTTAGTGGAATGACAAAAACAGGAAGATCTGAGAGTATCAATGTATTTATCAAACGATTTATTTCTTCCCATGTATATTTGAGTCAATTTGTTAGTCAGGTGGGTTTTTATTTTAGTTTCCTATTATTCAGTTCATGTTTCTTCTTAAGAATCATTTCATGACCTATTTATTGTGTTTTTTATTGAAAAATTCCTTATATTTTTCCTCATTTAATATTAGGTTAATCTTGCTATTGAACACATTCAACAAAAGGAGTTCCACGATACTATACTAGAAACATGCAGAAGTTCTTCTTTGAGATCATTGTCTCCATTGGAAGACCAAGCACATAGTACTCTAACTCCATTTGCTTTCAAAAGTTTCAAGACGAATTTGCAAGAGCAACTCAATACTCCATCCTAGAAGTCAATGGTAGTGAGTTCATATTGCAGTATTACAAGAAAAAAGATAGTAAAAAACACACAATAATCTGGGGTGGCAAACAAGCGACTTGTACTTGCAAGCATTTCGAATTTTAGAATATACGTTGCCGTCACATACTTCTTATTTTTTTACATAAAGATTGTCACCAAATTCCAACAAAATATTTACCATTACATTGGTCTCAAGATTCATTTTATCATAAGGAAAGGGAAACTGATGACAGTAATATTGATGCACTTGATGAAGAAGGTAATTGTAAAGATAGTTAATTTATATAGTTAGTTGTTATAGTTGTTATTCAGTCAGTTAGCTAGTTAGGAGTTTGTTATTTCATTCTGTTAGTTTGTTAGATGAGCTGGCATCTTAGTTGAGCTGGCACTTTTCTGGTTTAGTGAGTATAAATACTCTTATAGCTGTATTACAAAATACGAACCATTAATATACTAAAAACCCAGTATTTTTACAATTCTACTCTGTTTCTTTCTAGAACTTGCCTCTCTGTTCATGGTATCAGAGCCAACCTTTGTTTGGTTGAGCTTGTAATTGAATTGAATTTTCGAGGAAGATATGGCGACAGAAATTGAAGATATGGAAGAGATTGCAATTAATAGGAATCGAAGAAAACAGAGTATTAACAATGGAGATCAAGGAATGCGAGGATTAGGAGATCGAGTAACAGAAGATTCACTTATGTTGCAGAATTCTGATCATCCAGGAATGGTTTTGGTTAGTGCTCAACTCACAGGTAATAACTATATGGTTTGGAGTAGATCAATGAGAATAGCTTTGAAGGCTAAAGTGAAATTAGGGTTCATCAATGGGAAATGTGCGATGCCTAGCAAAGATTCTGAAGACTATGAGACTTGGGAAAGAGTGGATAGTATGGTTACATCCTGGATTCTGAATTCAATAAGTAAGGAATTTTCGGAGTCTTTTCTGTATGCTAATAGTGCCAAAGAATTGTGGGATGAATTGGAAGAGAGATTTGGGAAAAGTAATGGGCCTATGATTTATCAAATACAAAGAGAGATTAGCTCAATTACACAAGGAATTATGTCAGTGAGTTTATACTATACGAAGTTAAAGAAGCTGTGGGATGAGTTAGGTTGCCTTGTGCCTACACCTGTATGCAATTGTGGTGCCTTGAAAGTGTGTAACTGTGGGGCTTTGAAGGCAGTAGCAGATATGGGAAATTTGAGTAAACTCATGCAGTTTTTAATGGGGCTCAATGAGAATTATAATCATGTGAAGGATCAGATTTTAATCATGGATCCATTACCGAGTGTAAATAGAGCCTATGCTATGGTTTTAACAGTTGAGAAACAGAAGCAGGTAACAAGTTTCAATTCTGAAATGGTAGAGAACAGTGCAATGATGGTTAGGAACCAAAGTTACAGAAGAGAATATGGTAGAGGAAGTAATAAGGAAAATGTCAAGCCTGGTAATGGTTCATGGAAAAGCAAGGAATCTGAGAGAAAAGGAGATAAATACTGTGATCACTGTAATATGTCTGGGCATACAAGGGAGACTTGCTTCAAACTACATGGGTATCCTGAGTGGTATGATGAGTTAAAGAAGAAAAAGGCAATGGAAGGCAAAGGCAAGGTTCAATATCGGATGGCTGCACAAGTGTCAGATACTCCTCTGCATGAGAACAATGCTGCACAAAAGCATAATAGACAGGAAGATTTGACTGAAACTATTTCTTCGGTAGTTCAGAGGGAGTTACAGAAGCTCATCAAAGGAAAAGGAACAGTTGGAGAGGCTGCCTATGCTAACTATTTAAGCTACGCAGGTACATTACACTCAATTGCTTTACACTGCTTTGGTTTTAGTCTTAGGGACATATGGATAGTAGATTCAGGAGCCTCAAATCATATATGCTTTGATTTAACTCTCCTCACAGCCATATCCAACCCTAAAACTCAGACTACTGTTTATTTGCCTGATAAAACCAACAAGATAGTAGATCACATAGGATCTATCAAATTAGCAAATGTTCTTAACTTGACCAATGTTTTACATATAGCAGAATTCCAATTCAATCTGCTATCAGTTACCAAAATCACTCAAACCATGCATATCAGCATTATTTTTTATGACACCTATTATGCATTTCAGGACCTTGTGACTGAAGAAGTGCTTGCTGTTGGCAAAGTTCATGATGGTCTTTATATTCTTGATCAAAGTAGCTTTTCTAAAGAAACAATAACTCTTTTTCGCACTCAAAAGTCTGCTGTCATTAAAGTTGTTAAGGCACAGACTCCTACTATTTGTACTGCTACTTTTCATAATAAAATTACTGATTGCACTTATGAAATTCTTCATTCACGGTTAGGACATGCCTCTTCTACTAAGCTTGCTCATCTTCCTTTAGATAATACACCTCAAAAACCTGTAAACCATTCTTGTGATATATGTGCAAAGGCAAAACAACAAACATTGCCATTTCCTGTGAGTCATATACAGAGTTTAACCATATTTGAACTTGTTCACATGAATGTTTGGGGACCATATAAAGTGAGTTCTCTTACAGCCTGTCATTATGTTTTAACCTTGGTTGATGATTACAATAGGGCCACTTGGACATACTTATTAAAAGACAAAACACAAGTACCTATGATTGTCAAGCAGTTTTTAGCCATGGTGAAAACCCAATTTGATACAGTTGTTAAGAGAATGAGGAGTGATAATGGCACAGAGTTTGTTAACTCAGACCTAGGCGAATATTTTGCTAGCAATGGCATTATACACCAAAGATCTTGCCCCATACTCCACAGCAGAATGGTGTGGTTGAAAGGAAACACAAACATTTGTTAGAAATTGCTAGGGCCATTATGTTTCATGCTCATATGCCTAAGAAATTTTGGGGAGAGGCCATTTTAACTTCTACTTATATCCTCAACAGATTACCTACCTCAGTACTTCATTGGAAATCTCCATATGAAGTCCTTTTTGATAAACCACCAGATTATTCTTTCCTGAGAACTTTTAGATGCCTGTGTTATGCTACTAATACTCAGCCTCATAAACAAAAATTTGACCAGAGAGCTTTTAAGTGTATTTTCTTAGGCTATTTAGCAGTCCAAAAGGGATACAAAGTTTATGATTTAGAAAATCATGTGATCTACTCTTCTAGAGATGTTGTTTTCCATGAAAATTCATTTCCTTTTCAGTCATCTATTCATTCACAGTCTTTTCAATCTCTGGAAGATTCCTCTGTCTTACCTCATGTTCCTATTGATACAGATTCTATTCCTTTCCTACCATTACCATCTCACTCAGCATCTTCTCATGATTCTCCAGATATTTCTTCTTCTTCTAGTCCACCATTAAATAGATCCAATTCTTTGCCTACACATGTTCAGTCACAGAGTCCTGCATCTACATGTCCTGACATAACACATACATCTCCACATATTGAATTACCAGCACCTACATATCCCACAACTGATCTTTCAGACCATGAATTTCTTCCTAGATTAACTTTTCCACCTGAAACTGCTTCTGTACCTGTCAGACATAGTTCTAGAATAACAAATAAACCCAAATGGATGCAAGATTTTGTTTCTTCTGTTTGTCAAAATTCTCCTCCATCAGTTAATGATATTTTTGACAGCTGCATCTATCCTTTAGACCCTTTACCTACTTCAATTTTACAAAATTTTGATCACGCATATATGATTTTTGCTGCTAATATAACTACTGTCCTTGAGCCTAAGTCTTATGACCAAGCAAAGGATGATCCACATTGGATAGAGGCAATGGATAATGAGTTGATGGCTTTGGAAGCCAACAACACTTGGGAAGTGACAGATTTACCTGCAGGGAAGAAACCTATTGGTTCCAAGTGGGTTTACAAGGTTAAGTTTAAACCAGATGGGGCTCTAGATCGATACAAGGCTAGGTTAGTAGCTAAAGGCTATAACCAGGTCTTAGGAGAAGATTACAATGAAAGTTTCTCTCCTGTTGCTAAATTGGTGACAATTAGATTGTTTTTGGCAGTAGCGGTAGCTAAATCCTGGCCTATTCACCATTTAGACATTAATAATGCATTTTTGCATGGTTACATTGATGATGAATTATACATGCTGCCCCCTGCTGGTTCTAAAATTCCAAAGGACAAAGTTTGCAAATTGACTAGGTCTTTTTATGGCCTTAAACAGGCTTCGAGACAATGGAATGTGGAATTCACACATAAACTGAAGCAATTTGGGTTAAACCAGTCACCCTATGATCATTGTTTGTTTACAAAGTCCACTTCTACTAGTTTCGTTGCTTTGATAGTTTATGTTGATGATGTACTGATTACTAGTACCAACGCTACTGATATTACTGCAATCAAACATTTTTTGAATACTGAATTCACCATTAAAGATCTTAGTCCAGCTAAGTATTTCCTTGGCATTGAAATTGCCAGAAATTCTCAAGGTCTTTATGTTAGTCAAAGAAAGTATATTTTAGATATCTTGACAGACACGGGGTTAGCAGGAGCTAAACCAGCAGACAATCCTTTGCCCAGTACTTTCAAGAACTCAGAAGATGGTCCTCTTTATCCATTTCCAGACAGATATCGAAGATTGATGGGCAGACTGCTTTATTTAAACATGACAAGGCCTGACATAACCTTTGTTGTTCAACAACTTAGTCAGCATATGCAACATCCATTTCAGAAACATTGGGATACAGCCACTCATGTTGTTCGATATCTTAAGGGTTGTCCAGCTACAGGATTGTTTTTCACAGCTCAATCTACTTTTAATTTGTGTGCTTACTCAGATGCAGACTGGGCCTCTTGTCCTACTTCACGGAAATCTCTTTCAGGCTATTGTATATTTCTTGGATCTTCTCTCATTGCTTGGAAGACGAAGAAACAGAATACTGTTTCCAGATCATCTGCAGAGGTTAAGTATCGAAGTTTAGCAGCCACTCTTTATGAAGTTCAATATATTTCCTATCTGCTGCATGAGTTTCATGTTCCAATCCAGCTACCAATTCCCTTATTTTGTGACAATTAGGCTGCTATTCATATCACAGTCAATCCTGTGTTCCATGAGCGTACCAAACACTTGAAAATTGACTGTCATTTGGTTCGCAACAAGTTTAAAGAAGGCTTTATTCAGCCCTTGTTTGTCAGCTCCAAGAAACAGCTTGCAGATCTGTTTACCAAGTCCTTACCTTCCAAGCAATTTTTCTTTTTGTTGTCTAAGATGGGCTTGTTGTTATTGCCCTCCTCACACCAAGCTCCATCTTGAGGGGGGGCTGTAAAGATAGTTAATTTATATAGTTAGTTGTTATAGTTGTTATTCAGTCAGTTAGCTAGTTAGGAGTTTGTTATTTCATTCTGTTAGTTTGTTAGATGAGCTGGCATCTTAGTTGAGCTGGCACTTTTCTGATTTAGTGAGTATAAATACTCTTATAGCTGTATTACAAAATACGAACCATTAATATACTAAAAACCCAGTATTTTTACAATTCTACTCTGTTTCTTTCTGGAACTTGCCTCTCTGTTCAGTAATGCACTTGTTGAAGGTGATTTTGTTCATTACCCGCCAACTTCAAAGACTAAAGGTCGTCTAAGGCAAAAGCGAATGAAAAATGGGAAAGAGATGGGTAAACAAAAGAGAACTTGTACACTATGCCAAGGTGTTGGTCATAATTTACCACATGTCCAAGAAAAGAGAACATGGCTTGCTCAAGCATCACAAAGAAGCTAAAGGAAAATTCTGCACATGATCTTGGTTTGAACCCTGCGTATGCTTTAAAGTATTAAAATAGGAATCAAGATGGCAACCTTTCTTTTGGGCTTTCAATAGCGCTTCAAGTAGGTTTAAATAGGGTAGTTGCTAAATTGAATTTTTATTCATTGGTAGATGTGTTGTAGCATATCAGTAATGTATTAAGTTCCCAATGTGAAAGTGTTTATTACATTAATTTTATTATAAATATATAAAAGGGCAGTTTAGTAAGTAAAATAGTGTATAATTATATCATTTATTAAAATTTGATGACCTACTAAATAAGGAAATAATAAATAATTTTATAAAATAATTAATGATTCTTATCATGCGCCCGTGGGCACTGGTTAACAGCACCCTATATTTAATAAACTATGCCTTTGTTCTTATTTCCCTACGAGTATTTTAGAATTTATTAAAAAAATATATTCGCACAAAGTGGTAATTATTGGCATTTCCCTTTTGATTTCCAGCACTCCTACGACCTTTTATTATTATTATTAAACTTGACTATATTACCCTTATTGCATTTTGTTAATATTCTCCCAATGAAGATAGACTTAATTTTTATTTTCTTTAATATTTCTTTATGATTAATTATTTTTAATTTATAGAAATACCGTTTATATTTTTTATATTTTTAAAAATATGATACTAAAAACTATATATATCACGCTTTGAACCCTGATAGCACGTGATCGGCACTAAAACACGAGTGATGCGTAGTAAACCAGACAATCAACTAAACGACAAAACTATTACACAACAGGGTTATAAGCCCATATGTTAAACAGAATCAACCAAACATCAATTTAAAACAATGGCACATTGGCTAACCAATCATTATCTCAAACATTGATTAACATAAAATTTAGTTTCTGCTTAATAAACAACTTAAAAAATATGATAATATACAACTGATAATTAAACAAAGTATAGGTAATATTGCGGAGTTTTTGAATTAAAATACAATTATACAATTATCTTTTACATAATTCAGTACTTATTAATACAAAATACTGCCAAAAGACAAATAACAATATAACTCAATTTAAAACTTTTTCACAAACTCATTTTACAACCTAAAAAATAAATTGAATAGGAATAAGCGTTCGATTCAATGAACTATATAGATCTTAATATAATATACCACTTAACGATCATAATGTCAATGCACTATTTTAAACAGATAGACAAATTACTAAAATCATACAATGATGTAACACAGTCTACAGTATCACACTAATCCTTAATATGAGGAGTCGATCCCCTTATCCTGACTCTCTGAATCAAATACTGTCTCTTATAACTAATACAAAGGGTTCTAGCCATTACTAACCAATGCCACACAGCGCTGACCTGATTGGTCGCAGCAGGGCAATGAGCAGGCCCCAGCCGTCAGCCACTAGTCTTAGCTCATCTTATCTCAACCATCACACATAGATCCACTTTCTTAGGTGGCACTGTATCATCCCATTTCCATCCAATATTCACAAACAACATGCAATATCTCATAAATAAACATTCATATACAGATGTCAAGATATTAAATACTATTCACAATGTATAATTATACATGTTGTACACACAGTTAATGCATGTATGCAAGTGTAAGTTTAATTAAGAAAATAATAAAATATTAAATTAGGCTATATAACTCGCAGATTTAAGGGAATACAATTAGCTCTCCTCGTGGATTGCAACAACTAACGATTGAAAGTAAGCTCGAACATCAACTCTGAATAATAGATAAATTATCATAAAATAATGGCTCATCTAACAAGACATAACTAATAACTCTTGAGCTTCTTGCTGGGATTTTTGTCGAATCTCCCCTAAACTAGGATATCACCAAAAATCAATAGAGAAAACAAACACTCCAAAATAATCTTAACAATCCACTCACTTCATCATAATATCAATGACCCCTCTTGCATCTTTTCAAATCTTAATCATTATCACAAATAATACAACCAACATCCAATATCCAATTTTAATTTATATTCACAGAATCATCAAGTACTAAATAAATTTAACAAACATAACTCAAAATATATAGAAATTCAAGAGTTTAGGATTTACCCTCGTAAATTTCGATCGAACGTACGTCGAGAATCGCACTAGAACTACGAAACGGAGCTGTTGGATCTGCCTCACGAGCCGCTGCCGGAGAACAGTGTGCTAGCCATACTCCGCTGCTGCAGGTGGCAGAACGAGGTGATCCTCATACTACCAGGCTTGCCTTTATGCCAGGAGCTCAAAATCTGCCTAAGAAGGTTCGGCCTCCAAACTTTCGATCAAGTTCTCAGGTAACATGGCGGGTACCGATCGAAAGCTCTCATTACTAGGAGTTGAACGGGACCAATCTCATTGGATTCCGCTGCCGGAATCAAGGCTAGAAGGTTCTGCCCAGATAGAGCTTCCCTCTACGCATTCGTTGTCGTCCACTGTCCAATCACAGTGCCATTACTTCCCTTGGAATCGTCGGACGGTGGGCTAGTTGCTGGAGGTGGCGGTGCAACCTACCATCGGCCGGACATGGGTTCTCCGACACCCACAGCCCATTTCCTCTCTCCTTTTTCTCATTGCCTCTCTTTGCTTCTACTTCTTTCAATTCCCAATTGCCAGCCAGATGGCTCAACTTCTTTTTTCTCTCTCTCTTTTTTTTTTCAAATATATATATATATATATATATATATATATATATATATATATATATAACAAGTCTTATAATAATAATAATAATAATCATCTTAAATCTTGGATAACACAGAGTTAATCTTTATAAATTTTCATAATTACTAAATAAATCCAAATTCTACTAAAATAAATAATTAACTACTTAATAATTAAAAACAAAATCTCAAAACTCCAAAAATAAATGTTCATATTAAAAGAATTTAATAAATTAACTTCACAAGTAAATGAATAAGTAAAATATTTTCTTTAAATTCATTATCAAAATTTAATTTCTAAAAATAACCATTATAATATTTTTATAATTAATTATATAAATACTTCTTTCAATTAAACACACATATTTAATACTTGAATAAAATTTCGATTAATAGTACATTTTCAAATCATAAAATATAAAATTTAGTAAAAATATAATTTCAATTTTTAACTTTAGTAAAAAATAATAAAATATTATATTTTTGTGCAAAATAAAATTTTATAAAATGAATGAAAAATCATATTATTACAATCAATATATATATATATATATATATATATATATATATATATTGCATAAGAAAATATTATAATAAAATTTTATTTTTACAAGTAATTAAAATAAATTTTATGTCAATTTTTATATTATGTACTCAACTTTTTTTTAATTAATTGTTTTTGTACATATTTAAGTTTACACCATATATTAAACCGCTAATAAAAATTTGGTCGGAAGCAGTTATCGGCTTTCTTTGAAAAGCGTACGGGGCTACGTGCGCATTGCATTATAACCATACAGGTGGCAGATCGAACCAAAGTTCAGACATATTCACAATCCCAAAGTCCAACATTTGGCGTTGATAGTGAGTGGTGACTCTATGTGGGGGCCATAGTGGATCCTCCTTGCGTTAAATCCACATATTTTTTTTTTGTCAAAGCGTTAAATCCACATATACTGTTTATATGTTATATATATTTAAATTTTTTTAATATAAATTTAAGGGGACCAAAGACTGAATAATTAGATAAATATGATTAATTTATTATTATATCATGTAAAAATATTAAAAATTTATTTAATTATGAAAATATTAATTTTAAAAATTAACTATTAAAATTAAAAAATTTAATTATATATAAATTTATTTAATATGTTATATTTAATTAATATAAAATTAATTTCACATAAAATTTTTGCTTTAATTTTTTTTATTGTTAACTAATATAGAAGGAGAAAAATAACATCAGATTTATTTTTATTTATTAGAATAGATTTGAATCGATAAAAAAGAGTGTTTAAAAGAAATATTGGTGAGAATTCTTATACTATATTTTAGTTTTTTTTTTGAGAATGAGTGGTACTGGTACAAACTCATTCGCAAGCAAAAGACAAATTGACTTGTACAATTAAATTCCTCTAAGACAAAATTTAATTTCTTCTCATTTCTCTAGAAAACAATTATTAAGGTCATAGTTTTTTCAATTTTAATAGTAAGGCGATACTAATGGGCCCCAGACATAAAATAGCCTTTACAAAATAAATTCAAGGCACAATACGAAAAATCTCGTAACTAAGTACTACGTACGTACACAAAAATAAAATTAAAAAGGTCGAGCAATTAATTAACTAAGCAACAAAATTGATTATTGTTTTAATTCTTAAGTACAAAATATTGAAAATCATTGTAATTTGATTTTCGATTTAATTGTTTTCATAAAATTAACATAAATTGAAAATTAATATTCAAGACATTTTATTTAATATTATTAATTAAATCAAAATTTCATTGATTAGTTATAAAATTTTAATTATATAACTTATCGTATTTTACTATGAAAAATGAAAGAAAGAAAAATATGAATCATTATCAATTAACATCCACTAATTTTTATTTTTCTTTGCGGCCGCTAAAAAATTAATAAAGAATACTAAAAGGAAAAGTCTTTAGCATCCACGGACGACGACGAATGTTTATCCATTTGTATAATCATAAGAAGGGTAAGAAAGTAAATTCGATAATTTAGCATTACCTCAATTGAAAATCGACCGTTTATGGAAAAAGCCTTAAAATCCCTGTGAAAATGGAGCAATTTCAGTTAAAATCGTTAACGTGCGCGAATATCATTGGGCCCTATCCCATCGTATAGCAAATTTCACATCTTCCCGTATTTTAGGGTTTCCTCTCTCTCCACCTTCTCCTGCCCTAGTTCGGTCCCCCTCTTCCTTTGACTCGCCGGTCGGTGAATATTACGGAAAATCATATTTTCCGATAACAATCCCGACCTGCGACTGTTTTCAGCTTTTTCCCTCAGAAATTAATTTGATGGCCAATTCTCACGATTAGCCACCTATGTTCCCTCCAGAATATTGATTCAAAAATCCCCTGAAAGTTTCTGATTGAGGCTGTGTTTATCAAATTTTCATTTCTCCATTGAAATTACAGTTGCAACAGCTGTGGTAAGATTATATATATATATAATAATTGCTATGAAAAAAAATTAGAAATGGTGCTTCAAATTGAAAAATTGGAAATTCAATTTCAGGTGTTTGAATAAGGTATGTGGTGATTTTGGATGCAGGAATTTGCGGAAGGGATATAGAGAGGACATTGTGCGTGGATTATAAGCGAAGATGGCCAGTCAAGGCGGATCTTCCAGGAGAAGTCTGTCGTTGACAAATTCATCTTCACTGCTTGGAAGAAAGAAAACATCCGAGAATGGTGGAGGCACTGATTCATCAAGAAAATCTTTCAACTCTTCTCGGCCTGGGTTCGTTGCTCTAAATTTTCTTCTTCTTTTTTATTTTTTCATAAATCACTCGGGCGAACAAATTTTTGGTTAATTATTTATTGGTTCTTTGTGCATTTCTACATTTTGAAGACCTGAACAACTATTGTTTTCTATTTCATGTATTTCTGGGTTGCACAGAATTTAAGAGTCAATGGGCTGAGTAACGAGTTTAGTGTTGCCGCTAATTTATGTTTCATTGGCATTTCCTCTAGATGTTCTTTTCTGGACTTTTTATCTTCTCTTCCTCTTTACGTTATCTATATATAACTCATTTTGCCATTCAAAATTGCGGGGAAGGAAAGGATAATTTGGTATAATATATATTGATTGCTGCAATTGCTAGAAATTTAAGCTGCCAATATGCTTATTTTTATTCGTTAAAATTAAAAAAAATTCCCATTTTTTTTCCATGCTTATTGATTTAATTTAACTGGTAATTAGTTTAAGAGACAAGGAAAATATCCTAAATTTGAGGGAGAACAGGAGGTATGTCATATTAGGGTAAATTGGGATTGATGGCCATTCTCAATGCATGGCATGTCAATGAATCTAAATTTATAATTTTTTAAAATGAAGCAAAAAATAGTGGACCAGTTGAAGTAAATTTATTGATGAAATTGCAGCATTTAGTTTGGTTTGGTTACTGGGAATGAAGGAATGTCAAGGGAAGTAAAAGTATTTCCCTTTGTAATTTTCTAATACTTGGCTCTTGTGTGGTAAAGAAAAACAGATAATGAAATGATTTTCATTTCTGATTCACTATTCCCAATTCTGTTCAATCCAGCTAACCAAGCGCAAGGGGAATTGAATGCTGTCATTTCCATTCCTTCTCGTATTTGATATTCCCAATAACCAAACAGGACCCTTTGATTATCTGAAATAATCCTTCTCTTATTTAGATATGAAGCAAGAAAAGAGAGGAAATGATGAAATAATATGTTAATTGGAGTGTATGCATTATTTATTATTGGAGTTTATGCCTTATTTATTCTTGGAAGATAGTCTTCAAATGAAAAGGGATGATGAATACACAGTCGTATGACACCAATCTTTTACCTGTTTTCCCTCTGTTTCTCATAGTTTAGGATAACTTGAAAATGTGGGTCTGGTAGAAGTAGGGAATCTTTTCAAAATCATTTCCTCCATCTTCCCCCCCTCCCCATCCCCACCCAAAAAAATAAAATAAAAAATCCCCAAGCTCTCAATAGGAAGGGATTGCTCTGGTTAAATGTTAAATGATCAATTTCTTAGCTACTTCATTTTGATGCATGTGTTTTGTTTGGTGTCTGTTTTGATCAGATATTTTTGTAGTAATTTCTTTTGCTTCCACTTAAAATATTCTGTAAAGGTTTGTCCGGTTTGGCATCCTAAGCAGTTCTTTGGTAGGTTGATGAAAATACAGGAACATGTTCATCCATGATCTTTGGTGGACTGATAAAAATACAGGAACATGTTCAGCCATGAGTTAAACTTGATTCATGGGAGTTGCTCATCATAATTGATGCCCTTGCACATGAATACAGCTACTTTACTGCTTCCTCAACACCACTAATGTAGCCTTCCACTTATACCTGAAATTGGAACAGGGGACTAACTGGTGAGCGCACAGTAAAACGATTGCGCCTGTCAAAGGCCCTAACAGTACCTGAAACCACAAGTATTTATGATGCTTGCCGTCGTATGACTGCTCGTAGAGTTGATGCGCTATTGCTAACTGACTCAAATGCATTACTTTGTGGAATCCTTACAGACAAGGTATGACCATGACCTTTTTCACATGCTAGATTGCAAAAAAAAAAATAATCAACATTCTTTTGCCTGCTTTACCTTCATCCAGTGTATTTCATGTCTTATTCCCTTTTTTGTTGTAGGATATAGCAACTAGAGTGATTGCTCGTGAAGTTAATATCGAGGAAACACCTGTTTCTAAAGTTATGACCAGGAACCCAGTGTTTGTTCTTTCTGACACTCTTGCTGTAGAAGCTCTCCAGAAGATGGTTCAAGGTTGGTAGCAAACTGAGAACTACATAAGCTGTACTTTACTAATTTGTATCCTAACCCTTTAACAATGCTTCTAATATTGGTATGTACAGGAAAATTCAGACATTTGCCTGTTGTTGAAAATGGAGAGGTCATTGCTTTACTTGACATAGCTAAGTGTTTATATGATGCAATTGCTCGCATGGAAAGGGCAGCTGAGAAGGGAAAGGCTATTGCTGCCGCAGTTGAAGGTGTAGAGAAAAACTGGGGGACATCTCTTTCTGGTTGGTGGAAATTGTTCTCATGGATAACCTTAGAAATTTGAATATTTGCCATTCTGTTGGCTATATTTTCAATATATACGATGGCACAGAATTTATTTAATTGGTTTCTTATGTGCTTTTTTTTTTTTCCCCCTTCAACATTCAGGACCTAATACATTCATCGAGACTCTTCGAGAGCGGATGTTTAGGCCGTCTTTATCCACCATAGTTCCAGAGAATTCAAAGTAGGTAATGTTTTGTTTTGTTTATTTTGTTTTATTGTATTGCATTGTTTATACTTTATAGTATGGAAACATTATTCTGCTAGTTAGTGTAATACGTTGTGTCATCTTTCAGGGTTGTAACAGTTTCACCAACCGAAACAGTTTTGGCAGTTACAAAGAAGATGCTTGAGTTTCGGTCAAGCTCTGCAGTGGTGATTGTTGATCAGAAAGCACGGGGAATTTTGACGTGAGTCTCTTTCTAGTTGCACTTGACATCAGATCCAATAAAATTTTTACATTTACAATAAGATACTAAGTAAATTTAACGCAGGCAATCTTTCTTTTATTTTACTTTTGCATGTTATAATCTGTTTATTTTTCTGTCAGCTCAAAGGACATCCTGATGCGGGTAATAGCACAAAATCTTCCTCCAGATACCACACTTGTGGAAAAGGTACTTTTGTCTTTCAGATGGGTCTATTTGTTCAAGTGGACTGTCTAAGAAATTCATGAAGATTCTGCACTTGATAGATTGCTAGTTGAGAAAAGAAAATAATCTTTATTCAGGCACTTTTTTTTTTTATTTATCTACAGGTCATGACTCCTAACCCCGAATGTGCAACCGTAGATACACCAATTGTTGATGCTCTGCATACCATGCATGATGGAAAATTTTTGCACCTGCCTGTGGTAGATAGAGGTAATATGCTTTTATTATAAGTCAAGAGTAGAATGTTATTTGAAGTCATCTTAGTTCTGATGATCCTGGATGATTGAATACAGATGGGAATGTGGTTGCTGTTGTTGATGTGATTCATATTACTCATGCTGCGGTGGCCACAGTAAGTCAAGTCGATGCCTTTCTGGAGCTATATAGTGCTGTACAGTCTATAATTTGTCTCTGTAGGTTGGATCAGAATCAGTTCTTACTTCATAGTACCTGGTACAAATTCCACAGAACAACAACAATAATAGGAGCCAGCTATCTTGGCTGTAATTTGTCCTGGTGTTCAATTCCTATTCACGCCTGGGATGAAAGGGATTGAGGGGGAGCTTTACCTTTCATTGTATAACCTAGAGAACAATAGATTGCAGTTTTTCCCATGCTGAAGGCTGAAATTTACTTGTTATTTCATGAGAAACATATGTACTGTTCTGATTCTGTGATATTTGTTGTTGAGCTGGGTAAAAACATTTTTTCATTCTTCCATTAATCAGGTTGGCAGTACTGCTGGAGTAAATAATGAGGCAGCAAGTACGATGATGCAAAAGTTTTGGGATTCTGCAATGGCCTTAAGTCCTCATGAGGATGATGAGGATACACGGAGGTTGTATGCTTTGGTCTTGTTGTTATGATAGAGTTCTGATTTCTTTATCATTGTTTACTTACACACAATCCAATTCGGTGACATCCCAGTGAAGGTTCCTTGAAAGTGCCTTCTGAAGGAGGAGAAACAGGGAGATCTCTTCTGTCGTCAGGGTTGCCAAATACATTTAGTTTTAAAATTGAAGACAAGAAGGGGCGAATGCACAGATTTACTTGTGGTGAGAAATTTTTATCCTGTTCATACAAAGCTATTAAATGGCTATTCATGTGTTTTCCATGTGCAAGGCATAGATGTAGCTCATGGATGTGCCTTTCCTTGCTAGTTTACGATTCTAGCTAAGTGAATTGCCTAGTGGCACATAACAATATTGAGATTTCTGAATCAAAATATGATTCTCATATAATGAAATGGTTGACCTGGCTTATGGTTGACTCGCATACTGACATATTACCGTACCATTATAGACTGATAGTTTTTTTATCTGAATCAAAATATGATTTGATTAGATAGTTGTCCTGATTTTTGGTTTTCTTTTTGCACCAGACACTCGGAGTTTGACAGATCTAATCACAGCAATACTTCAAAGGCTAGGGGATGACATTGACCGTAACAACTTGCCTCAGATTCTGGTATATGTTATTTGCTTCATATTTTATCATCATCAGCTTGGATTCTTCTTTTTTCTTCTCTTAGTTTTGTTCTAATTATGATCACATTCTAAAGTATGAAGATGAGGACCACGACAAAGTTGTTCTGGAGTCAGATAGTGATCTTGTGACAGCTGTTGAGCATGCAAAATCAGCTGGTCTCAAGGTATGTTTTTGCTTTGTATTGGTTTTCTAATGCTTTCTTTAGAAGAGGAAACATGAGGGATAGTTTACCTTCTTTTTCTTTTTCTGTTTTTTTTTTTTTTTAATCCCCCTCCCTCTCTCTCTCTCTTTTCAAACTCAAAAATCTAAAGCTATAAAGGAAATTCTTAACAAATTCTATACTAAATAGGTCCTTATTCTACCAGGCAATCTGAAGCAGAAACTAATATACCTTTATATACGACTATATAAAGGAATCCCTTGAAGGCATCCCTCATCTAGGAATTATTTTTCTTTTTTTGCTTAACTGAACTGTTAAAACTCTGCAGTCGTAACTTGCTTATGAATTTTTGTAGGGTCTGAGACTTCATTTAGATTATTCTGGAGTACGTGGTCGTAGGGGGGGTTCTAGTTCAGGAGATTTGGATTATGCTCATGCAGATGCGTGGGCTGCTGCATACAGTGCTGTTGCAGCAGGTGCCGCTCTGGTTGCTGGGGTAGGCGTGCTTGCATACTTACGAAGATCTGGTTATTGATACTTCAGAAATTATAAGTTGATACAAATCAATTTCACCTGAATTAAATGAGAAAACAAACAGAAAAAGAAAAAAAAAATTTGGTTGGGAAGGGCATTTCTTGTGCTTGACTTGTGTTTTCTTTGTAGAACTACAAATGTACAAGAAAAACTCAAAATTCTTGGTGCTGGGTGCTGCACAAGATGTGTATTGACTACTGGTATGAGTATTGTTTCTGGTACACAAAAGTTGAAGATTTTTGGTGTATAGAAAATAAAGGCCGATTCAAGTTTCGAGTTTCGTCTTCCTTGCTTAATTATTAATTAAGTAAAAAAAAAAAAAAACCCACGGCCAACAGCATCGCATTAGTCTTTTAAGCTTAGCGTGCTGTATTTTTCTTTTCTTTTTTATTGTATTGTATTTGTTTTTCAAGTGGAATTTGGTTGATCTTTAATTAAGTAGCCTAGCAACGTTGGTATTTGGAGCCACCGTATCAATTTTCTAGCCTGTAGAAGATTGTGTGTGTAACAATAAGCCACAAGGGACAGCAAAATGAGGTGGGACGCATAATTCTAAAACAAGTTCAGTATTATAAAAATCCACAAAACAGAGCCTGGAGTTTGTCGGTGAGCGTTTGTGGGGATCAGCAACTCAACTAGATGCCAACATTTTGAAGGCTGATTTTCCCTCTTCGAAACGTAACAATTAACATTGCTTTGTTTGAATTTGGTAATTTGGCAGTGTGAGTGGCCTTTAGCGTTTAAGTAGTACTAGTTTTTGCTCGAAAAGTTATTAGATAGGCAACAGACCGCAACTACAGGTAGCAAGTAGCAAGTGAACTGAACCACAAATACGTATGATGTGGACGAAATCTACTGTAGTTAAGGGTTACCACCAGCTATGTCAGTAGCTGCTTGTGCTTTTTGCCTTAACTCTCTTCTCCTCTTTACTTACACATAGGACATAACATGCGATCCAGATATATTAAATTATATCAAAAATTTAAATTAAAAATATATGTTGATTATTTGATTTTTTTTTTATAATTATTCATACTAAGAATGGAAAAATAGTACATAATTATACCAAATTATCCCAAATCGAAATTAGAACCGATTTAATATATATATATATATATATATATACACACACATTTTGATATTAAATTAGTAACACATTTTGAGAAAATTTAATAATGTATAAATAAAATTTATTTTTTATTAATTATAAAATTTTATTTTCAAATTAATTATTATATTACATCTTTATAAGTGTAAGTTAAATTTTGAAAAGAAAATTAATAATTTGTATAATCCTAATATTAATAATATGTTATGCTTAAAATCCAAAAAAAAAAAATTAATTATTTTATCTTATGAGAAATTTTTTAACTTTGGGTAATAATAAAACAATATCTATTTGATTATATTACTTTGAAGCCGTAATAATTCCATCAATTTTTTTAATTGGTCAATATAATAAATTAAGTCAATCATTTAGTAATGCAAGGATTTTGTGTATAAATTTGATACTTTTTTTAATGGATTTAAATTTATAATATCACAATTTAAAAACTTAAAGGCTATTATATTATTAATTTATTGTTGAACTATATAATTTTATTGGTGATAATGTTAAATTTATACTATCATATAGTTTACAATCAATCAATTTTAAACATTAATTTTTACAATTTTAATCATAAATAAGGAAAAAATAAAATAAAAATTTCAAGAAATTTTGAAATATTACAAATTAATTTAAAATAAAAAATATATATTTTAATTATTTAAAAATAAAAAATCTCCATATTTTTATCTGCACTGAACTATCTCATTGGGCTAGAATCTTGCACCGAATGATTTCAAAAAATTGAAATGGCTAGGTATAAAATTTATTATATTACAATATGATTCTGTAAATTCAAATTGAAATTCAGTTTGATTTCAGAAATTTTTTGATCTTCTAATTTTTCCGAGCCGTCCCACTTGCGAAGTCGGTGTGCGGTACCTGACCTAAATGGTTTTTCCTCCCTTCCTTTTTTTGACCTTCTGTGGTATGATCTTTTTGACTTGCTGTTCCCTGATTGGTATTTGGACTAAAGAGGTGCGTTCACATTGCCACATGCACACACAGCTTTAGAAAGCGGTACACGGTTAAAATTAAAAAAAAAAAAAAATTAAATAACAGTACATTTAACAATATTTTGCTTCCCATTGATTTTATGACAACAAATAAATAAAGTTATTTAAAAACGTCGCTGTAATAATATCTCCAGGAGGCTCTTTACATGTCTCCTTTTTTTAAAAAGAAATAGTCGAATTTTACTATTTATTTTTTAATAAGTTTTATATCTTGTCTTTCTTATTCAAAATTTTTTAAGAGTTAATTTCTTTCTTATCAAATTTAGAAAATGAGGTTAGCTCTCTATATTAATATTTTAATATTTATTTATTTATTTTATTTTTAAATTATTATTATTAATCAAAAATTTATTATTATTAAATGAGTATATTATTATTAAAATATTATTTTATAATATTTTAAATTAGATTATTCTTTTTTAGTAGTAAAAATTTTATGTGGTAATAATAATAATAATAATAATATTTGTTATAATATTTTTGAAAAGATTTTTTTAGCCACAAAATTTTTATGTAGTGTAAAGGAAATGAAATTATAAATTTATGTAAAAAAAAATGAATTGTAAATTTATTAATAAAAAATAAAATAAAAAGTATTATTAAAGTATACTTTTTTTAAAATATATTAAAATAATGAGTCGAATTATTTATAATATAAATAGAAAATAAAAGAGGGGATATTATTAGGAATACTCTAAGAATCTCAAGTTTACTCATTTGTCTTAAAGCATAAGTAATAACGAGAAGAAGATCTCGCGAGATATAAAGTGTCTTATAAATTTGTGTCTATTATTAAAGATTGTATCAAGATTGCAAATTACTTTTCAAAAGTTAGGAATCTTTGTTTCAATTTAGTTGAATTTATAATCTTCCTAAGAGTAATCATAATAGTGCTCTTTATTTTAAAGAGCACATTTTATTTAATAGAAAACATTTAATTGATAAAGAGTATAAAATTTTATTTAAATCCAATAAATTCTGTATATTTGCTATTTATTTTATTTTATCCTAGAAATATTAATTATTTTGATTTTTAATTTTTTAAGTTTATCTAATAGAAAAATAGTATTAAAATTATTTTAAATAAAGTACATGCAAACTTATATTGATTAATTAAATTTAGAATAGAGAGTAGTATTTGTTTCTCTATGTGTGAAAAATTAAACTAATTTTTTCTTTAATTTTTAAATATAAAAAATATTAGAGTTTTAATTTTTAAAATAATTTTTTGTAATAAAAAGTTTGAGGTATATAAAAATTGCATTAGTAATTCTCTAGCAAACTTCAAGCTCCTGTAACAGTGGAAGTGACTTATCAATTAATTTCATCATTTTTTGGGGAAAAAAGGTTTCCTGATGCTACAAAAGAATTTGCACGCAAGACTAAACATATCCTTTATTATTCTTTAATTAATAATTTAATTAAACGATAATCAAAGATTAACACGTTTGTGATGAGTGGACCTCCACAAATTACGGTATATAAAAATAATAATAATAAGTGTAACACCACCACTTCTCATTGTCTCATTTTAATTGTAATTTATAAATAAATAAATACTGTATTAGTCAACACAGAGAGAAGAACCGTGTCCGAATTTTGCAACATTAATATTTTGTTGCAGCACCGTCATACATGCAGCCAGGGGGCAGAGTTGCCATAGCACAAAAAAAAAAATTAATTATAAAAATTTAATTATATATATGTTTTAATTTTTTAATGAAATTTGTTTAAAATATATAAAAATTAATTTAATTATATATATTATCTTAATTGAAATTTTAGTATAAAAAATTTGATCTTAAAAAATATTTCTAACTCTGTCACTATATACATAGAAAACATTATTTCTCCTCAATGATGATAGAAGCAGCAAAAAAGGAAAAAAAAAAATTCCGAATAACATAAATTGTTATGTGAAATTGTTTGGAAAGTGTATAGACTTTTCTTAATTTTTTGTTATTTAGTACTCTAATTGAGGGTATATTATATTGACTTATTCAATTTTAATATTTTATTTACATATTAATTTAATAGAACTAAAATATGCTATTTGTTTAAGTGCTAGAATTGACAATAATTTTTGTTCTAAGAAAAATTAATAACAGAATGAAAATTTTTAATATTAAGTTAAAATAAAAAAATAATGCAGTGAATATTTAATAATTTGATGCATC
This sequence comes from Reutealis trisperma, assembly GCA_947687605.1. Taxonomy (NCBI): domain Eukaryota; kingdom Viridiplantae; phylum Streptophyta; class Magnoliopsida; order Malpighiales; family Euphorbiaceae; genus Reutealis; species Reutealis trisperma. The sequence continues at coordinate 2,707,245 of CANTUT010000048.1, forward strand.
AAATGTTATCGCGACTGAATGAAATATTCCTATTTAAAATTTTATAGCTCGAAATGAATGAAATGATAGAACAAACTGTTATTGTCCCTACCAAAAAGGTCAAGTGTAGTGCAGAAAGCACTATTAGATTAATTGATTACAATTTGAGTTGGTAAGTAGGTTTATATATATATATATATACATATAGGCGAATGAAAATTAATTTTAAATTTATTATATAGAAAAATATATATATTTATTTTTTTTTGTGAAAATACTAAATTATAGCTCGGTGAACTGATAATTAGGTTCTTAATAATATTAAAATAGTGGTAGAAGTGATGAATATAAGACTTCAGTAATGAGGCTGTGAATTAATCTTTGTAGATTCAATCATCAATGTCACAGAAGGAGACTTGGTTAAGGAACTGACACAAAACTGTCAACTTCTTTAGAAAAATAAAAAAATAAAAAGGAAAAATATTCTTTACCCTTATCTTTCAGTCAGCACTTATTTGACGTGTCACTTTAGGAGCCCTGAACTGAATACGTATGATAACATTTTATTACTTTTCACATGCAATTGCTTGCCCATTCACTAATTCATCCCTTTTCAACATGTCACTATTTTCTATTCTCAAAGGAAAAAAAAGGTCACTGTTTTCCCAATTTTGCTTTTTGACTAATGATTTGATAAAGTTAATTAATTGTGATTTTTATTTATCGTTTTCGTGATTTAAATTTACAGAAAAATAATTATTTAATAAAAATTATTAAAAATTAAGAATATATTTAATAAATTATCATATAATATTATATAATATAATTAAATATATTTTTAATAAAAATATTATCTTAAACATATATTTAATTATATTATGATACGGCCTATTAAATATATTTTAAATTTTTTTTTATATAAATTTATGTTAAAAAATTGAATTAATATTAACAATTCAATTCGAGATATATCACGTGATTTCTTTATTTTTTTTTTGTTAAAACAATTAATTTGTAAAAAAAATGTCTATTATTAGAAGATTTCTAATGTTATTACATGAAATAGAAATGATTGTAAAATTAAAATTAAAAAAAAAAATTTCCAATTCATCTAAATCATTTTAAATTTTCAATTAATCAAATCCCAATTAATAAATGGCATTATAGTAAACTAAAGAGGGGGAGTTTAATATAGCATTCTCAAATTGGAAGCATATAACCATTTTTAAAATATGAGCCATTATCATTCCATAATGACCTCAACATTACTTACTTTACTATTTTATTTCTGATTCCCTAATTGCAAATTTACTATATGCATATATAATTTGCCAAATCTGAATGTTTATACAGGCAGATAAGAATCTTATATATTTAATCTGAATGTTTATACAGGCAGATAAAAATCTTATACATTTAATCTGAATGTTTATACAAGCAGATAAGAATCTCATACATTTCCACCACAAACAAGATTATTTCTATTTCTATTTGCTCCCACAATAATTCAAATGAGGTAACTTTACCTACTCATTTAAGTCTTTTTATATTAGATTATCCTTTCCTTCACTTTCTTGCTATTTCTTTCCACATAAAAACGGTTCCCCTATCAGAATTACAATTACCAACTTTTGTTCCCTAAATTGAGTCCCAACACTTCCAACCGCTTATTCTATTAAATATTGATTGAGACTTAACTTTATAATTTTACACTTTTAAAAATGTTATTTAATAAATATTTATCAGCGTAATAAACTTTTTTTCTAGTAAATAGATTTTAATTCTCGGTAAATTTTTGTATTTAATGATGCTGAAATCATTTTTAATTATGTTACATAAATTATGAATGAAATTTTAATTTAATAATGACTGAAATTGTTTTTAATCCTATAAAGAATGGAGTTTGAGCTTAAGATTGAAGCTGATTTTATTATAAACAAAATTGATATTATGTTATATAAGTTGGTCAAGAGAGGACAGTAATCCCAAAAACTTGGGAATTATGGTCCATAATTGAAAGTAATAGTGTGTATAACGCAATCACATCACAGAAAAAACTGAAATTGGGAGAGAAATGGAAGCGAGTGAATGGCCATTTAGTAAGTAATAAACATTTAAAGCTAGTGAATATAATTTTTTAAAAAAAAAAAAAAAAAAAAAAAGGATGGATAAATGTCATTTTCTTGCATTTACTTTTATTTTTGATCACTTGCCAATTTAAAAATGCCATGAAAAGCAAAGCATCATAATTAAAAAAACCAGAAGCTTCTTTATTCTTTTGTAGTGTCTGTACCAAAACTTGTACAGTGAAAAAATATCCAGGGAAATAAAGATACAGACACCATCAACTATACAAAGATACCCACTAAATAAATTTTTACTTCTCAATCAGTTCTTGATTTTTTGTATAAAGAATAACCCACCATTTTAAAGCCAAAGCTAAAGAAACCCATTTGCTTCAAGGCTTTATCTTCTCAGTAAACAACCATGAGAGGATTCAGAAGCAGAGGACCCTCATTGTCGTCCATTTTCTTGCTGTTTCTCACTCTATCATGTGTTTGTACAGCCCAACAACAAAATCCCATCAAAACCATTGTGGTTTTGGTAATGGAAAACAGATCTTTCGATCACATGCTTGGGTGGATGAAAAAAGCTGTAAATCCAGCAATTAATGGAGTGACTGGGACAGAATGCAACCCAGTATCGACTAAAACTCCAAGCCAGCAATCCATTTGCTTTACTGATGATGCAGAGTTTGTGGATCCAGATCCTGGACATTCCTTTGAAGCTGTGGAGCAACAGGTATTTGGCAATGGCTCATTTCCCTCCATGTCTGGTTTTGTTGAACAAGCTCTCACTCTGTCCCCAAACCTCTCTGAAACTGTAATGAAGGGTTTTAGGCCTGAATCTGTGCCTGTTTACGCTGCTTTAGTAAAAGAATTTGCAGTATTTGATAGATGGTTCTCTTCAATTCCTGGTCCAACACAACCCAATAGACTATTTGTATACTCTGCTACCTCTCATGGCTCAACTAGCCATGTTAAGAAGCAATTGGCTCAAGGGTACCCTCAAAAGACAATATTTGATTCACTTCATGAGAATGGTAAAAATTTTGGGATTTACTTCCAAAACATACCCACAACTTTGTTTTATAGGAATATGAGGAAATTGAAGTATATTTTTAAGTTTCACCAATTCGATTTGAAGTTCAAGAAAGATGCTAGAGATGGAAAGTTACCTAGCTTCACTGTAATTGAGCCAAGGTATTTTGACCTTAAGGGTTTGCCTGCAAATGATGACCATCCATCTCATGATGTTGCCAATGGCCAAAAACTTGTAAAAGAGGTTTATGAGGCATTAAGGGCTAGTCCTCAATGGAATGAGACACTTTTGGTCATTACTTACGATGAACATGGTGGATTCTATGATCATGTCAAGACTCCTTTTGTTAATGTTCCCAGTCCAGATGGGAACACTGGCCCTGCTCCTTATTTCTTCAAATTTGATCGCCTTGGAGTTCGTGTGCCTACCATTATGATCTCCCCTTGGATCAAGAAAGGCACCGGTAAGAAATTTTTTTTTTTTTTTGGGTTGCAAAATATATGATTTCCTTTATTTTCTTTTTCTTCCTATAATTTCATAATATTGGCTTGAGTTCATTACTACTTTTCCTCGCGACTTGGCGAAATTGAATTGAAGATTAGTAACTTCAGATGGATTTTGAAATCAAAATGAGTTAGTATTTTAAAATGCCATTGGAATTGAAAGATGTAGCGTGTGGTTTGGTTGGTACCTAATATGGTACCTAATATTAGTTCTATAGTTCATTCTTTCACTTTCAATTTCTTTTTAATTAGGAATTAATTTTTTTTTCCTTCTCTGCTGCTCTGCCATTATTCTTTTCAGTGATAAGTGGTCCAAAAGGACCTGCCCGAAACTCAGAATTCGAGCACTCTTCAATCCCTGCCACCGTCAAGAAAATGTTCAACCTTTCCTCCAACTTCTTAACCCACAGGGATGCATGGGCTGGCACATTTGAAGGTGTTGTTTCAGGGTTAACCTCTCCAAGAACTGACTGTCCAGGTATTAATTTAATATTAATTACCTAGTATTTTTTGTGCATCCATGAATTACCGATAAATATTCATGGGGGCTCCATTTAAATTTTGTTTGCAGAGAGATTGCCGGATGTTGTGCCTTTGCGAAGCACAGAAGCGAAGGAATATAGTAGCCTATCTGAATTTCAGAGTGAAGTAGTTCAACTAGCAGCTGTTCTTAATGGTGATCACTTCTTGAGCAGCTTCCCAGATGGAATGAGCAAGAAGATGAACGTACGAGAAGCTCACGAGTATGTTAGAGGTGCTGTAACAAGATTCATAAGAGCTAGCAAAGAGGCTATTAAGTTAGGAGCCGATGAATCTGCTATTGTAGATATGAGGTCATCGCTCACTACTAGATCTTCAGTCCATAATTAGTTACACCACAATCATGTGTCTATTAGCGTCCGTGTCTCTCTTACATGTTAGAAATATTAAATTGTTCAAATTAGAGAAGCAATAAAAACAAGTAAAACTATTACTTTTTATTTGGTCAGTTTTGAGTCTAGTGAGAAATCAAAAGCAATAGTCTTGTTTACAAATGCACATCTTTAGATAGTTGCATGAGAAAATGGTAAAAGCTTGACTCCTGAATGAGCTGCATATCGTAATTCAGCTGAGATTCTGCGCCCAACTGGGTTGGCATTTAAATGCAAATGCTTTAATCAGACATGCAATTGAATGCAGATGGGACCTTATTTTCTTTGGTTAGTCATTTGCATTGTACGCTAGGCAAGAAACAAAGACAGCAAATTAATGACACAAATTATCTCATTTCGAACCCCAAAGCCGAAATATGTGGCGCAAATTCTATATCATCAGTTGCTTCTGAAAGAATCGAAATGCTAGGCTAAAAAGGTTTGAATTTTGCCATCAATGATCCTGACACAGAAAATTATGTTTCAGTCTATAGGTGCCCATACAAACTCTAAACGGTACAATGGTGAATTTCATATACAAATTAAGTTTACTATATCCTTTCAACAACCTTTTAGGAAGGGCAACTTGACTTTATAGAGTTTGTATAAGGCAGAGTATATTTTGCATAACCACAGCCCACGGGTGGGAAATAGAGAACAGTTGCAAAAATGACAAATTAGTCACAGGTTTTGACAGCTGGGTTTAACAAGCTGATATTTTTCGCCTACACAAAACGTTATACCCTAGTCCCTACGTATAGAAGTATGCCCCACAAGCCTCTCTCACTCTCTCTCACATGCACCTAAAGAATAATAAAAGGGAAATACATTCATCATAATCATTTCCCAAATTTTTAATTGCTCAAATATTTTGATTTCATACATTCTAATTCCATAATTAGTGAATTATTCCAAATATGGTTATAACCAGTTCCTCACTGGCAAAGGTATGATAGACTGATCGCACAAGGTGCATCCAGAAAGTCAATTTGCTATTGCCACCGTGATCATTCTTTCACATATATTATTGACATGAGAAACAACAGGGTTATTAGACACACAACTACAGAACATGAAAAAGAGAGAAGGGAGGAAAACCAAGGATCTCATTGAACACAGAAGAGAGAGGAATCAGGTCAATAACGATACATAAATCGGTGCTTATTACAGGGGTAACAGAACAATTCACTTGGAAATCAATCAAATGCAAGCTGGCAAAAATACTTAAACCCCCTATACCTTATCATTCGGATCATGTATGGACGACCCAGGGGTAGACTGCTCAATATTTCATAGGAACAATTAAATCTCCTAATCCTTGCCTATATTAATGCACCAAAGCAAGTATTTCAGCAAAGCAACCAACCAAGGCTTGGCCCTTGTCACAAATGGTATGGTTAAAATGGCCAATTAAAGCCTTTTACCATTCAGCTTTAAGAATAATGTGTAGTTGTTTCTTAACAGTCAAGTACAACCATGCAAGCATCACCAAAAGCGAGGGGTAAAGGGAAGGGAGGTAAGAGAAATTTTTCAGCAGTACCAACATAAGGAGATTAAGAGCACTTAAGGTGACGTTCCCACAATTGGCTAAGAGCAGCAATCTTATGTGCTATCATATTACTGTATATCAACATATCTGTAAAGCAATAGAATGAACTTCTAAAGTAAGCAACTCTAAACTGACTACTGACTGGGTCAAGTAAACATGTTGAGGCCTGTGTTAATATCCTTATTAGGTTACTTGCTAGAGGAATCATTTAATTCTCAAGTTCAGCCATAAGGGCTCAAACTCCACAAAACAGATTCACATAAACACATTAGGACCTTTGTCTGAGGGCATTTCATATGCTGATCAAATGAAAAATATCACCACAATTATCAATCAAGTTGTTTGTACCAGAAATTCATTTCAACACAGTCTTTATAATGCTGAAACAAATTATGATATACAATATCCTTCCCATGTTCTCTTGTAAAAATTGTTTCCTCTTTTGGAATAACTATTTTTCCTATTAAAATAAAGCTCCTTCAAATGTATCTCATCTTCCTAGCACTTCACTAAAAAATCTACAGTGACTGGATACAAAAGTTTAACAAAGAAAGCAATATCAAGATAAGATCACCTCATGCAGACATCTCAATTCAAGCCTTTGTTTGCAGGCATCTCTATTATATCAATATGAACTTCAGACAGAGCAAGGACTTTGCCATGTAGATATGTCAGTGATAAGATCTCGTAACTGATCAATGAGAAGCTTGAGACATGCATTCTTGTTGACAAGTTCCTATATAGGAAAGCACAATTTCAGATGAACCGGATGCTAAAGTAAAAGAAAAATACAAACAGACTCTTCAATAGACGCTATTGAATCTAAAGACAATATCATTGAGAACAGATGGCCTTTTATAAGATTAACACTTCCAATGTTGGCTTAAAACTTTTGCAATGTATCATATAAAGTGTTCTTTTTTGGTGACCCATTAATGTTTTCTGGGCTACACCTCTACCCCCCACCCAACAGCTCCGCATAGGGTGGATACCTCAAATACCACCTTAAAAGAGAGGGAATAACATAATCAACTATAGTGAATCACAGTTCAAAGCAAAGTAGAAAGTACCTTTCTTAGATTGGAGGCTCGCTCTTCTAATTTCTCAACCTCAGCTTGATCTGCTGGAGATGCTGAACTGGTTGTCGTTGAACTTGTTTCAAATGCTTTTGCCTGTTTGAAGATAACGAAATACATCAATAATTTTGCAAAATGCAAAATTGCTGCAATATACTTCACAAATTTTGGAAGAAGGCTAATTTCATAGATTGAATAGCATATAAGCAAAAGATGTACCACCGCTCAGAATGCTGTATCAGTGAAAATTACGCGTCTTTGGTCGCTTTTGGTGGTTCCACCAAATTTAAGCATGACAAATTCAAATTAGGAAGATATTTGGAGGGAGATGCGCCTTGCCTAAAAGGTTTGAGGCTTCAAAGTAGAAAATTTGGGAAGTAAAAAATGGATTCAATACCCTATAAACTTCTCTTGCCCTGTTTTGGGTTGTGATCAGATACACTGAACCAAACAAATTTGATATTTTCTTAGGTCTACAAAATTAAAAGCTGTCGCCCTTACTGATCCAATGGTCTTACTTTATGAGAATTGGGAATCGCTGCAAGGACCTCACGAAGAGCAGCAACGGAATTCTTATACCGAAATCGAGCCTCATCGAGAGCCCCATTACCTGCACCAACACCGGCACCACCAGCACCGCCAGCATCCAAGTGATGCCCACCGTCAGATACAGCATCGCCATTTTGGGAGAGAGAAGAAGAGATATTATTAGCCGCAGTAATCGGTGAAGTTGTGTTGGTAGTAGTAGTAGAAGAAGAAGAGGAGGCAGTGGTGGACCATAAAGCAGGGTTACATAGCTCATCGTTCATGGAAGATAGAATCTGGTAAGCAGCTTGGATTGTTTCTTCGAGATGCTTCTGGCCTTCAAGTGCAAGCTCTTGTGTCGTTTTAGGAAGCGTTATTGAACCCATTACAGTGTCCTCCATTTCTATTTTCTTTCTTAAATTCTTAGCTCCCAAAAAGAGAATTTCCAATTTCACGATAAAGAGAAAGAAAACCCTAATTAAATTGAAATGGAAGTGACATAAAAAAAAAATAGTAATAACAAGAATCTAAAAATAATACGTCGACAGCAGGGTTCGAACCTGCGCGGGCGAAGCCCAACAGATTTCAAGTCTGTCTCCTTAACCACTCGGACATATCGACGTTGACGTTTAATTGTTATTTAATATTTATTTGTAGTAATTTATAAAACTGAAATTTAAGGTTTGGCATTTGGGCAAAGGAGAGAGCAGCAGATTTTGGTTGTTGGATTTGGAAAAGGATGAGTTTGATTGGTCATGTTGTTCCTCCACCCTCTAACAACCCAATCCGGAAAATCTCTTCTCATTCCCATTTCTCAAATTTTAGTTTAGAAAATCTTACCCCAAAACCCATTCTCTTCACCAATTTCCTTTCCTTAGCACTCACTGTTACCCTAAACTCTCCATTGCCTTCCTTGGCTATCCCTTCTCCCAATTCTCTGTCTTCTCCACTCCTTCCCACCACTCCATTTTCTCAATCCAAGAACTTGCCCATTGGACTAGAAGATGGGTATGTATTAACTCCATTTTTGCTTTAAAGGGTCTTCTTCTTTTTTTTTTTTTTTTTTTCCTTTTCCAGTTTGTTTTGCAATGTTCTGTTGTTACAGGAAAATTAGGCCTTGCCCATCTACTAATCCAAGTTGTATATCAACAAATCCGAAATCGTCATCATTTGCATTTCCTTGGAGAATTACTGACAACTCTACAGAAGAAAATGGAATTAAGGTTTTAAAGAAAAAGCTATATGCCTGATTTTCTGTTTTATTTCTAAACTATTAAATTCAGTGTATACTGACAACTCATTTCGTTATTAAATATATGCAGAAATTGCAGGAAGCAATACTAAAAACGCAGAGAAATGCTAAGATTCAAGTCACTGAAGATACTCCAAATGGTAATCAGACGAAACTGAATTCATAACCTGGTAGAATTAATTAATTAGGTGTATTGATTTTTATTTCATGTGATTATGATACCAAAATTCAGGTCAATATTTGCAAGCAGAGGTTGATGGAGGATTTGGGCGAGATGTACTGGAATTTTTGGTAAAAGGAGATGTGGTTGCATATAGATCTATGGCCACAAAAGTAACCTATGTGTATCCCTTCACTACCGCATTAGGGGATTCAAAAGGACAGGAGGAAAGATTGAAGAAAATTTTGAACCAATTAGGCTGGTATGCTCCAAGTTTTGATTCTATGGATTAGATTTAATTGTAAATTTGCTTCTACCAAGAGAGAGTTTTTCATTTTGCTTTGAATTATGGATCAAATTAAGGGGTGTAAATCTGTCAAACTGATAGTGAAAAATTGGATGTTGGTTGACTCGTGAAATATTCAAATTTGGTTAAATTGTAATTGAGTTAGGTTTATGATGTTTGATTACAATGAATCGCTAGTCTAATAAAGCATTTAAGTTTAATGAAATTATTAATTATATATAATCAATTTCTCAAGCACACCACCATTTGCTAGCAAATATTGCCCTGTTGAGTTGTATCCTAACAGTTTGGAGGGGAAAACAATCCCCCTGTTGAGTTGTCATGAAAAATCATAATACATGTCACATGTGCATAAGCAAAGGGTAACTGAACTCTAGCATCTCTATTATAGTGGAACCAAATGCATTTGCTATCTGCAACAAAAATGAATTGGTGGTTTCATTATTATACATGTCACATAAGCATAAGAAAAGGGGATAACTGAGAATGCATACACAGGGAAAAAAAGAAGGTAATATAAACTCGAGAATACAAACCTTGAGTGTAAATTTATACAATAAAGGTAAGGCTTTTATTAGGGAAGTAAGATCAAGAAAGCAAGAGTCTTCAGTGGCGCTGAAATTTCAAGACCTCTGAATTTACGATAATGGTAGACTTGTAAGTGCTTTAGCGGTGCACTTGCAGCTTTAGAACTGACCAAAGAAGGTGTGATGCTATCAAACTGAGAATCTGAAGAAACGGATTATAAGATAATATGTTTTGTAATATCTCACCAGTCATATCTGCAGATGCCAAACACAAAGATGTTACACTGCTAAAACACAAATAATTAACCAAATTTGATTTAATAATGTATTTGTCTCCATATTTGGGATACATGGAGATAGTAAGTTCAATCCAAGCTTTTTAACTTTCTTCTCTATAGCAAAGTTTATTCAATGGTCAATATCGACACACTTCATCAACCTGTGAATATCTATCTCAGAATAGACATGGCCATTGAAACAAATTCATATCTCATCTGCACTCTCCTAATTAATAAATTTGTTCATAGTAATAAAATAACGCTTCGCAAAAATTTATCAGAAAAATCTGAAAAATCAATGACAAAACTACCCATGAATAATATCCATAAGTATTTCCATCTACTTGATAGGACACTAGTCTATATTGCGTCTCTTATAGTCAATCCAGAGATAATGCAAGCGAGAATATCATCTGGCAATTGACTAATGGGATCCTCCATCTATCCTAACCAAAATTAATTAGCCATGGATATTGAGAAGAGAGTGGCAATACTTCATTGTGTCTTGATTCCCAAGAACACCTTAAATGGAGTAAATAATAAAATTCAACTGAATTCAAGAAATTTGTCACATTGCATCTGAGAAACCATACTGTGTCTTCCCCACCAGTCCCATTTCCATAGCTTCTCTAAACAAATGGAGGGGGTCATCAAGGTCCCAACCTCCTTTGTCTTATGTATGATCCAAATGGGTAAAACAGCTTTAAATCCAGGAGGATGATGGTGATGGACCCCGTAATGATAAATATAGCCCAAAATTTGCATCTTGAGAAAAAAGATTCATCCACCTAAATTTGAACTCTCTTAAGAGTTGAGAGGAGAGGAAATTTTGAGATTTAAAATTTATTCCTTTGATATGTAAGATGGTAAAATAGTAATTAACTGTCTAAGAAAAAGTTTGGATTATAACATTTATTATTGAATCTAAAAACTTTCTACATGTGTTCATGATAAAGAGTAATTAATAGAAGTGTAAGTGTTTACACGTAATATTTTTGGGTAAGAATTGTTTTTAAAATTATAAAAATAAACTTATAACTTAAAAAGTACTCTCTTCGTTCTAAAAAAAATGATCATTAAAAAATTAGATTTATTTGTAAATAAGTGACGATTTAGCAACCCAATAAAAAAAATATGATAAAATGACTAATTTACCTTTCTATTTCTTAAATATAAGAGATGTTTTCCTGATTTATACTGCAATTAATAGGAATCTTTTTGACAATTTATAATAAAGTTATTACTGTCTTAAAAATGTTGATTTTTTCTTAATGACCATTTTTTTCATAATGACTGTAGTAATAGTTAATAGAACAATTAATTATGAGATATAAATGTAATTAATAAGTATTTAACTACCCCTAACAAAATTTAATTATTGAAGTATAGAGAATAGCAAGACTTATCATTTCTTACCCTTCTTTATATTTCTAAAAAAATTGTTACATTCTCCTGAATCAATAGTACAATAATACATTTTTTTATTATTTATACTTCATTTCCCTTTTCTGTTCCCCATCGAAATAAGCAATTAAATGCTTCTAATTAATAGAAATTAAGTCCTAATTCAGCTCATGTAAATAATAAAAAAATAAAAAAAGAAGGAAAAATAGAGAAAAAGACATTTGTTTAATAATTAGGAGTTAACGGTGTATGCCTCGTGATTAGTATACTTAATATGGTGTAAAATAACAATAGATGGTGAATTATACCTTCTAAGATTTCAAATATTCAATTAAAGGTTTAGTCATAATGTGAAATTTTATAGATGCATGACATGATTAAAATTTGAGTCAAATTGTTAGACTAATGGCACTCACAACTTTACATGCATGATGATAATGTATTTTGCAACTTCAAAATTCAGGGAGGCCAATCATTACATAACCGAAAAATATAATTTAAATACTCGACATTCTCTCTAAAAAAAATTATTTCTTTCTCTTAAGATCACCGTCAGTTTGTTTTTAGACATACAGACCATTCTCTTTTATTTTTTAGTTATACTTGGTTTTGATTATTTAGAATATTTATACTTATTCTTATTTTGATCATATATATATATATATATATATATATATATATATATATATATATATATATATATATATATGTTTCTTTCCTTGTTGATAGATTTATTATGTTTCTTTATTTCTTTTACAGTGGATTTGTCCTTTTTTTTTTATTGATTTGTTATTTGATCAATTCGAATATGAATTACAAGTCTTATTTTTAACATCGAAGTTACATTTATTAATATTTATATCAAACTCATAAAAAAAATTACCAAAAAAATTAAATAGTGACTATTATTTATCGTATTTTTAGTCAAAATTGTTATAAACATTATTCATATTTTTATTTTATTTTGATATTACTATTGATGAATTATAATATTACAAGATTTTATAATTTTATATTATTTTATTTTATGATTTGATAAATATATATTTATTTTTGTAAAAAAAAATAATAACTTGAATAAATATTTTATGATAATAGAGTATTTTGCTGCTTCAAATTTTAGGGAGGCCTGGCCAATCATTATACAGCTTAAAAAATTATATAATTTAAAATAAATATTATGTACATATAATATTTATGAAAATACATTACGAAATGTTACGCTTTTCCATGACATAAAATTTATTTATATCAAGTCTGACGTGTCTTGCGTGGCTTTAGAAGTAAGGCAAAGTCATTATAATTGAGGAATCCTTTTTATTATTGTGATTCGTGTTATTTGTAATCAATAATTTCAACATCATATCGATTAGACAATATCCAAATTTTAAAATTATAAAAATATAAATTAAAATATCGATATTAATTTAAAAAATTGAAAATTAATATTTAAATTTAAAAACATTAAATAAAATTTTGAGAAATATTATGAAAGAGTAGAATGAATAATTATAAATTAAAATATGAGAAAAAATTATATATAAAGGACTTAAGGTTGTAGAGTAATATATATAATTTGATCCAAAATTAAGAATTTAATATATAGATTGTTTTCTTATACTTAATATAAAACAAAGATAATTATTATTTCATAAGATTATAACAACAACAAATTAACCACACTATAATAATATTCTTAATAATATTTTTAATATCATATTGAATTTTTTTTGTTGTTCAAAATCGTTCATTTCACTTGCTGAAAATTTTTGGTAATAATTTATTAGTTATAAACAGTATTTACCTAATTCATAATATTTATTATATACATTAATACACTTTTTTTTAATTGACAAGCAAGCATTCTATTATTTGATAATGTTTAACCAATTTGTGAAATTTTCTGAAATGAAATTTCAAATCAAATTTTTTAAATTGCATTTTTAGCTTTTTTTTTCAAATTCCTTGAAATTTCTCAAAATATTATTATATTTTACTCGATATTTTACTTTTTTATGATATTTAGTTGATATAAATATATTTCATAAATATTATCGATATTTTTCGACGCTAAAAATAATAATAAAGAAATATAATATGGGTTTTAAATATTACACTTTATAAAAATTCAATATATTAATAGATACACTGAACAAAATTACAAAATTTTAGTTGATATTTATAATTAATCGATCTATATTGTATCCCACCCATACTTTATATATTTTTTTATTGAAATAAATTCAAATTCTGTTAAGCATTAGCGGCTAAATACAAATAAAAAAAATGACCTGACACAAAATTAATTACCATAACAAGAGTAAATTAATTTGCATATTGCAAATATTTATCACAACATCTAATTGTTATATAATTGATTTTAAAAAATTACGACTGTAATAATAAAATAATATGACAAGCTATTGTACTTTATGCAAATATCTGAAATATAATAATATACTGACATGCTATCAGATTTATAACACAAAAAAAAATTACAACAAAATAATATATAATAAAACTTCTAACAAGAGAAGATAAAATATCGTAAAAAAATATAATTTAAAACAAAATAACAAATTGAAAAATATCACTATAGCAGAACAAATATTATAAACTAATATATAAAAGTAAGTATTTATACCTTTTTCATTTAAAACTGTAATAAAGATATCAGTTTAAAATAAAAATTCATTAATACAATAGGTTACAAGTCTAATTTAATAAAAATATTAAAAATATAAATTACCTATCAACTTCAATCACAAAACTTAATACATCGTTTTTTCATATCATAAAATTCACCTATAATAAAATTTTTACTAAACGATTTTGCAATTTCCTTCTTTAAATATAACCAAGTAATTTGCAAGATAATCATCTTTTATTTGTATTTTTTATTGTTTTCACTTGCTCTTATTTTTTTTGTGTTTTTAGCCAGAATGTTCACTAACCCTTGGCATAATTTAGAAATAGTAGACAAATTTTTAAACTCAGCATCCGGAGGAACATCAAACTTAGCAACTGAATCTTCAAGCGTAGGTTTTTATAATAATTTAAACATTACAAAAATTAGAAATAATTACAAATTGTGCTAAAAACCGTACCTTAACTTGAAGATAGTCGTTGAATAAGAATCAATTAATTAACAGCATGTAAAATATGGACAAACAAGAGGCAAAGGAGTGCGCGGCGTGCAACAATTACAAAGAGAAAGCCAAAAGACTTAAGTTGAAATTTTAAAAAATTAGGTTTAAGAGAAATTATAAAATGAAATTTAGGGCGCGATTACAAATTTAACTTATCTATTAATTGGTGTATTTTTATATATAGATAAGATTAGAAAAAAATTATTTTTTATCCGATCTCGCTTCTTTTTTTAGTAAATGACTCACTTATTTAGTCTCTTATGACTCAATTAATAAAAAATTTATTCTCAAATTATCCTCGTTAAATATAATTTTATTTTATTTAAAAATTTAATATTTTATTTCTTTTTTCTTAATATTGAATTATTCCTGAATTACCCTCAATAAAACATTATTTTATTTTATTTGAAATTTTAATATTTTATTTCTTTTTTCCTTATGTCTCAATTAATAAAAAATACATTCCCAAATTACCCTCAATAAACCATAATTTTATTTGTTTGAAATTTTAATATTTTATTTATTTTTTCCTTATGTCTCTATTAATAAAAAATTTATTTCTGAATTGCCCTTAATAAACATAATTTTATTTTGTTTAAAATTTAAAATTTTTATTTCTTTTTTCTTAGGTCTCAATTAATAAAAATTTATTTCAAAATTACTCTCAATAAATATAATTTTATTTTGTCTGAAATTTTAATATTTTATTTATTTTCTAGGTCTCAATTAATAAAAAATTATTTTAGAATTATCCTCAATAAACATAATTTTATTTTGTTTAAAAATTTAATATTTTATTTATTTTTCTTTAGAACTCAATTAATATAAAATTTATTTCCAAGTTATTCTCAATAAAAATAATTTTATTTTGTTTGAAAATTTAATATTTTATTTATTTTTCATTAGGACTCATTTAAAAAAAATTAATCTCAAATTACTTTTAATGAACGTGATTTCTGAAAATAAACATGAAAAAATTTTAAAAATTATTATAATTAAAGGTTGTGTAATTGTTTATAAAATATTTATTTTATTTAAAAATTTAATATTTTATTTCTTTTTCCTATATATATTTATTATGTCCATAATAATATTTTAACAAAATATATAACTTGATAAAGGTATTAAAGTTATTTTACATAATATTTAATTTTATACCATGATAATAAAATATAAAATAAGATAAAATTATAATCCAGTCCCAATTATACTAAATACATGAAAGACAAATATTTATCCAATCCAATCATATTTTATCTCGTTTTATCTTGTTCTATATTATATTGTCCATACAACCCAAAGCAATCTTTGTTATATAGTTTAAGTAAAAGACCAATAAAAACATATCTACTAAATTTATCACATGGATTGATGGTATATAAATTAATTTTTAAAGGGAATTAATAAATTTTTTTGACACACCTATATATAAAAAAAAAAAAAAATGTTTCAGCCCCATTTAACGCCGTCCCTAGTAAAAATAGAGATGAGAGGACAACGGGGAATGTAAAGAGATAGAGAATGACATACATATATCTAATAAAATAAAGAAATGAGTAGGTAAATTATTGAAGATGTGTCTGAATAAGTAGATGGAGGCATGAATCTGCTTCATTTTCCCTCAATCAAGGAGGAAAAAAGGAAGAGTTGTGCCGTGTCGCAGTCGACGCCGTGTTGCTCATTTTTAAACAGCAACATTTCAACATCTGAAAGCAATCCAACCAATCAAACGACAGCAAAGGTGGAAAAATGAGTTGCACACTTGTACTAGTATACGCAAGGTCATTACTCACGATTTTGAAATTCATAAACCGACAATAAAAAAGATAATCCAATTTACTTGAAATGTCTCCGAATATAAGCCGCTTCATATTACATTAAAATTTAATTAAAATTGTATAATATTTGGAAAAATAAAATTACGAATTTCATTTCATTTGTGGGTTTATTTCTTTTTTAGGAATTATAAAATTTATTTTTACTAATTAAACACTTGATAAACGAAAAATATATATACAATTTTAAAAATATTATAATTTATTAATAAGTGTATATATAATATAACATAACGATTAATACCTTTAAATCCATATTCTTTTCAAGTTAATGTAAAAAATATCACTTAAATCTATTCTTTTTTATTGTTATAGGTTATATGATATTATAAAACTATTAAGTGAATATTTAATATCATTTGTAATATTGTCTTTGATTGTACTATTTTATATTTAAAGTTTAAATTTAAATTGTTTTAGTAAAGTATTACATAAAAAATTTATAATTATGTTAAAATTCATTTAAAATGATAAGTCATTTTTTTAATTTAAAATATGCAAATATAATCAATAAGTGGATAAATTCTTAAATAATCTTTTAGTTTAAATTTTTCATAACTTATATTTTTCAATACTTAAAATTCAATTTTACCTTTTCTTCAAAAAAAAAAAATCAATTTTACCTAATATCACCTAACACTCAAAAAAAAAAAAATCAAAATACTTATGATGTGTAGATCTTGATTATTGGCTAATAAAAATAATTTCAAGAAAATAAAATCTGTCATTTATTTATCTCTCTTCATATATGAAGATTATGCTTGAAAAAAAAAATTAAATCAGAGCTTATAATTTGAAAAAAAAAATTAAGAATAATTAATTTTTTAAAATTATCAAATACCCACTAGCGGCTTTTACTATAACCTCAATTCTTTTTATTGGTCCAACCAAGCAACTAAATTATTAAATGAATGAGAGTACTTACAAAGTTGTGAATGTTGATTTGAGATCTCAGTGTTCCAACAAAAGTGCGTTCTCTCATTTCATTATTAAGAAAGAGAAAATGAATGAAAGCAAATCTTTTAATTGGTACCCACTTTCCCTTAATTTGAAATTCTAAATTTTAATTTTTCGTACAATTTATTTTATCTATTATCTATTTTAAAAATAACTTATTTGTTTAAATAGAATTTAACAAAAAAAAAAAAAACTCAAAGAGATAGCTGTTATTTTTTTAATAATAGGTAGTCAAATAATTG